>CAWUFW010012888.1:0-511904 GCA_963921515.1 Calotriton arnoldi | reverse complement strand
AGAGTCAGCAGTGGAGAATCAGTTCATTTGTGCTACTCGTATCAGGTGAGTTTGTTTCTTTGATTCTTTTTGGACAAGGTGCCATTGTGGCATGAGTTGTTGGTGCGGTCTGAGGACCGCTTATGAGCAAAAGCATTTGCAGTCTGCTTTGCCAGGCATAAACAATCTAACTTGTTTTCCTTTAAAGATGCCTGGAATAATTAAGTTTTTCTTCTTTGTGTTGTCGTTGCTGCTCTCCAGATGCCTCGACTCAGAAGAAACCTTGCCGGCGCCTCCAGAAGCCACTCCTAATCCTGATAAGTGTATGTGAAGCATGGTTCCGGACCTTATTATGTTTAGGTACACTATGGCACAAATATATGAGGGACAATGCCGAGTTACAGTGGCTCGTTGACGGGCACTTTTGATGAACAAAAGATTGGGTTCTTTGCAGGAACAGTTAGACGCAAGCAGGCAGTCTATGTTTGATCTCCTCAGAAGGTGTCAGAAAGCAGCTAGACAGAGACGTGCTGAAGATGGAAAGATGCAACGGAAAGGCAAGATGCAACCTGCGACCCAGAAAGCTGTAGCCCATGATAGAGAAAAACAGGAGGCAGGCAGGCAGTGAGTTGAATGAAGATAGGAGGCTCTTCGTATTACAGATTTTCTGATAAACCTTATTTGGCCCCATGAGGAAAATTGAGTATTTTTGTGAGGAATTGTTAGACACTCTGCCGCCCGCCAGATATGCCCCGCAGAGGATATATCCTGCTGTCCCTGTTATCACAGCAGCCTGTTACAATTGCTCCAAATGTTTCTGTGTCTACTGCTGTCGTTTCAACAGCTGCGCCATCGGCACCCCTGCTCCCCCTTTGTCCTCGCCATCTGTGGCAACTGTCACTGTTAGCACACCTACTGCCTTGACACCTATACTTCCAACTCTTTCGCCTCCGGCACAACAGTCAGCGACAATTGTACCTGTTACTTCTGTTGCTTCTCCTTCTATGGTTCTTCATCCCCGATATTTTCAAGTATTGGAGACGACAGTACATGGATTCGAGGATAGAGATTGGACTAAATTTAAGGAGCGAATGCGGTCACCTAGGTGAGCGATCTGGGGTGGGGGTGAAGAGAAGAAGTGTAGTAGCAGATCAGGCGGCGCAGTGGGGTTGTAATCCCATTTATAGTGTGGAGGATGTTTGGGCAGTTATGTCAGATTTTGAGCCCTTTGTACAGCAGCATGCTCTTAAGCATATGTCTGCTACGTTGATTAGTCTTTGCAGCAACATTTTGGGGATGATGCACCGCAAATTCTATTTGATATTAGAGATCGTGTGTATGTTAGTGGTTTGGAGCCTGGTCACGTTTTTGGGAATATTACGACAATAATTGCTTATAGGGGTAGGTTGCATGGAGAAGAGTCCTACCGGGTGTCTCAGTGTCTCCCGATGTGAGAGAGTTCATCCTATATCATCCAGAAATACCAGAGCTAATAGATCAACACGGTGCTGTCACCAGACGAGTGTAGCGGCCCGTTTCAAGAACAGTCGGTTTATACTCTGTGGAAAAGGAGTGAGGTTCTATCCCTTTAAAACTCATTTGCCTGATCCCAGGACAAAATCCTACTGCTTATTATAAAGAATTGACAGAAGCTTCCTCTTCTACTGTAATGACCCTTGCTGATATTAAATGTTTTTTGCCTTCTTGTTCCAGTTGATATTTGGAGACAGGTTCTACTCAAGATCATGTAGCGGAGTTGGGAGACCCTGGAAGGCGATTAAGGGATGGGATCAGGAATGGAAGCCAGGTGATAAGCCCAGAGCCGAGATACTTGCTTTACTCAGTCGTATTATTACATATATGCATTCTCTTATTCCACCAAAGAATTTGAGTTGGGATAAGTTGATGGCTTAGTCGACAGAAAAAGGATGAAAGTGTGTCTGATTATTTTACTCGGTTTGAAGATACGCTTTTGGATTATAGTAGGCGGGATATGTCTATCGAGGGAGGAGTTTGGTAGTTTGTTGACAGGTTTGTTTCTAATTTAGGGTTCATTACGATGGGCGGTCGGACGACCGCCATCATTGCAGTAGTGGGACCGGCCACCTACGTAGGCGGCTCACCAACCAACCTCATTACAATGCGACCGCCACCGACGGCGGTCGCAGGTACTATTTTTGCATTGCGGCGGGATGCGCGTCTGCAGCTCCCACCGCAATGCATGAAAGAGCACTTGCATATCCCGCACTACATGGCAGGCACCATGCGGTGCCTGCCACATGGTGCAGGATATGTAGGGGCACGCAGGTGTCCCAGTGCCCTGCCCCAGCCCCAGGGATTATGGGCCCACTAGGGCCCCCAATCTGTTTCCACCAGCTGTTTAGTGGTGGGTTGGCCGCCGCAGAACTACCGGTGGAAAGGGATATTATAATCCCTACGGCGGTGCTTTGCTGGCATCGCCGCAATGTTGGCCTTCCAGGGAGGCCTGACAGGGCGGATGGAGAAAGACCGCCTGTCGGGACCGTGGCCGGTCGGTCTTTCTCGACCGCCACTGTCCGCCCGCTAAAGTAATCTGTTGGGCGGAAAACCTCATTCCAAAGGTGGAGGGCCTGCCACCGACAGGCTGTCAGTGGCGGGCCCTCCGCCAGTTGTAATGAGACCTTACTTTCCTGAAACTACGACTTGTTTACAGGCATCTGAGAGTAGCTTCAGTGTACCTCTCCTCCTTCTGTTATTTTGAATAAGACTCAATAATATGAACATCATGACCAAGAGGAGAAAGAAAAATGCGAGAAAAACACACAAGGATCTAAAGACGAAGGTGTTGTTGCATCAAGCGTTTAGGGAATGTCAGGAGGACGTGGTGGTCCTTCTAGACAGCTTCCATGCACCAGCAGACAGCCCGACAACGACAACTTTGGGACCGAATCAGTGCGCATATTGTAAGGAGGAGGGCCATTGGCGTAGTGAGTGTCCTGTGCTTTTGCAAAAGTTGCGGTCCCTAGAGGGCAAGGTTCTCATGGACGGGGTCATGTGACTGATAGGGCTCAGAATGCTGCGGTCTCACAGGGTCATTCTGATGACAATTACTCCGATGACCCTCGCAATGGACAGTATTATCATGATGATTATGATATGGATGAAGTGACAGGGATGTCTCATAGCTAGGATAGCCAGACAGAGTGAGGGACCAGTTCTGATACCTGCAGATCCAGCACGGTTCTCATATCACTGCAGAGTTGCAAGGTTCGACTCAAGGGATTTTGGTGGACAGGTGCAACAAAGAGTTGTGTTTCTCTGCATATGGTCCCTGGGGCAGCTCTGTCTGGCCATAATAATGTTTTGGTAGGTTTTTCAGGTATACCCTGTAGTAGTGAGCCCCATTTCACAACCCTTGGCATTGACTGTTGGTCCTTTCACTGTGGAATTCCTGTTTTTGTTGACGCTCAATTGTGGTGAAAATTTGATGGGTTTGTATTTATTGAAGAAATTGCATGCTACTATTTATAGGTCCCCGGAAGGTGGAGTAGGACGCATGGGCCCAAATGTGAGTACTAAACAGTGTTTGTCTCACCCTCTTCCTGTTGAATTTGCTAATTTACCATCCACTTTATGGGCGACATGTGATACAGATGGAGGACTATTGCATATACCACCAGTTTCGATACAAGTCAAAGACAATGCTATTTTGCCTCGCATTCCTCAGTATAGATACCTCAGGTGGGAGAATGAGCCCTTCTACAGATTATTCAGGATTTGATACAAAAGGAGAAGTTGAGGAGACGTCTGCTATATTTGTAATAGTCCTATTCTTCCAATTCTTAAACGGACACTCTCAGGTTCCCCTGATAATCATTAGGGGTGGGCAGAGTTGGCGTAGTGCCACTACGTGGAGTTCCACGGAGTTATGGAAAAATGTGTGGAACAGGAGCCCACGTCCTGTGGCCAGCCAAGGGCCCACTGTGCCCGGGACGGGGTCCCCGGGGTGCAGGCAGGCCCCAGATCTCCCGGCCTGGCTGGGTTGAGAAGCAGGACTTGGCCTTGGGTCTGGGTTTCGGGGCAGGGCCTGGGGTGGGAGCCCCGTGCCTGCGGCCTGCCAAGGGTCTATCTGACTGGGACAAGGGTCCCTGGTGCATACCCCCCGAGCCCTCCAAAGGGCAGATCGGAGCCTCTCTTGCAAAGGCTCAGGGCAGGCAGATGGGCGTCCTCTCCAGTCCCGGCCATCTGATCGCGCCTCTTTCCCCTCGGCCATCTGGTCATGCGCAATGCTTTCCAATGGGGCGACCAGATTTCCGGGCTGGCCTGGAAGTCCCGATGAGGGCTGCGTCCACCTCCCTGATACCAGCCAGGGCTCCAGGGGGTCGGGTGCCTCTGCTCCTGGGTCCCCTCCATCAGTCGGTCCACACAGGTTACCAGAAAGAGGGGTAGCTTTCCTCCAGATTACTAGGGGTAGGGCAGGCCGAACACCCTCCCCGGGCTGGCGGTTCTCAGCCGGGGACCAGATGGGCTAGAGCCTGGACAACACCTACCCACCGTCCGGGTCTCCTCCTCTGGCCCATGGCATGGCAAAGTGCCCAGGACGGGCTCTATCGCTCCTGGGCAGTCCTCCACCGGGTGTTGAGGCCCGAGAGCTCCTGGCGGGCCTCCCCATGCCTGAGGCCCAGCCAGGTCTCTGAGCCCCCGGGAAGCAGAGCCCCGAGCCCTGCAAGGGCAGATCCCCTACCACGAAGGCTCAGGACAAGCAGATGGGCATCCTTCGGTCCCAGCCATCTGATCGCACCTTTTCCCCTCAGACATCTGGTCGCGTGGCCAATGCTTTCCAATGGGCGACCAGATGGCCAGGCTGGTCTGGAAGTCCCGATGAGGGCTTGTCCGCCTCCTGATCTCAGCCAGGACTCCAGGAGGTCAGGCGCCTCTGTGCCCTGGGTCCCCTCCATCACTTGGTGCGCACGGGTTACCAGAAAGAGGTAGCTTTCCTCCGGATTACTAGGGCAGGGTATGACGGAACACCCCTCCCCGGGCTGGCGGTTCTCAGCCGGGGACCAGGTGGCTAGACCCGGACAACACCTCCCCACTGTCCGGGGCTCCTCCTCAGGCCCGCAGCATGGCAAAGTACCCAGGATGGGCTTCATCGGTCCTGGGCAGTCTGCCCCTGGAGTCTGGAGCCTCTGGAGGGGCAGGGCGGGAGCCCTCCCACGAAGGCTCGGGCGGGCAGATGGGTGGCCTCAGAGGGACACCTGGTCGCACCTTCCCTCGGCCATCTGGTCACGCGCAATGCTATCCAATGGGGTGACCAGATGGCCGGGCTGCCCTGGAAGTCCCGATGAGGGCTCATTTGCGTCCCCGATCCCAGCCAGGGCTCCAGGAGGTCAGGCGCATCCGTGCCTAGGGTCCCGAAGTCTCGCGGTGCACACGGGTTACCAGAAAGAGGGGTAGCTTTCCTCTGGATTACTAGGGGCAGGGTATGCCAGAACACCCTTCCCGGGCTGGTGGTTCTCAGCCGGGGACCAGATGGGCTGAGCCTGGACAACACCTACCCACCATCCAGGGCTCCCTCCTCTGGCCCACGGCGTGCAGAGTGCCCAGGACGGGCTCCATCGGTCCTGGGAAGTCCTCCCCCAGGCATCCGGGCCCGAGAGCTCCTGTGGCCTCTCCGTGCCTGAGGCCCAGTCGGGGTCTCTGAGCCCCCAGGAAGCAGAGTGTCTGAGCCTCTAGATGGCAGGCAGGAGCCTCCTGCGAGCATCGACAGGGGCAGATGGGTGTCCATCAGCCCAGCCATCTGGTCGCACCTTTCCCCTCGGCCATCTGGTCGCGTGCAATCCTTTCCAATGGGGTGACCAGATGGCTGGGCTGCCCTGGAAGTCCCGATGAGGGCTCACATTGCCTCCCGATCCCAGCCAGGGCTCCAGAAGGTCAGGTGCGTCCGCGCCTATGGTCCCCAAACCTCGCAGTGCGCATGGGTTACCAGAAAGAGGGGTAGCTTTCCTCCCAGATTACTAGGGGCAGGCTATGCCAGAACCCTTCTTGGCCTAGTGGTCCTCAGCCGGCAGCTGGGATGGGCCAGAACACCCACCCAGCCTGGGGTCCATCCTCAGTCCTGCCGTGTGGAAGGGTGCCCGGGATGGAGTCCCAAGGGCCTGGGGAGACTCCCCTGTGCCTCTGGGCCCTGGGTTGGGTGCCTCAGCCCTGAGCCCCTGTCCCCCGGCCTGCCGCTTTGCCAAAGGCCTGAGACAGGGTTCTGTCATGCCCGGTTAGCCTCCACCTGCTTAGCTTGGTTCAGGAACTCCAGGGGCCCTGGGGAGGGTGGCCTCCCCACCCCCGGGCTCTGTCCTCGGTCCTGCCGCATGGCAGGAGTGCCCGAGACGGGATCCTGCAGGCCCGGGGTGGCTTCCCCTGTGCCTCCTGGGCCCGGGAGCCCGGCTGGGTCCTGGGAGCCCCAGCTGGGTCCAGGGGCCCCCACTATGACCCAGGTCAGGTGCTCCAGCCCTGGGCCCTGTCCCCGTCCTGCTGCTCTGCCACAGGCCTGAGACAGGGGTTCCGTCATGCCTGGTGAGCCTCCACCTGCTTGGCTTAGTTCAGGAGCTCCAGGGGCCCCATGGAGGGTGGCCTCCCACCCCGGGCTCTGTCCTTGGTCCCTGCCATGTGGCAGGGTGCCCAGGACAGGGTCCCGCAGGCCCAGGGAGTATTCCCAGCACCTCTGGGCCCAGTGTCCCCCGGCCGGGTCCAGGGGCCCCGCCAGAGCCCCGGGTCGGGTGATCCAGCCCTGGGCCCTGTCCCCCGGCCTGCTGCTCTGCCAAAGGCCCTAGATGGGGTTCTGTCATGCCTGGGGAGCCTCCACCTGCTTGGCTTGGTTCAGGAGTTCCAGGGCCCCGGAGAGTCAGCCTCCCCACCCTGGGCTCTGTCCTCATTCCTGCCACATTATAGGATGCCCAGGATGGGGGTCCAGCTAGGCCTGGGAGGCTTCCCTGTGCCTCTGGGCCCGGGAGCACTGGCTGGGTGCAAGGGCCCTGCCGGGACCCGGGTCAGGTGCTCCAGCCCTGGGCCCCATCCCCCAGTCTGCCGCTCTGCCAAAGGCCCGGACAGGGTTCCCTCATGCCTGGGGAGCCTCCACCTGCTTGGCTTGGTTCCAGGCACTCCAGGGGCCCTGGGGAAGGTGGCCTCCCCACCCTGGGCTCCATCCTCCAGTCTTGCCACATGGCAGGATGCCCGGGACTGGGTCCCGTGGGCCAGGGAGGTTTCTCCTGCACCTCTGGGCCCGGTAGCCCCGGCTGGGTCCAGGGGCCCTGCCAGGCCCCAGGTTGGTGTGCTTCAGCCCCTGGGCCTCATCCATTGGCCTGCTGCTCTGCCAAAGATCTGAGGACAGGGTTCCGGTCATGCCCAGGAGCCTCCCCTGCTTGGCTGGGTTCAGGAGCTCAGCTGGGGCCCCTGAGGACCCCGGGGAGGACGGCCTCCCCACCCCGGGCTCCATTCCTGGTCCTGCCATGGGGCAGGGTGCCCGGACGGGGTCCCGTGGGCCCGAGGAGGCTTCCCTAGAGCCTCTCATCCCAGGAGTCCTGGCTGGGTCCAGGGGCCCTGCTGGGCCTGGGCCGGGTGCTCTAGCCCTGGGACCCATCCCCTAGCCTGCCGCCCTGCCAAAGGCCTGAGATGGGATTCCGTCATGCCCGGAGAGCCTCCCCCTGCTTGGCTGGGTTCAGGAGCTCTGGCTGGGGCCCCTGAGGGCCCTGGGGAGGATGGCCTCCCCACCCCTGGCTCCGTCCTCAGTCCTGCCATGTGGCAGGGTGCTCGGGATGGGGTCCTGCAGGCCCAGTGAGGGCTTCCTTAGTGCCTCTGGGCCCAGGAGCCCCAGCTGGGTCCAGGGGCCTGATGGGCCCCAGGTCGGGTACTCTGGCCCTGGGCCCAGTCCCCCATCCTGCCGCTCTGCCAAAGGCCTCGAGATGGGGGTTCCCACATGCCCGGGGAGCCTCCCCCCGCTTGGCTGAGTTCAGGAGCTCCGGCCAGGGCTCCCGAGGGCCCCGGGAGGGCGGTCTCCCCACCCTGGGCTCCGTCCTGGTCCTGCCACGTGGCAGGGTGCTCCGGAGACAGGGTCCCCACGGGCCCGGGGAGGCTTCCCCTGTGCCGCTGGGCCTGGGAGACCTGGCTGGATCCAGGGGCCTCGCCGGGCCCGGGTCAGGTGCTCCAGCCCTGGGCCCCATCCCCTGGCCTGTCGCTCTGCCAAAGGCCTGAGACAGGGTTCCCTCATGCCTGGGGAGCCTCCACCTGCTTGGCTCGGTTCAGGTGCTCCAGGTGGCCTCCCCACCCGGGCTCCATCCTCGAGTCCTGCCACGTGGCAGGGTGCCCGGGACTGGGTCCCGTGGGCCCGGGGAGGCTTCCCCCTGCACCTCTGGGCCCGGTAACCCCAGCTGGGTCCAGGGGCCCTGCCAGGCCCCAGGTCGGGTGCTTTTAGGCCCTGGGCCCCATCCCCTGGCCTGCTGCTCTGCCAAAGGCCTGAGACGGGGCTCCATCATGCCCGGGGAGCCTCCCCCTGCTTGGCTGGGTTCAGGAACTCCAGATGGGGCCCCTGAGGACCCGGGAGGACGGCCTCCCGCCCCGGGCTCCGTTCCTGGTCCTGCCACATGGCAGGGTGCCCCGGGACAGGGTCCTGTGGGCCCGGGAGGTTTCCCTAGTGCCTCTCGGCCCAGGAGTCCCGGCTGGGTCCAGGGGGCCCTGCTGGGCCCTGGGCCGGGTGCTCCAGCCTTGGGACCCATCCCCCAGCCTGCCGCTCTGCCAAAGGCCTGAGGCGAGGGTTCCGTCATGCCCGAGGGAGCCGCCCCTGCTTGGCTGGGTTCAGGAGCTCCTGGCTGGGGCCCCTGAGGGCCCTGGGGAGGATGGCCTCCCCACCCTGGCTCCGTCCCTCAGTCCTGAAATGTGGCAGGTTGCTCGGGATGGGGTCCTGTGGGCCCAGTGAGGCTTCCCTAGTACCTCAGGGCCTGGAGCCCCGGCTGGGTCCAGGGCCTGGCGGGCCCCAGGTCAGGTACTCTGGCCCTGGGCCCAGTCCCCCATCCTGCCGGCTTCTGCCAAAGGCCTGAGATGGGGTTCCCACATGCCCGGGGAGCCTCCCCCACTTGGCTGGGTTCAGGAGTCTCGGCCGGGGCCCCTGAGGGCCCTGGGGAGGGCAGCCTCCCCACTCTGGGCTCCGCCCTCGGACCTGCCATGTGGCAGGGTACCCGGGACAGGGTCCGCATGGGCCCGCGGAGGCTTCCCCTGTGCCTCTGGGCCTGGGAGCCCCAGCTGGGTCAGAGGCCCCGCTGGGCCCCGGGTCAGGTGCTCCAGCCCTGGGCCCCATCCCCTGGCCTGTCACTCTGTCAAAGGCCTGAGACAGGGTTCTGTCATGCCTGGGGAGCCTCCCCATGCTTGGCTGCGCCTTGAGACCCTCACGGGTGAGTAGCGCGCTTACAATTCCCCTGATTGATTGATTGATTGATTGATTGGCTGTGTTCAGGAGCTCCAGCCGGTGCCCTTGAGGGCCCTGGGGAGGGTGGCCTCTCACCCCAGGCTCCGGTCCCTGGTCCTGCTGCATGGCAAGGTGCTCCGGGACGGGGTCTTGTGAGGCCCAGGGAGGCTTTCCCTTTACCTCTGAGCCCGGAGCCCCGGCTGGGTCCAGGGGCCCCACCAGGCCCCAGGTCAGGTGCTCCAGCCCTGGGCCCTTTCCCCCAGCCTGCCGCTCTGCCAGGGCCCAGGGACGGGGTCCGTCGGTCCCGTGCAGGCCTCCCCGCTTCACCAGCTTGTCAGTGTGTCCGCGGGCCCCGGGTCAGAGGGCCTGCCTACTCCCCTCGCATCCCCCATGGCTGAGGCCCAGCTGGGGCTCCCGGGACTCCATCCCCCATGCCCCAGCATCCACTCACTCTTTCGTTGGAGCACAGAAGCGACCAGATGGCCTCCCTTTCGAGCTCGGCCATCTGGTCGCGCCTTCCCCTCGGCCATCTGGTCGCACCTATCCCCTCGGCCATCTGGTCACACGTAATGCTTTCCTATGGGCGACCAGATGGCTGGGCTTCCCTGGGAAGTCCCAGTGAGGGCTCATTCGCCTCCCGATCCCAGCGAGGGCTCCAGTAGGTTGGGCACATTTGCTCCTTGGGTCCCCTCTGTCACCTTGTGTGCACGGATTATAAGAAAGGGGTAATTTTCCTCCAGATTATGAGGGAGAGGGTCAGTCAGACCCCTCCATGAGGTCTGGCGATTCTGAGTACAGGGGAAAGGCAGAACCTAGGCCTAGCCCACCAGGGCCCCCAGGGGCCCGGGTACTCACCTGCTTCTCCAGCACCTTCCTGATGGTCCTTTCCTCTGAGCCTGCTCAGTCAGACCTCTGTGAGGTCTCGGTGATTCCAAGACAGGGGAAGGCAGAACCCAGGCCTGCCCACTGGGGCCCCCAGGGAGCCCGGGTCCACGCCTGCCTCTCAGCCCCTTCCCGATGGGCCTTTCCTCTGAGCCTGCTCACCAGTAGCAGGCAGGGATGTGAAGCCGGCATCCCCCTGCGCAGGGCAGCCTGCCAGGGGAGGCCCCGGCTGTACTCTGATCGATTGGGCACTCTCGGTCCGTTTGAGGATGGACTGCTTGGCCAGCCTCGGCTGTTGTTTCCAAGCAAGGAGCTTCCACCCCGCATGGACCATCCGACTCGAGGGCCTGCCGCCTGGTGGGAGGCCCTTCACCCTACCCAGCAGAGCGAAGGCCAAGCGGCCCCGGCAGCTCGTGCCCCCAGTGTGTCAACCCGAGCGGAAAGGGGTCGTGTGGCAAAGGAATGATGGCTTTAACCCAGATTCTTGTGCATGGCGGGGTGAATGTTTGCACTGTCCAGCATTCCATCCATCAATTGTTTCTTATGATACAAAACAGACACATCATTCTGCACAATGTCAATAACAGATGAAACAATATTGTCCAAAGTGTAAATACGAAGACAGAGTATTAAAGCTGTTTCTACCACATCCAAAACTTTACGCAAGTTATCCTGATCTAGTTGACACAATCTGAAAGCAGCCTCCGCTTGGGACAGCTTCAGATTTCATTTATATGCTGCATATGCAAAAGTCTCAGGCAGGAGACCATTGACCTAAAGGAATCTGTCAGATCAATGTCACCATTTAAACGTGAGATGTTGTTTCACCAGATGATAATGATGACTGTCCTAACCACTGTTGACACAATTTACCCACAGAATATGCAGTAACTGTATGTGATTGTGGAAATCGAGGGTCAGGTCTACTGAGCATAACTTCCCCCGTTGAATTTGAAAAGCGCAACTGGCAAGCATTAGTGCTGAGCGGCCAAATTTACCATCCCAAGGGTTCAATAGTGGTGGAATTGGATAGTACCATTGTGGACCATACCTTGTAAGTCCTCCAAAGAATAATTTGTATATGCTGCCGGTTGTCATATTCTGCTAATGATTCTGAAGGAAACAAGGAAAATTTAAATTCTTTAGCAGTAGCTAAACCAAAACATGTAGTTTGTTGCACTGTCTGATTAAAAAATAACAGCTGTGACGGTATCAAACATGCACAATGCAATAATTCAGCTCCCTGCACCTGCCAATTTTGGTACCCCATATTGATTTCAAATCAATCGTCTCTTTTCTAATAGTCATGACCTTTCAAGGATAAATCGGTTATGAAAGTCGAAGACTATACCAATTTAGTATAGGTCAGCATGACTTTCATGTATGTTTGTGCACTCAACTTATAATAATAGGATCTTGGGTCCGATAGGTTATAACCCGAAGCGTAGAGACAAACTTATTTTTCTGTGTCTGCGAACTACCTTGAAATGGGGCAGGACAATGTTACCATTGTGCATAATTAACCTGATTACGTACTGTGTTTGATTTATGTAAAAAATGATGACCATAATGTTGAAACAGAATAAATCAGCATAATTGGCAGAATTCAAATACAATCCTCAGTTTGAAAAGCCGTGTAATATTTTAAATCTGAAAATAACGAATGTGCTAGCATTAACAACCCAGTCGTCTGAATGCAGTCCGGGTGTGATGGCGTCCCATAATGAGAGACGAAAGACCTATGGCATTCAAATCGTCTCTGTCGGGCCGTATATTTGGATTGAACTTTATCCCAAACAATGCCTTCTACTACTGGCACAGCCGAAATGTTAACGTGGGATTGATCCCTTTTTCATAATATGAGATGAGGTGTGTGGGGACAAAACACCATCAACCAAATGTATATTAGAACGTTCAGGTAAATAATGACCATTGATCAAAGGAAAAGAGCTGTCACAAACTCAATCCACATATATTGAAACACTGTTATAAGTACCATCCAAATGTAGGTCCCAGGAAGAACCAGATAAGTTATGCGAAACCAGCAAAGAAAATGGCAAATTGAATGGGGTTCCTCCGTAGTTGAATTTGAGAGAGAAGATGATGAGTACAGAAAAATTGTCTCTGTCCATGTAATAACCAACAGTTTTTAGTCGATACAGAGGTGGACGGTCAGCATTAAAAGATGATTGGAGCACACGTATAAGAATGCTCACCAGTAAGCTCCATTGACGGTCGGTCATAATTTCGATGTGTAGCATGTCGAAGATGAGGGCAAAACAGGCAGCACAACAATTGAGGTCTCCACTTCACGCTCTGGTGTACAGTTGAGTTGCCGTCAAGGACCTCACAGAAAGTGAAACATCCCTCCGTGGAACGGGTTTGGGCATACTAGTCAGTATCGGCCAAATGGTGCAACTTGACATGTTCAATGGAAATATAAGCGATTCTCCTTGGTCCAGGCAGTGAGGCAAAATCACAGTTTAGTGCCCTTCAATTCAAGTACAGGGACGACACATGGTAAGAGGGACCAAATTCTTTTTGTTCTCTATCTTCTCCCGGACCAGATCTCCAACTCTCTTGCTTCTTTCTGCACCTCCCTTGCCTTTTCTATAGCTCTCTTGCCTCTTTCTGCCCCTCTCTTGCTTCTTTCTGCACTTCTCTTGCTTCTTTCTACACCTCTCTTGCTTCTTCCTGCACTCCTCTTGCCTCTTTCTGCACCTCTTTCCCTCTCTTTCTGCAGCTCTCTTGCCTATTTTCTGTACATTTCTTCCGCTTTCTGCACCTCTATTGCCTCTTTCTGCACCTCTCCTTGCATCTTTCTGCACCTCTCTTGCCTCTTTCTGCACCTCTGTTTCTCTCTTTCTGTGCCCTTCCACCTCTGCTTTTGCATATTCTCTTGCCTCTTTCTGCACTCTTACTTCTTTCTGTACCTTTCTTGCTTCTTTCTGCCCTCTCTTGCCTCTTTCATCACCTTTCTTGCCTTCTTTCTGCACCTCTCTTCCTCTTTCTGCATCTCTCTGTCTCTTTCTGTACCTCTGTTCCTCTTTCTGCACCTCTCTTGCTTCTGTCTGCATCTCTCTAGCACTCTTTCAGCACCTCTCTTGCTTCTTTCACTGCACTTCTCTTGCCTCTTTCTGCACCTCTCTTGCCTCTTTCTGCACCTCTCTTGCCTCTTTCTATCACCTCTCTTGCTTCTTTCTGCACCTCTCTTGCTTCTTTCTGCACCTTTCTTCCCTCTTTCTGTACCTTTCTTCCTCTTTCTGCACCTCTCTTCCTCTCTCTGCACCCTCTCTTGCCTCTATTCTGCACCTCTCTTGCATCTTTCCTGCACTTCTCTTGCCTCTTTCTGCACCTCTCTTGCCTCTTTCTGCACTCTCTTGCCTCTTTCTGAACATTTCTTGCCTCTTTCTGAACCTCTCTTTCTTCACTTTTCTTGACTCATTATGCACAACTCTTGCACTTTCTGCACGTCTTCCTATTTCTGCACCTCTCTTGCTTCTGTTCTGCACCTCTCTTGCTTCTTTCTGCACTTCTCTTGTCTTTTTATGCACTTCTCTTGCCTCTTTCTGCACCCTCTCTTTCCTCTTTCTGCATACTGTCTTGCCTCTTTCTGCACCTCTCTTGCTTCTTTCTATACATCTCTTGCCTCTTTCTGCACTCCTTTCCCTCTTTCAGCACCTCTCTTGCCTATTTCTGCACCTCTCTTGTATCTTTCTGCACTTCTCTTGCCACTTTCTGTACCTCTCTTGCCTCTTTCTGACCTCTGTTGCTTCTTTCTGCACTCCTCTTTCCTCTTTCTGCACCTCTCTTGCCTCTTTCTGCTACCTCTCTTGCTACTTTCTGCCCTCTCTCTTGCTTCTTTCTGCACCATCCTTCCTCTCCCTTCACCTTTCTTTCCTCTTTCTATACCTCTCTTGCCTACTCTCTGTCACCACCCTCTTGCCTCTTTCTACACCTCTGTTGCCTCTTTCAGCACTCTCTTGCCTCTTTCTGCACTTCTCTTGCCTCTTTCTGCACCTATCTTGCTTCTTTCTGCACCTCTCTTGCCTCTTTCTGTACACTTTATTGCCTCTTTCTATCAACTCTCCTGCCTCTTACTGCACTTCTCTTGCTTCTATCTGCACCTCTCTTGCTTTTTCACAGCTCTCTTGACTCATTCTGCACGTCTCTTGCCTGTTCCTGCACCTCTCTTGCCTCTTTCTGCACCTCTCTTCCCTCTTTCTGCAGCTCTCTTAGCCTACTTTCCGCTCATTCCCCTTGGATCTTTCTGCACCTCTCTTGCCTCTTTCTGCACTCTCTTGCCTCTTTCTGCACATCTATTCTCTCTTTCTGCACTTCTCTTGCCTCTTTCTGCAGCTCTCTTGCCTACTTTCTGCATCTCTCTTGGATTTTACTGCAATTCTCTTGCCTCTTTCTGCACTTCTCTTGCCTCTTTCTGCACCTCTTCTTCTTCTTTCTGCACCTCTCTTGCCTCTTTCATGTACTTCTATTGCATCTTTCTGCACTTCTCTTGCCTCTTTCTGCACCTATCTTGCCTCTTTCTGCACCTCTTCGCCTCTTTCTGCAACTTTATTGCCTGTTTCTGCACCCTCTCTTGCCTCCTTTCTGCACTTTTCTTGCCTCATTCTGCACCTCTCTTGCTTCTTTCTGCATATCTCTTGCCTCTTTCTGTACCTTCTCTTGCCTTATTTCTGCACTTCTTTTGGCTCTTTCTGCACTACTCTTGCCTCTTTCTGCACCTCTCTTGCCTCATTCTGCACCTCTCTTGCCTATTTCTGCACATTCTCTTCCTCATTCTGCACTCTCTTACTCTTTCTGCACCTCTCTTGCTTCTTTCTGTTACCCTCTATTACTTCTTTCATGCACTTCCTCTTCCTTCTTTCTGTACCTCTCTTGCCTCTTTCTGCACTTCTCTTGCCTCTTTCTGTACATTCTCTCTCTTTGTGCACCTCTCTTTCTCTCTTTCTGCACCTCTCTAGCTCCTTTCAGCACTCTCTCCTGGTTCTTTCTGTATCTCTCTTGCCTCTTTCTGCACTTCTTTTATATCTTTCTGCACCTCTCTTGCTTCTTTCTGCACCTCTCTTGCCTCTGTTCTGTACCGCTCATGCTTCTTTCTGCACCTTTCTTCCTCTTTCTGTACCTTTCTTCCTCTTATCTACACCTCTCTCTTGCTTCTCTCTGCACCTCTCTTGTTGTGTCTTTCTGCACCTCTCTTGCATCTTTCTGCACTTCTCCTTGCCTCTTTCTGCACCTCTCTTGCTCTTGCACCTCTCTTGCCTCTTTCTGCACCTTTCTTCCTGCTTTCTGAACCCCTCTTTGCCTCTTTCTAATCTTTTTGCCTCATTTCTGCACCACTCTTGCCTCTTTCTGCACCTCTCTTGTCTCTTTCTGCACCTCTCTTGCTTCTTTCTGCACCTCTCTTGCCTCTTTCTGCACTTCTCTTTACTCTTTCTGCACCTCTATTTGCCTCTTTCTGCATATTTCTTCCTCTTTCTGCGCCTTCTCTTGCTTCTTTCTGTACCTCTATTGCTTCTTTCTGCACTTCTATTGCTTCTTTCTGTACCTCTCTTGCTTCTTTCTGCACCTTCACTGCCTCTTTCTGCACCTCTCTCCCTCTTTCTGCACCTCTCTTGCCTACTTTCTGTCATCCCTCTTACCTCTTTGCACCTCTCTTGCCTCTTTCCGCACCTCTCTTGCCTCTTTCTGCACCTCTCTTGCCTCTTTCTGTATCTCTCTTGCCTCTTTCTGCTCCTTGTCTCCCTATTGCTGTACTTCTCTTGCCTCTTTCTGTACCCTCTCTTCACTCTTTCTGTCAGCTCTGTCTGCTTCTTATCTGCATCTCTCTTGCCTCTTTCTGCACCTCTGTTGCCTCTTTCATGCAACTCTCTTGCCTTCTTTCTGTACCTTTCTTGCCTCTTTCTGTACTTCTACTTGCCTCTTTCTGCACCTCTACTGCGCTCTTTCTGCACCTCTCTTGCCTCTTTCTGCACCTCATTTGCTTCTTTCTGCACCTCTCTTGCTTCTTTCTGCACCTCTCTTGCCTCTTTCTGCACCTCTTGTGCTTCTTTCTGTACCTTTCTTGCCTCTTTCTGTACCTCTCTGCCTCTTTCAGACACCTCTCTTGCTTCTTTCTGCACCCCTCTTCCCTCTTTCTGCACCTCTCTTGCACTCTTTCTGCACTTCTCTTGCCTCTTTCTGCACGTCTCTTGCCTCTTTCTGCACCTATCTCTTGCCTCTTTCTGCATCCCTTTCTCCCTCTTTCTGCACCTCTCTTGCCTCTTTCTGTACCTCTCTTCCTCTTTCCGTCAGCTCTCTTGCTTCTTCCTGCACCTCTCTTGCCTCTTTCTGCACCTCTCTTGCTTCTTTCTACAGCTCTCTTGCCTCTATTCTGCACCTCTCTTGCCTCTTCCTGCACCCCTTGCCTCTTTTGCACCTCTCTTGCCTCTTTCTGCACCTCTCGTGCCTATCTTTCTTGCATCTCTCTTGCTTCTTGTCTGCACTTCTCTTGCTGCTTTCTTCACCTCTCTTGCCTCTTTCTGCACCTTTCTTCCTCTTTCTGCACCTCTTTAGCCTCTTTCTGCACCTCTTTTGCCTCTTTCTGCTACTTCTCTTGCCTTTTTCTAGCACCTCTCTTGCCTCTTTCTGCACCTCTCTTGCCTCTTTCTGCACTTCTCTTGCCTCTTTCTGCACCTCTACTTGCCTCTTTCTGCACTTCTCTTGCCTCTTTCTGCACCTCTCTTGCCTCTTTCTGCACCTCTGTTGCCTCTTTCTGCACTTCTCTTGCTTCTTTCTGCACCTCTCTTGCTTCTTTCTGCACCCTCTCTTGCCTCTTTCTGCACCTCTCTTGCCTCTTTCTGCACCTCTCTTGCCTCTTTCTGCACCTCTCTTGTCTCTTTCTGCACCTCTCTTACACTCTTTTCTGCACCTCTCTTGCTTCTTTCTGCAGCTCTACTCTTCTGTACCTTTCTTTCTGTACACCTCTCTTGCCTCTTTCTGCACCTCTCTCTTCCTCTCTTTCTGCACCTCTCTTGCCTCTTTCTGCACCTCTCTTGCCTCTTTCTGCACTTCTCTTGCCTCTTTCTGCACTTCCTTGCTTCTTTCTGCACCTCTCTTGCTTCTTTCTGCACCTCTCTTGCCTCTTTCTGCACCTCTTTGCTTCTTTCTGCACTCTCTTCTTTCTGCACCCTCTGCTTATTTCTGCACTCTCTCTTGCCTTCTTTCTGCACCTCTCTTGCCTCTTTCTGCCCTGTACTCTTGCGACTCTTTCTGCACTTCTCTCTGCCTCTTTCTGCACTCTGTTGCTTCTTTCTGCACTTCTCTTGCCTCTTTCTGCACCTTCTCTTGCTTCTTTCTGCACTTCTACTTGCCTCTTTCTGCACCTCTCTTGCCTCTTTCTGCACTCTCTGCTGCTTCTCAGCACCCTTCTCTTGCACTTCTTTCTGTCCTCTTACCTCTTTCTATCTTCTCTGCTACCTCTCTTGCCTCTTTCTGCACCTCTCTTGCCTCTTTCTGCACCTCTCTTGCCTCTTTCTGCACTATCTCCATTGCTTCTTTCTGCACTTCTCTTGCCTCTTTCTGCACTTCTCTTGCCTCTTTCTGTACCTCTCTTGCCTCTTTCTGCACCTCTCTTGCCTCTTTCTGCACTCTCTTGCCTCTTTCTGCACCTCTCTTGCCTCTTTCTGCAGCTCTCTTGCCTCTTTCTGCACCTCTCTTGCCTCTTTCTGCACCTCTCTTCCTTCTTTCTGCACCTCTCTTGCCTCTTTCTGCACTTCTCTTGCCTCTTTCTGCACATCTCTTGCTCTCTTTCTGCACTTCTCTTGCCTCTTTCTGCACTTCTCTTGCCTCTTTCTGCACCTCTCTTGCCTCTCTTTCTGCACTCTCTCTTGCTTCTTTCTGCACCTCTCTTGCCTCTTTCTGCACCTTCTTCTTGCCTCTTTCTGCACCTTCTCTTGCCTCTTTCTGCACCCACTCTTGCCTCTTTCTGCACCTCTCTTGCCTCTTTCTGCACCTCTCTTGCCTCTTTCTGCACTTCTCTTGCCTCTTTCTGCACCTCTCTTCCTCTTTCTGCACCTCTCTTGCCTCTTTCTGCACCTTTCTTGCCTCTTTCTGCACCTCTCTTGCCTCTTTCTGCACCTCTCTTGCCTTCTTTCTGCACTCTCTCTTGCCTCTTTCTGCACCTCTGTTGCCTCTTTCTGTACCTCTCTTGCCTCTTTCTGCACCTCTCTTGCTTCTTTCTGCACACTTCTCTTACCTCTTTCTGCACCTCTTCCATCTTTCTGCACTCTCTTTCTTCTTTCTGCATCTCTCTTGCCTCTTTCTGCCTCTCTTGCCTCTTTCTGCACTTCTCTTGCCTCTTTCTGTACATTTCTTGCCTCTTTCTGCACCTCTCTTGCCTCTTTCTGTCACTTCTCTTGCTTCTTTCTGCACCTCTCTTGCCTCTTTCTGCACCTCTCTTGCCTCTTTCTGCACCTCTCTTGCCTCTTTCTGCACCTTGTTGCCTCTTTCTGCACTCACTCTCTTCTTTCTGCACCTCTCTTGCTTCTTTCTGTACCTCTTGCCTCTTTCTGTACCTCTCTTGCTTCTTTCTGCACTTCTCTTGCCTCTTTCTGCACCTCTCTTGCTTCTTTCTGCACCTCTCTTGCCTCTTTCATGCACTTCTCTTGCCTCTTTCTGCACCTCTGTTGCTTCTTTCTGCACCTCTCTTGCCTCTTTCTGCCCCTCTCTCTGCCTCTTTCTGCACTTCTCTTGCCTACATTTCTGCACCTCTGTTGCTTCTTTCTGCACCTTCTTGCCTCTTTCTGTACCTCTCTTGCCTCTTTTCTACTACTTCTCTTGCCTCTTTCTGCACCTCTCTTGCTTCTTTCTGCATCTCTCTTGCTTCTTTCTGCACCTTCCTCTTGCCTCTTTCTGCACTCTCTCTTGCCTCTTTCTGCACTTCTCTTGCTTCTTTCTGCACCTCTCTTGCTTCTTTCTGCACCTCTCTTGCCTCTTTCTGCACTTCTCTTGCTTCTTTCTGCAACTCTCTCTTGCCTCTTTCTGCACCTCTCTTGCCTCTTTCTGCACCTTCTCCTGCTTCTTTCTGTGCCTTCTCTTGCCTCTTTCTGCACCTCTCTTGCTTCTTTTCTGCGCTTCTACTTGCCTCTTTCTGCACCTTCTGTTGCCTCTTTCTGCACCTCTCTTGCTTCTTTACTGCACCTCTCTTGCCTCTTTCTGTACCTCTCTTGCTTCTTTCTGCACCTCTCTTGCTTCTTTCTGCACCTCTCTGCCTCTTTCTGCACTCTCTTGCCTACTTTCTGCACTCTCTCTTGCCTCTTTCTGCAGCCTCTCTCCCTTTTGCTTCTTATCTGCACTTCTCTTGCTTTTTCTGCACCTCACTGTGCTTTTACTTCACCTCTCTTGCTTCTTTCTGCACCTCTCTTGCCTCTTTCTGCACCTCACTTGCCTCTTTCTGCACCTGTTGCTTCTTTCTGCACTCTCTGTCTTTTCTGCACCTCTCTTGCCTCTTTCATGCACTTATCATTGCCTTCTTTCTGCACCTCTATTGCCTCTTTCGACTGCACTTCTTTGCCTCTCTTGCCCTGCACCTCTGTTGGCCCTCCTGCACTATCACCTCTTTCTGCACTACTCTCTTGCCAATCGTCCTCTCTGCGCTCTTTCTGCACCCTTCTTGCATCTTTCTGCAGCCTCTCTCTGCTTCTTTCTGTACCTCTCGTGCCTCTTTCTATGCCTCTTACTCTTTCTGCAGCTCTCTTCTTGCATACCTCCTGCTGTTTCTGACTGCACCTTTCTTGCCTTCTTTCTGCACCTCTCTTGCCTCTTTCTGCACTCTCTCTCTTCGCTTCTTTCTGCACCTCTCTTGCCTCTTTCTGCACCTCTCTTGCCTCTTTCTGCACCTCTCTTGCCTCTTTCTGCACCTTCTCTTGCCTCTTTCTGCACCTCTCTTGCCTCTTTCTGCACCTCTCTTGCCTCTTTCTGCACCTCTCTTGCCTCTTTCTGCACTTCTCTTGCCTCTTTCTGCACCTCTCTTGCCTCTTTCTCTGCACTTCCTCTTGCCTCTTTCTGCACCTCTCTTGCCTCTTTCTGCACCTCTCTTGCCTCTTTCTGCACTTCTCTTGCCTCTTTCTGCACCTCTCTTGCCTCTTTCTGCACTCCTTTCTCTTCTCTCTTTCTGCACCTCTCTTGCCTCTTTCTGCACCTCTCTCTGCCTTCTTTCTGCACTTCTCTTGCCTCTTTCTGCACCTCTCTTGCTCTCTTTCTGCACTTCTCTTGCCTCTTTTCTGCACCTCTCTTGCTTCTTTCTGCACCTCTCTCTTCCTCTTTCTGCACCTCTCTTGCCTCTTTCTGCACTCTCTGCTTACTTTCTTTCTGCACCTTTTGCCTCTTTCTGCACCTCTCTTGCCTCTTTCTGCACCTCTCTTGCCTCTTTCTGCACCTCTCTTGCTTCTTTCTGCACTTTGCCTCTTCAGCACTTGCCTCCTTCTGCACCTCTCTTGCCTCTTTCTGCACCTCTCTTGCCTCTTTCTGTACCTCTCTTGCCTCTTTCATCCGCACCTCTTTCTGTGCCTCTTCCTCTTTCTGCACCTCTTTTGCCTCTTTCTGCATCTCTCTTGCCTCTTTCTGTACCTCTCTTGCCTTTCTCTGCACCTCTCTTGCTTCTTTCTGCACCTCTCTTGCCTCTTTCTGCACTCTCTCTTGCTTCTTTCTGCAACTTCTTACCTCTTTCTGCACCTCTCTTGCCTCTTTCTGCACCTCTCTTCCTTCTTTCTGCACCTCTCTTCCTCTTTCTGCACCTCTCTTGCCTCTTTCTGCACCTCTCTTGCCTCTTTCTGCACCTCTCTTGCTTCTTTCTGTACCTCTCTTGCTCTTTTCTGCACCTCTCTTGCCTCTTTCTGCACCTCTCTTGCCTGTTTCTGTACCTCTCTTGCCTCTTTCTGCACCTCTGTTGCCTCTTTCTGCTCTTCTCTTGCCTCTTTCTGCACCTCTCTTGCCTCTTTCTGCACCTCTCTTGCCTCTTTCTGTACCTCTCTTGCTTCTTTCTGCACCTCTCTTGAACCTTTCTGCACCTCTCTTGCCTCTTTCTGCACCTCTCTTGCCTCTTTCTGCACCTCTCTTTCTTCTTTCTGCACCTCTCTTGCCTCTTTCTGCACTCTCTTGCCTCTTTCTGCACCTCTCTTGCCTCTTTCTGCACCTCCTGCCTCTTTCTGCACCTCTCTTGCCTCTTTCTGCACCTCTCTTGCCTCTTTCTGCACTTCTCTTGCCTCTTTCTGCACCTCTCTTGCCTCTTTCTGCACTTCTCTTGCTTCTTTCTGCACCTCTCTTGCCTCTTTCTGCACTTCTCTTGCCTCTTTCTGCACCTCTCTTGCCTCTTTCTGCACTTCTCTTGCTCTCATCTCTATGCACCTCTACTTTGCTTCTTTCTGCACCTCTCTTCCTCTTTCTGCACCTCTCTTGCCTCTTTCTGCACTTCTCTTGCTCACTTCTGCACCTCTCTTGCCTCTTTCTGCACCTCTCTTGCTTCTTTCTGCACCTCTCTTGCCTCTTTCTGCACCTCTCTTGCCTCTTTCTGCACCTCTCTTGCCTCTTTCTGCACCTCTCTTGCCTCTTTCTGCACCTCTCTTGCCTCTTTCTGCACCTCTCTTGCCTCTTTCTGCACCTCTCTTGCCTCTTTCTGCACCTCTCTTGCCTCTTTCTGCACCCTCTCTTGCCTCTTTCTGCACTTCTCTTGCCTCTTTCTGTACCTCTCTTGCCTCTTTCTGCACCCCACTTGTGTCTTTCTTCACCTATCCAGCTTCTTTCTGCACTTCTCTTGCCTCTTTCTGTACCTCTCTTGCCTCTTTCTGCACCTCTCTTGCCTCTTTCTGCACCTCTCTTGCCTCTTTCTGCACCTCTCTTGCCTCTTTCTGCACCTCTCTTGCCTCTTTCTGCACTTCTCTTGCCTCTTTCTGCACTTCTCTTGCCTCTTTCTGCACCTCTCTTGCCTCTTTCTGCACTCTCTCTTGCTCTCTTTCTGCACCTCTCTTGCCTCTTTCTGCACCTCTCTTGCCTCTTTCTGCACTTCTCTTGCCTCTTTCTGCACCTCTCTTGCACTCTTTCTGCACCTCTCTTGCTTCTTTCTGCACCTCTCTTGCCTCTTTCTGCACTTCTCTTGCCTCTTTCTGCACCTCTCTTGCTTCTTTCTGCACCTTTCTTGCTTCTTTCTGCACCTCTCTTGCCTCTTTCTGCACCTCTCTTGCCTCTTTCTTCACTCACTCTTGCTTCTTTCTGCACCTCTCTTGCCTCTTTCTGCACCTCTCTTGCCTCTTTCTGCACCTCTTGCTTCTTTCTGCACCTCTCTTGCCTCTTTCTGCACCTCTCTTGCCTCTTTCTGCACCTCTCTTGCCTCTTTCTGCACCTCTCTTGCTTCTTTCTGCACCTCTCTTGCTTCTTTCTGCACCTCTCTTGCCTCTTTCTGCACTCTCTTGCCTCTTTCTGCACCTCTCTTGCCTCTTTCTGCACCTCTCTTGCCTCTTTCTGCACCTCTCTTCTTCTTTCTGCACACTCTCTTGCCTCTTTCTGCACCTCTCTTGCCTCTTTCTGCACCTCTCTTGCCTCTTTCTGCACCTCTCTTGCCTCTTTCTGCACCTCTCTTGCCTCTTTCTGCACCTCTCTTGCCTCTTTCTGCACCTCTCTTGCCTCTTTCTTGCACCTCTCTTGCCTCTTTCTGCACTTCTCTTGCCTCTTTCTGCACCTCTCTTGCCTCTTTCTGCGCTTCTCTTGCCTCTTTCTGCACCTCTCTTGCTTCTTTCTGCACCTCTCTTGCTTCTTTCTGCACCTTTCTTGCCTCTTTCTGCACTTCTCTTGCCTCTTTCTGCACTCTCTCTTGCCTCTTTCTGCACCTCTCTTGCCTCTTTCTGCAGCTCTCTTGCTTCTTTCTGCACCTCTCTTGCCTCTTTCTGCACCTCTCTTGCTTCTTTCTGCACCTCTCTTGCCTCCTTCTCTGTACTCTCTGCCTCTTTCTGCACTTCTCTTGCCTCTTTCTGCACCTCTTGCCTCTTTCTGCACCTCTCTTGCTTCTTTCTTGCACCCTTCTTGCCTCTTTCACGTCACTTGCCTCTTTCTGCACCTCTGCTTTTGCCTCTCTTCTCCTACTTCTCTGCTTCTTTCTGCACCTCTTGCCTCTTTCTGCACCTCTCTTGCCTCTTTCTGCATGCTCTCTTGCACTTCTTTCTGCACCTCTCTTGCCTCTTTCTGCACCTCTCTTGCTTCTTTCTGCACCTCTCTTGCTTCTTTCTGCACCTCTCTTGCTTCTTTCTGCACCCTCTTGCCTCTTTCTGCACCTCTCTTGCCTCTTTCTGCACCTCTCTTGCCTCTTTCTGCACTTCTCTTGCCTCTTTCTGCACCTCTCTTGCCTCTTTCTGCACCTCTCTTGCTTCTTTCTGCACCTCTCTTGCTTCTTTCTGCACCTCTCTTGCTTCTTTCTGCACCTCTTCTTGCCTCTTTCTCTTGCATCTTCTCTTGCCTCTTTCTGCACCTCTCTTCTTCTTTCTGCACCTCTCTTGCCTCTTTCTGCACCTCTCTTGCCTCTTTCTGCACTTCTCTTCCCTCTTTCTGCACCTCTCTTGCCTCTTTCTGCACCTCTCTTGCCTCTTTCTGCACCTCTTGTTCCTCTTTCTGCACCTCTCTTGCCTCTTTCTGCACCTCTCTTGCTCTTTCTGCACCTCTCTTGCTTCTTTCTGCATTTCTCTTGCCTCTTTCTGTACCTCTCTTGCTTCTTTCTGCACCTCTCTTGCCTCTTTCTGCACCTCTCTTGCTTCTTTCTGCACCTCTCTTGCCTCTTTCTGCACCTCTCTTGCCTCTTTCTGCACTCTCTTGCCTCTTTCTGCACCTCTCTTGCTTCTTTCTGCACCTCTCTTGCCTCTTTCTGCACCTCTCTTGCCTCTTTCTGCACCTCTCTTGCCTCTTTCTGCACCTCTCTTGCCTCTTTCTGCACCTCTCTTGCCTCTTTCTGCACCTCTCTTGCCTCTTTCTGCACTCTCTTCTTTCTGCATCTCTCTTGCCTCTTTCTGCACTCTCTTGCCTCTTTCTGCACCTCTCTTGCCTCTTTCTGCACTTCTCTTGCTTCTTTCTGCACCTCTCTTGCCTCTTTCTGCACTCTCTCTTGCCTCTTTCTGCACCTTTCTTGCCTCTTTCTGCACCTCTCTTGCCTCTTTCTGCACCTCTCTTGCCTCTTTCTGCACCTCTCTTGCCTCTTTCTGCACCTCTCTTGCTTCTTTCTGCACCTCTCTTGCCTCTTTCTGCACTTCTCTTGCCTCTTTCTGCACCTCTCTTGCCTCTTTCTGCACCTCTCTGCTTGCTTTCTGCACCTCTCTTGCCTCTTTCTGCACCTCTCTTGCTTCTTTCTGCACCTCTCTTGCTTCTTTCTGCACCTCTCTTGCTTCTTTCTGTACTTCTCCTAACTCTTTCTGCACCCTTTTTCTGCACCTCTTTTCCCTCTTTCTGCACCTCTCTTGCCTCTTTCTGCACTCTCTCTTGCTTCTTTCTGCACCTCTCTTGCCTCTTTCTGCAGCTCTCTTGCCTCTTTCTGCACCTCTCTTGCCTCTTTCTGCACCACACTTGCTTCTTTCTGCACCTCACTTGCTTCTCTCTGTACTTCTCTTGCTTGATTCTGCACCTCTCTTGCTTCTTTCTGCACCTCTCTTGCCTCTTTCTGGACCCCTCTCCCTCTTTCTGCACCTCTCTTGCCTCTTTCTGCACCTCTCTTGCCTCTTTCTGCACCTCTCTTCCTCTTTCTGCACCTCTCTTGCCTCTTTCTGCACCTCTCTTGCCTCTTTCTGCACTTCTCTTGCCTCTTTCTGCACCTCTCTTGCCTCTTTCTGCACTCTCTCTTCCTCTTTCTGCACCTCTCTTGCCTCTTTCTGCACTCTCTTGCCTCTTTCTGCACCTCTCTTTCTGCACTTCTCTTGCTTCTTTCTGCACCTCTCTTGCTTCTTTCTGCACTCTCTTGCCTCTTTCTGCACCTCTTCTTGCTCTCTTTCTTGCACCTCTCTTGCCTCTTTCTGCACTTCTCTTGCTTCTTTCTGCACTTCTCTTGCCTCTTTCTGCACTCTCTCTTGCCTCTTTCTGCACCTCTCTTCCTCTTTCTGCACCTCTCTTGCCTCTTTCTGCACCTCTCTTGCTTCTTTCTGCACTTCTCTTGCCTCTTTCTGCACCTCTCTTGCCTCTTTCTGCACATCTCTTGCTTCTTTCTGCACCTCTCTTGCCTCTTTCTGCATCTTTCTTGCCTCTTTCTGTACCTCTCTTGCCTCTTTCTGCACTTCTCTTGCCTCTTTCTGCACCTCTCTTGCCTCTTTCTGCACCTCTCTTGCCTCTTTCTGCACCTCTCTTGCCTCTTTCTGCACCTCTCTTGCCTCTTTCTGCACCTCTCTTGCCTCTTTCTGCACTTCTCTTGCCTCTTTCTGCACCTCTCTTGCCTCTTTCTGCACCTCTCTTGCCTCTTTCTGCACCTCTCTTGCTTCTTTCTGCACCTTCTCTTGCCTCTTTCTGCACCTCTTGCTTCTTTCTGCACTTCTCTTGCCTCTTTCTGCACTTCTCTTGCCTCTTTCTGCACCTCTCTTGCTTCTTTCTGCACCTCTCTTGCTTCTTTCTGCACCTCTCTTGCCTCTTTCTGCACCTCTCTTGCCTGTTTCTGCACCTCTCTTGCCTCTTTATGTACCTCTGTTTCCTCTTTCTGCACCTCTCTTGCCTCTTTCTGCACCTCTCTTTGCCTCTTTCTGCAATTCTCTTGCTTCTTTCTGCACCCGTCTTGCCTCTTTCTGTACCCCTCTTCCCTCTTTCTGCACTTCTCTTGCTTCTTTCTGCACTTCTCTTGCCTCTTTCTACACTCTCTTACTCTCTTTCTGCACCTCTCTTGCCTCTTTCTGCACTTCTCTTGCCTCTTTCTGCACCTCTCTTGCCTCTTTCTGCACCTCTCTTGCCTCTTTCTGCACCTCTCTTGCCTCTTTCTGCACCTCTTTGCTTCTTTCTGCACCTCTCTTGCCTCTTTCTGCATCCTCTCTTGCCTCTTTCTGCACCTCTCTTGCCTCTTTCTGCACCTCTCTTGCCTCTTTCTGCACCTCTCTTGCCTCTTTCTGCACCTCTCTTGCCTCTTTCTGCACCTCTCTTGCCTCTTTCTGCACCTCTCTTGCTCTCTTTCTGCACCTCTCTTGCCTCTTTCTGCACCTCTCTTGCCTCTTTCTGCACCTCTCTTGCCTCTTTCTGCACCTCTACTTGCCTCTTTCTGCACCTCTCTTGCCTCTTTCTGCACCTCTCTTGCCTCTTTCTGCACCTCTCTTGCCTCTTTCTGCACCTCTCTTCCCTCTTTCTGCACCTCTCTTGCCTCTTTCTGCACCTCTCTTGCCTCTTTCTGCACCTCATCTTGCCTCTTTCTGCACCTCTCTTGCTTCTTTCTGCACCTCTCTTGCCTCTTTCTGCACCTCTCTTGCCTCTTTCTGCACCTCTCTTGCCTCTTTCTGCACCTCTCTTGCCTCTTTCTGCACCTCTCTTGCCTCTTTCTGCACTTCTCTTGCCTCTTTCTGCACTTCTCTTGCCTCTTTCTGCACCTCTCTTGCTTCTTTCTGCACCTCTCTTGCCTCTTTCTGCACCTCTCTTGCCTCTTTCTGCACCTCTCTTGCTTCTTTCTGCACCTCTCTTGCCTCTTTCTGCACCTCTCTTGCCTCTTTCTGCACCTCTCTTGCCTCTTTCTGCACCTCTCTTGCCTCTTTCTGCACCTCTCTTGCCTCTTTCTGCACCTCTCTTGCCTCTTTCTGCACCTCTCTTGCTTCTTTCTGCACCTCTCTTGCCTCTTTCTGCACCTCTCTTGCCTCTTTCTGCACTCCTCTTGCCTCTTTCTGCACCTCTCTTGCCTCTTTCTGCACCTCTCTTGCCTCTTTCTGCACCTCTCTTGCCTCTTTCTGCACCTCTCTCTTGCCTCCTTTCTGCACCTCTCTTGCCTCTTTCTGCACCTCTCTTGCCTCTTTCTGTACCTCTCTTGCTTCTTTCTGCACCTCTCTTGCCTCTTTCTGCACCTCTCTTCCTCTTTCTGCACCTCTTGCCTCTTTCTGCACCTCTCTTGCCTCTTTCTGCACCTCTCTTGCCTCTTTCTGCATCCTCTCTTGCTTCTTTCTGCACCTCTCTTGCCTCTTTCTGCACCTCTCTTGCCTCTTTCTGCATCTCTCTTGCTTCTTTCTGCACTCTCTGCCTTGCTTCCTTCTTTCTGCACCTCTCTTGCTTCTTTCTGCACCTCTCTTGCCTCTTTCTGCACCTCTCTTCCTCTTTCTGCACCTCTCTTGCCTCTTTCTGCACCTCTCTTGCCTCTTTCTGCACCTCTCTTGCCTCTTTCTGCACCTCTCTTGCCTCTTTCTGCACCTCTCTTGCCTCTTTCTGCACCTCTCTTGCCTCTTTCTGCACCTCTCTTGCCTCTTTCTGCACCTCTCTTGCTCTCTTTCTGCACCTCTCTTGCCTCTTTCTGCACCTCTCTCTTGCCTCTTTCTGCACCTCTCTTGCCTCTTTCTGCACTCTCTCTTGCCTCTTTCTGCACCTTCTCTATCTGCCCTCTTTCTGCACCTCTCTTGCCTCTTTCTGCACTTCTCTTGCCTCTTTCTGCACCTCTCTTGCCTCTTTCTGCACCTCTCTTGCCTCTTTCTGCACCTCTCTTGCCTCTTTCTGCACCTCTCTTGCTTCTTTCTGCACCTTCTCTTGCCTCTTTCTGCACCTCTCTTGCTTCTTTCTGCACCTCTCTTGCCTCTTTCTGCACTTCTCTTGCCTCTTTCTGCACCTCTCTTGCCTCTTTCTGCACTTCTCTTGCCTCTTTCTGCACTCTCTTGCCTCTTTCTGCACCTCTCTTGCCTCTTTCTGCACTTCTCTTGCTTCTTTCTGCACCTCTCTTGCTTCTTTCTGCACTCTCTTGCCTCTTTCTGAACCTCTCTTGCCTCTTTCTGTACCTCTCTTACCTCTTTTTGCTCCTCTATTGCCTCTTTCTGCACCTCGCTTGCTTCTTTCTGCACCTCTCTTGCCTCTTTCTGCACTCTCTTGCCTCTTTCTGCACCTCTCTTGCTCTCTTTCTGCACCTCTCTTGCCTCTTTCTGCACCTCTCTTGCCTCTTTCTGCACCTCATCTTGCCTCTTTCTGCACCTCTCTTGCCTCTTTCTGCACCTCTCTTGCCTCTTTCTGCACCTCTCTTGCTTCTTTCTGCACTCTCTCTTGCCTCTTTCTGCACTCTCTCTTGCCTCTTTTCTGCACCTTTCTTGCCTCTTTCTGCATTCTCTCTTGCCTCTTTCTGCACCTCTCTTGCCTCTTTCTGCACCTCTCTTGCCTCTTTCTGTACCTCTCTTGCCTCTTTCTGCACTTCTCTTGCTTCTTTCTGCACCTCTCTTGCTTCTTTCTGCACTCTCTTGCTCTTTCTGCACCTCTTACATCTTTCTACACCTCTCTTGCCTCTTTCTGCACCACTCTTGCCTCTTTCTGCACCTCTCTTGCCTCTTTCTGCACCTCTCTTGCCTCTTCTGCACCTCTCTTGCCTCTTTCTGCACCTCTCTTGCCTCTATCTGCACTTCTCTTGCCTCTTTCTGCACCTCTCTTGCTTCTTTCTGCACCTCTCTTGCTTCTTTCTGCACCTCTCTTGCCTCTTTCTGCACTTCTCTTGCCTCTTTCTGCACCTCTCTTGCCTCTTTCTGCACCTCTCTTGCCTCTTTCTGCACTCTCTTGCCTCTTTCTGCACTCTCTCTTGCCTCTCTTTCTGCACTTCTCTTGCCTCTTTCTGCACCTCTCTTGCCTCTTTCTGCACCTTCTCTTGCCTCTTTCTGCACCTCTCTTGCCTCTTTCTGCACCTCTCTTGCCTTCTTTCTGCACCTCTCTTGCTTCTTTCTGCACCTCTCTTGCTTCTTTCTGCACCTCTCTTGCCTCTTTCTGCACCTCTCTTGCCTCTTTCTGCACCTCTCTTGCCTCTTTCTGCACTTCTCTTGCTCTCTTTCTGCACCTCTCTTGCCTCTTTCTGCACCTCTCTTGCCTCTTTCTGCACCTCTCTTGCCTCTTTCTGCACCTCTCTTGCCTCTTTCTGCACCTCTCTTGCCTCTTTCTGCACTCTCTTCTCTTTCTGCACTCTCTTCCTCTTTCTGCACCTCTCTTGCCTCTTTCTGCACCTCTCTTGCCTCTTTCTGCACCTCTCTTGCCTCTTTCTGCTGCTCTTTCTTCCTGCTTCTTTCTGCACCTCACTTGCTTCTTTCTGCACTTCTCTTGCCTCTTTCTGCACCTCTCTTGCCTCTTTCTGCACCTCTCTTGCCTCTTTCTGCACCTCTCTTGCCTCTTTCTGCACCTCTCTTGCCTCTTTCTGCACCTCTCTTGCCTCTTTCTGCACCTCTCTTGCCTCTTTCTGCACTGTCTCTTGCTTCTTTCTGCACCTCTCTTGCCTCTTTCTGCACCTCTCTTGCCTCTTTCTACCTCTCTTGCCTCTTTCTGCACTCTCTCTTGCCTCTTTCTGCACCTCTCTCTTGCCTTCTTTCTGCACTTCTCTTCCTCTTTCTGCACCTCTCTTGCCTCTTTCTGCACCTCTCTTGCTTCTTTCTGCACCTCTCTTGCCTCTTTCTGCACTCTCTTGCCTCTTTCTGCACCTCTCTTGCCTCTTTCTGCACCTCTGTTGCTTCTTTCTAGCACTTCTCTTGCCTCTTTCTGCACTTCTCTTGCTCTTTCTGTACTCTCTGCTTCTTTCTGCACCTCTTGGGTCTTTCTGCACCTCTGTTGCCTCTTTCTGCACTTCACTTGCTTCTTTCTGCACCTCTCTTGCCTCTTTCGGCACCTCTGTTGCTTCTTTCTGCACCTCTCCTGCCTCTTTCTGCACCCCTCTTCCTCTTTGTGCAACTCCCTTGCCTCTTTCTATACCTCTCTTCCCTCCTTCTGTACCTCTGTTGCTTCTTTCTGCACTTCTCTTACCTCTTTCTGCACCCTTCGTGCCTCTCTCAGCACCTCTGTTGCTTCTTTCTGCACTTCTCTTCCTTTTTTATGCACCCCTTGTGCCTCTTTCAGCACCCCTGTTGCTTCTTTCTGCACTCCTCTTCCTTCTTTCTGCACCCCACGTGCCTCCTTCTGCACCTCTGTTGCCTCTTTCAGAACATCTGTTCATTCTTTCTGCACTGCTCTTGCTTCTTTCTGCACCTCACTTGCCTCTTTCTGCACTTCTCTTGCTGCTTTCTAAACCTCTATTGCTTCTTTCAGCAATTCTCGTGCCACCTTCTGCACTTCTCTTGCTTGTTTCTGCACCTATCTTTCTTCTTTTTGCACCTCTGTTGATTCTTTCTGCACTTCACTTGCTTCTTTCTGCACCTCTTGCCTCTTTCGGCACCTCTGTTGCTCCCTCCTGCCTCTTTCTGCACCCCTCTTCCCTATTTGTCCAACTCTCTTGCCTCTTTCTACACCTCTCTTCCCTCTTTCTGCACCACTCTTGCCTCTTTCTGTACCTCTGTTGCTTCTTTCTGCACTTATCTTGCCTCTTTCTGCACCCTTTGTGCCTCTTTCAGCACCTCTGTTGCTTCTTTCTGCACTTCTCTTCCGTCTTTCTGCACCCCTCGTACCTCCTTCTGCACCTCTGTTGCTTGTTTCTACACTTCTCTTGGTTCTTTCTGCACTTCTCTTGCCTCTTTCTGCACCCTTCGTGCCTCTTTCAGCTCCTCTGTTACTTCTTCCTGCACTTCTCTTCCTTCTTTTTGCACACCTCTTGCCTCCTTCTGCACCTCTCGTGCTTGTTTCTACACTTTTCTTGGTTCTTTCTGCACTTCTCTTGCCTTTTTCTGCACACTTCGTGCCTCTCTTTAGCACCTCTGTTGCTTCTTTCTGCACCTCTCTTAATTCTTTCTGCACCTCTCTTCCTTCTTTCTGCATGCCTCTTGCCTCTTTCTGCACCTCTCTTGCCTCTTTCAGCACTTCTGTTGCTTCTTTCTGCAGATCTATTGCCTCTTTCTGCACCTCACTTGCCTCTTTGAGCACCTCTGTTGCTTTTTCTGCAGATCTCTTGCCTCTTTCTGCACCCCTCTTTTCTCTTTCTGCACCTCTCTTACCTCTTTCTGCACCCCTGTTCCCAGTTTCTGCACATTTCATGCTTGTTTCTGCACCTCTCTTCCCTCTTTCTGGACCTCTGTTGCTTCTTTCAGTAATTCTCTTGACTCTTTCTGCACTTCTCTTGCTTGTTTCTGCACCTCTGCTTTTCTGCACCTCTTTGCCTCTTTCTGCACCTCTGTTGCCTCTTTCTGCACTTCACTTGCTTCTTTCTGCACCTCTCTTGCATCTTTCAGCACCTCTGTTGCTTCTTTCTGTACCCTCCTGCCTCTTTCTGCACCCCTCTTCCCTCTTTCTGTACCTCTGTTGCTTCTTTCTGCACTTCTCTTACCTCTTTCTGCACCCTTCGTGCCTCTTTCAGCACCTCTGTTGCTTCTTTCTGCACTTCTCTTCCTTTTTATGTACCCTCATGCTTCTTTCAGCACCCCTGTTGCTTCTTTCTGCACTCCTCTTCCTTCTTTCTGCACCACACTTGCCTCCTTCTGCACCTCTGTTGCCTCTTTCAGCACCTCTGTTCATTCTGTCTGCACTGCTCTTGCTTCTTTCTTCACCTCAATTGCCTCTTTCTGCACTTCTCTTGCTGCTTTCTAAACCTCTATTGCTTCTTTCAACAATTCTCGGTCCACCTTCTGTACTTCTCTTGCTTGTTTCTGTACCTCTCTTGCTTCTTTTTGCACCTCTGTTGCCTCTTTCTGTACTTCACTTGCTTCTTTCTGCACCTCTTGCCTCTTTCGGCACCTCTGTTGCTTCTTTCTGCACCCCTCCTGCCTCTTTCTGCACCCCTCTTCCCTATTTGTCCAACTCTCTTGCCTCTTTCTACACCTCTCTTCCCTCTTTCTGCACCACTCTTGCCTCTTTCTGTACCTCTGTTGCTTCTTTCTGAACTTCTCTTCCTTCTTTCTGCACCCCTTGTACCTCCTTCTGCACCTCTGTTGCTTCTTTCTACACTTTTCTTGGTTCTTTCTGCACTTCTCTTGCCTCTTTCTGCACACTTCGTGCCTCTTTCAGCACCTCTGTTGCTTCTTTCTGAACTTCTCTTCCTTCTTTCTGCATGCCTCTTGCTTCTTTCTGCACCTCTCTTGCCTCTTTCAGCACTTCTGTTGCTTTTTTCTGCAGATCTCTTGCCTCTTTCTGCACCTCACTTGCCTTTTTCAGCACCTCTGTTGCTTTTTCTGCAGATCTCTTGCCTCTTTCTGCACCCTTCTTTTCTCTTTCTGCACCTCTCTTGCCTCATTCTGCACCCCTGTTCCCTGTTTCTGCACCTTTCATGCTTGTTTCTGCACCTCTCTTGCCTATTTCTGTACCTCTGTTGCCACTTTCTGCAATTCTCTTGCTCTTTCTGCACCATTCACACCTCTTTCAGCACCTCTGTTGGTTCTCTCTTTACTGCTCTTGCTTTTTCTCTACCTCACTTGCCTCAACCTGCACTTCTCTTCCTACTTTCTACACCTCTGTTGCTTCTTTCAGCAATTCTTTTCCCTCTTTCTGCACTTCTCTTCCTTCTTACTGTACCCCTCCTGCCTCTTTCTGTACCTCTCTTGCCTCTTTGTGCACCTCTGTTGCCTCTTTCTGCACTACACTTGCTTCTTTCTGCACCTCTCTTGCCTCTTTCGGCACCTCTGTTGCTTCTTTCTGCACCCCTCTTCCCTCTTTGTGCAACTCTCTTGTCTCTTTCTACACCTCTCTTCCCTCTTTCTGCACTTCTCTTGCCTCCTTCTGCACCCTTCGTGCCTCTTTCAGCACCTCTGTTGCTTCTTTCTGCACTTCTCTTCTATTTTTCTGCACCCCTCGTGCCTCTTTCAGCACCTCTGTTGCTTCTTTCTGCACTCCTCTTCCTTCTTTATGCACCCCTCGTACCTCCTTCTGCACCTCTGTTGCCTCTTTCAGCACCTTTGTTTGTTCTTTCTGCACTGCTCTTCTTTCTTTCTGCACCTCACTTGCCTCTTTCTGCACTTCTCTTGCTGCTTTCTAAACCTCTGTTGCTTCTTTCAGCAATTCTCGTGCCTCCTTCTGCACTTCTCTTGCTTGTTTCTGCACCTCTCTTGCTTCTTTCTGCACCTCTCTTGCTTTTTTCTGCACCCATCCTGCCTCTTTCTGCACCCCTCTTCCCTATTTGTCCAACTCTCTTGCCTCTTTCTACACCTCTCTTGCCTCTTTCTGCACCACTCTTGCCTCTTTCTGCACCTCTGTTGCTTCTTTCTGCACTTCTCTTCCTTCTTTCTGCACCTCTCACACCTCCTTCTGCACCTCTGTTTCTTGTTTCTACACTTCTCTTGGTTCTTTCTGCACCTCTCTTGCCTCTTTCTGCACCTCTTCTTGCCTCTTTCTGCACCTCTGTTACTTCTTCCTGCACCTCTCTTCCTTCTTTCTTCACCTCTTGCCTCTTTCTGCACCTCTCTTGCTTCTTTCTGCACTTCTCATTGCCTCTTTCTGCACCTCTCTTGCTTCTTTCTGCACTCCTCTTCCTCTTTTTTCGCCTCTTTCAGCACTTCCTGTTGCTTCTTTCTGCATGTCTATTGCCTCTTTCTGCACTCTCTTGCTTCTTTCTGCCTCTCTGCTCTTTCGCACTTCTTGCTTTTTGCAGTCTCTTGCTCTTTCTGTACCTCACTTGCCTTTAGCACCTCTGTTGCCTTTTCTGCAGATCTCTTGCCTCTTTCTGCACCCCTCTTTTCTCTTTCTGTACCTGTAGGAAGGTGGAATCTGACTATATGGTTGCCCCCACTTTTTTTATGGTGTTTTGCTGGTTTATGACTTAGTTGGACTGGGACCCTGCTATTCAGGGCCCCAGTCTATCTGCTCTCTCTCTAAATGACATGGAGTGCACTCTAGGTGCACTAGTGATTGGATACTGTGGTGCCTTATGAGTCCCTAGTATATGGTACCTTAGGTGCCAAGGGCATAGGTACTTCACAGGCCTCCCAGGGGCTGCAGCATATGTTATGCCACCCCTGGGAAGCAGTCTAAATCTGACACCACAGGCCTGCTACTGCAGCCTGGGTGAGGTGGTGCTAGCACCCCTCACTGAGATATAGGTTTCCTATATCTCTCCTGCACACACATATAAACCTATCAGTCACCCCTAAGGCAGGCCCTATCAATCCTGAGGGCAGGGTGCTTGGCTTCTATGTGAGGGGGTGCCTCTGCATGAGCAGGGCCCCTCTGCAGTTCTCAGAGTCCATTCTCTGGTGCTGTTTGTGGATGCGGTTAAACCATATACTCTTAAGTGCATTATATCCTCGCGGTAAATGCTAACTTTGGAATGGCTGCATCAAAACATGTCGTGTTTGGTGTCAAACATCTTGGAATACTACCCCCCGCCAATCTTGGCGGCGGGGGTAGCATTCCACCCTTCTAGAGGGATAAGACATGTACCTGCTGTGGAAACGCGGTAGAATCCTAAAGAGCCCTGGCATCACAAAATGGATGCCACCAGTCACAGACACTGGGCTGCCCTCCTGCTGATGACCGAAACTCGCAGTGGAGGAAGCCCAACAATAGGCATCCTGTCACAGGGAGGTGTAACCACCTTCCAGACAGGGTTTAGTGTATTGGGGCTGGGTGGGTGCACTCTTAGAGTGCTTTGAAGTCCTGCACTGGGGGAGCAGAAGGCTCCTCTGTGCATATGCCAGTTCAAACCAGCTCAGGGGCTACCTGCCCCTGCTCTGGCACGAAACTGGACAAAGGGAAGTGGGTGTAGCCACCCCTCCCTTGACCCTCCCATAGGTGGGGTCATAGAGCTAGTCCATCCCCTCTTTTTAGTTTAAGAGGGGGAACCTTGCCATTGCAAAGCAGATAACCCCTGGACGACGCTCTACAGAAGAATCCTGGCCCTTCGACGTTCCACTACCTTTGGAAGACAGAAGAATCTCCCTTGGAGTCAAGGAGTGACTCCCTGCTTGGCAGGCACCAAAAACGACAACGACGGTCGCAAACTACGCCGCTCCCGCCGGAGTCCGAAGTCCCTGCAGCCCAAGAAGTGGATTTCCTGACCTCTCCCAGGCCATCGTGAGTCCCCAGCGAAGCTGAGGCAAGTGGACCCCACGAGTAACGAGGAACCGCGACCCCTGGGTACCGTGCACTATTGTCGAGTGCAACCCCTTCACAACGTTCTACGAACTTGTGCTTTGGACCACGTGTGGTCCCGACCTCCAGCAGGAATCCCTCCGAAGATCAGAGGCCTACACTGTCCCGAGTGACCGTGGGCCCCTGTTGAGTGATTCCGCCCGAGGTGTCTTCGCGATCCCTTGCCCGCTGGCTTGTGGGTCCCCAGAAGACTTCTTAAAGAAACCAAAGGGCTCCCCTGGTTGCTCCAGGCCTGCCCTGACTTACCCTCGCTGGGTGAGTTCCACAGACCTTGCTGGTCTGCGCCATCGACTTTTCTTCATCTCCCCGAGACTTGCGGCTGCCAAGGCTTGTTGGCTCCGATCGAGTTGCCGACACCGCAGTCAGCTGCAGACGTCGAGGGACACACTGAATCCAGCTCCTGGTCATCGTCGACGCCTCCTGGACCACGTGGCTGAAGAGTCAAGGCACCTGCAACCGACCTGAAGCGACCGACGACGGTGGGCATCCATCTTCCTTGCCCCGGGTCACTGCCAAGTGACTTTGAACACTGTCCCCTCTGCTTTCAGGTCATCCTTCTTCAGAATCCAGGCTTGGATTCCACCGGACACTTCTTCAGCTCCCGCAAGCAGCAAGTCTTCTTTGTTCGCCATTGAAAACGACGCCGCGACCCGACACCAAAGGACACCTGTGCACCCGGCTTCCCTGGGTGAGGTAACTCCAGCACTACGGTGCTCCTGTGGGTGTGGGCCCTAGAACTACTTACCCTGTAAGTGACTTGCTTGTAGGTTCTCCCGAAGTATCCTAAAACGCTTTATTTCCAACCGCGACTTGCCCCATTGAAGTTAACGGCGATTCGCGCCTGTGTATCCACACTGCACGCGTCCCCCGTGGGTCCTTTACTTACCTGCCTTGGGTGGTTTCGTGAGGCCCCAGCACTTCTGAAGGCCCTAGGCCTTGTCTCCTTGCAAGTCGTTGTTTCTAAGTCTCTTACTTAGTATATGGTCTGGTACGCCCCTAGGGCCCCAGCCATATTTTGTGCTTAACTTATTGTGAAACGTTGATTTGTGCATATGTTTGTCTTCTAATCTCATAAAGAGATTAGTAGAGAGTTATTTAGAAATAAATACATATATATTTGATATATATACCTGTGTGGTGTCTTTTCATTTGGTGATTCAAGAGATTATATGGTAAAACAAGCTGCTTTACATTCCTCCGAGACTTAGCCTGAAGGCTGCTCTCCACAGCTACCACTAGGATAGCTTTCTTTAAAAGGTTGTCTTAAACCTATCTACCATAAGAGTCGATTTGCCCTGGTGCAAGGTGTCCACTTTAATTAGTGAACAGCATATACCAGGCCAACTTCTCACATTGGTGGGCAGCGTGTGGGATTCCAGCTTGCCATTGTTTTACCAGAAAATCTCTATTTGAATTACTAACTGAAAACCATTATAGGTACTCAAGGTACATATAAAGTCAAGCTTAGTATCAATAAGTTCTACTGAACTTAGAGCTGTGTGCCAAGGGATAGCACACCCTTTCCACAGCTCAAGCTAGGATCAGTAGGCCACAAACTAGTGTAGGTAGTACAACACTGCACAACACTAGAATGTCCTTGAAGGGTGGACCCAGTGGATCCACTCAGCCTCAGTATAAGGACATGGCTTTCTCTGACTTGAGAGCCATGTGTGTTGACAGACACCTGAGGACTAGGACAGAGTCCCTCAACCCTGCACCTGATAGATCTGCTGACAGCAGATGACCTTAGATTGGCTCTAGGAGCTAAGGGGTCTGAATCAGTGGGTGGGTCAATCATAGTATCTGGGTCAGATGAGGACAATCCGAATGACCAAGACTCTGTGGTTGAAGGGCCAGGCTTCAAGGAGCCTGAACAGGACAGAGGAGTTCTCCCTAAGAGAACTGGCAGAGTGGATGAGAGGCACAGATCCCCTTCCAGGGAATCTGAGCACTCTTATCACTCTGGCAGAGAATTTGTCCAAGAGAGGAGCTCATACTTTAACTTAAGAGAGACCTCCTCTGAGAGAAGGTGCAAACTGCTCCAGTATGAGGAAGCCAAAGTGGCCCTCAGAACCAAGCAGTTGGCACTGGATAGAGAAGCCCTGGAGATCCAGAGAGCTTCCAGAAGGGAGGGTTTAGAACCCCCTGGTGGCAGCAACAGTGTCCCTAGAGGCAGAGAATATGTCCCTGACCATAGGAACCTGAGCAAGGTTGTTCCTCCCTACCAGAGTGGGGATGATATCCACAAGTGGATAACTGCTATGGAGAGGGCCTGTAGAGTACAGCAGGTCCCCCAAAAGCAGTGGGCAGCAATCTTGTGGCTCTCCTTTTCAGATAAAGGTAGAGACAAGCTCCTCACTGTTAGAGAAGAGGATGCTGATAATTATGAGGTCCTGAAGAGTGCACTGATAGATGGGTTTGGCTTAACCACTGAAGAGTACAGGTTGAAGTTCAGAGATACCCAGAAGGCACAGACTCAGGACTGGACAGACTTTGTAGATTGTGCATCCAAGGCTCTGGAGGGTTGGCTGGTTGGCAGTAGGGTTACTGATTTCAAAGGATTTTATAATCTAATGATGAGAGAACAGATCCTTAATAATTGTCAAAACCAGCTTTTACACCAGTACCTGGTGGACTCTGATCTGACCTCTCCCCAAGAATTGGGAAAGAAGGCAGACAAATGGGTCAGAACCAGAGTAAGGCCTAAGAATCAGGGTGGTGACCACAAGAAAGATTCTACCAAGTCCCAAGAGAAAGGTGGGGATAAATCCAAGGATAAGTCCACTACAGGGCCCCAAAATTCCTCTTCTGGGGGTGGGTCCCAAACTCCTTCCTCTCCTGAAAAGAAACCCTATTGCCATGTCTGTAAAAAGCCTGGGCACTGGAAATCTGATCCCAGTTGTCCCAGGAATGGCAATAAAGAAAATGTTCCTCCAACAACTACTACCACCCCTCCTGGTACTACCAGTAGTAATCCTCCAGTTGGGAGTAGTGCACCCAAAAAGTTAGGTGCTTTTGCAAGAGGAACAGAGGTGGGCCCTAGTTTAGACAGGACCCCCTCAACAGACTCCTCAGATTCTGATGGTGGTGTAGGATATGCCACCTTTACCATGGGTCCCATAGCATTGGGCAGGTACAGACTGGAGCCAATGATTAATGGTCAGAAAGCTGTGGCATTTAGGGACACAGGGGCTAGTGTCACCATGGTGGCAGGGAAACTAGTCCCCCCTCACCAGCTTTTACCTGAGTTTAAATACCAGGTGACCAACATTGATGGTGTCAGAACAGATCACCCCATGGCCATAGTCAATCTCAGCTGGGAGGGGGTCACAGGCCCAAAAAGAGTGGCAGTGTCCCCAACCCTACCTGTAGATTGCCTGATGGGCAATGATTTGGAAATTTCAGCCTGGGCTGAAGTTGAACACCAAACCCATCTTAGGATGTTGGGCGTCCCTGCAAAGGTTAGTGGGGCTGTGATGGCCACAGCCCCAGCCCAAGAATTTGGAGAGATGGAGCCTGAAAGAATGGCCCACTCTCCCCGAAAGAGAGCACAAGGGTTGAAGAAAAGTCTTCTTCCCCCAGACAGTAGGTAAGGGTCAGCCTCCTCAGGGAACTGACCCTACCCCTAGTGAAGGAACTGCCACAGAGGTAGTCAGGCCTGGCCTGGCCACACCCCTGATGGCAGAGGACCCTTCCAAGGTGGTACCCAGTCTGGAGCAGGTAACCTGCCCCTCTCTACCCTGCCTCAGTCAGCCCAGGGCTGCAGAGGTCAGGGAGGTCAGTGGACCCCCCGGGCCCCCTGTCCAGAGGAAGCCCCCATCAGCAGATTAGGGGCACCCAGTCTAGTAGCCCTAGCCAGGTGAAAATTCCTCTACACACTGAGGGATCCCCCATACCTTTATGTAGGGACCTCCCCCAGAAGGACTCTGGTAGGCAAGGGCAAACCTGGGACCAGAAGGTTCCAAACCTGCCATGTCCCTCCAGTGTTCCATCCAAAGGGACCCAACCCCCAGCTGTAGGCAGCCAAAGGTTGACCCTTAGAGCAAAGTGCAACTCAGTCATGGAAAGACAGGCATACATGGTGACCAGTGATCTGAGGAAGCTGAGGCCAACATTCCTAGGGCCTCACTTCCCTACTCAGACACCTCACCGGCCTTGTACTTTACCTAAGCACACCAGAGGTAGTGATTCCCCATGGTGGAGACCCTCTCATACCCTTAGGGCGAGGGATTGCTTAGTGGACCATAACATAGGGGGCAACCATGCTAGTGCAGGTGCTTCCTTATATGGCCACTTAGTCAATATAGGCTCAACTGGTCAAGGTTAGCCTTATCTCCTTTCGTTTGGGGGGGTTATGTAGGAAGGTGGAATCTGACTATATGGTTGCCCCCACTTTTTTTATGGTGTTTTGCTGGTTTATGACTTAGTTGGACTGGGACCCTGCTATTCAGGGCCCCAGTCTATCTGCTCTCTCTCTAAATGACATGGAGTGCACTCTAGGTGCACTAGTGATTGGATACTGTGGTGCCTTATGAGTCCCTAGTATATGGTACCTTAGGTGCCAAGGGCATAGGTACTTCACAGGCCTCCCAGGGGCTGCAGCATATGTTATGCCACCCCTGGGAAGCAGTCTAAATCTGACACCACAGGCCTGCTACTGCAGCCTGGGTGAGGTGGTGCTAGCACCCCTCACTGAGATATAGGTTTCCTATATCTCTCCTGCACACACATATAAACCTATCAGTCACCCCTAAGGCAGGCCCTATCAATCCTGAGGGCAGGGTGCTTGGCTTCTATGTGAGGGGGTGCCTCTGCATGAGCAGGGCCCCTCTGCAGTTCTCAGAGTCCATTCTCTGGTGCTGTTTGTGGATGCGGTTAAACCATATACTCTTAAGTGCATTATATCCTCGCGGTAAATGCTAACTTTGGAATGGCTGCATCAAAACATGTCGTGTTTGGTGTCAAACATCTTGGAATACTACCCCCCGCCAATCTTGGCGGCGGGGGTAGCATTCCACCCTTCTAGAGGGATAAGACATGTACCTGCTGTGGAAACGCGGTAGAATCCTAAAGAGCCCTGGCATCACAAAATGGATGCCACCAGTCACAGACACTGGGCTGCCCTCCTGCTGATGACCGAAACTCGCAGTGGAGGAAGCCCAACAATAGGCATCCTGTCACAGGGAGGTGTAACCACCTTCCAGACAGGGTTTAGTGTATTGGGGCTGGGTGGGTGCACTCTTAGAGTGCTTTGAAGTCCTGCACTGGGGGAGCAGAAGGCTCCTCTGTGCATATGCCAGTTCAAACCAGCTCAGGGGCTACCTGCCCCTGCTCTGGCACGAAACTGGACAAAGGGAAGTGGGTGTAGCCACCCCTCCCTTGACCCTCCCATAGGTGGGGTCATAGAGCTAGTCCATCCCCTCTTTTTAGTTTAAGAGGGGGAACCTTGCCATTGCAAAGCAGATAACCCCTGGACGACGCTCTACAGAAGAATCCTGGCCCTTCGACGTTCCACTACCTTTGGAAGACAGAAGAATCTCCCTTGGAGTCAAGGAGTGACTCCCCTGCTTGGCAGGCACCAAAAACGACAACGACGGTCGCAAACTACGCCGCTCCCGCCGGAGTCCGAAGTCCCTGCAGCCCAAGAAGTGGATTTCCTGACCTCTCCCAGGCCATCGTGAGTCCCCAGCGAAGCTGAGGCAAGTGGACCCCACGAGTAACGAGGAACCGCGACCCCTGGGTACCGTGCACTATTGTCGAGTGCAACCCCTTCACAACGTTCTACGAACTTGTGCTTTGGACCACGTGTGGTCCCGACCTCCAGCAGGAATCCCTCCGAAGATCAGAGGCCTACACTGTCCCGAGTGACCGTGGGCCCCTGTTGAGTGATTCCGCCCGAGGTGTCTTCGCGATCCCTTGCCCGCTGGCTTGTGGGTCCCCAGAAGACTTCTTAAAGAAACCAAAGGGCTCCCCTGGTTGCTCCAGGCCTGCCCTGACTTACCCTCGCTGGGTGAGTTCCACAGACCTTGCTGGTCTGCGCCATCGACTTTTCTTCATCTCCCCGAGACTTGCGGCTGCCAAGGCTTGTTGGCTCCGATCGAGTTGCCGACACCGCAGTCAGCTGCAGACGTCGAGGAACACACTGAATCCAGCTCCTGGTCATCGTCGACGCCTCCTGGACCACGTGGCTGAAGAGTCAAGGCACCTGCAACCGACCTGAAGCGACCGACGACGGTGGGCATCCATCTTCCTTGCCCCGGGTCACTGCCAAGTGACTTTGAACACTGTCCCCTCTGCTTTCAGGTCATCCTTCTTCAGAATCCAGGCTTGGATTCCACCGGACACTTCTTCAGCTCCCGCAAGCAGCAAGTCTTCTTTGTTCGCCATTGAAAACGACGCCGCGACCCGACACCAAAGGACACCTGTGCACCCGGCTTCCCTGGGTGAGGTAACTCCAGCACTACGGTGCTCCTGTGGGTGTGGGCCCTAGAACTACTTACCCTGTAAGTGACTTGCTTGTAGGTTCTCCCGAAGTATCCTAAAACGATTTATTTCCAACCGCGACTTGCCCCATTGAAGTTAACGGCGATTCGCGCCTGTGTATCCACACTGCACGCGTCCCCCGTGGGTCCTTTACTTACCTGCCTTGGGTGGTTTCGTGAGGCCCCAGCACTTCTGAAGGCCCTAGGCCTTGTCTCCTTGCAAGTCGTTGTTTCTAAGTCTCTTACTTAGTATATGGTCTGGTACGCCCCTAGGGCCCCAGCCATATTTTGTGCTTAACTTATTGTGAAACGTTGATTTGTGCATATGTTTGTCTTCTAATCTCATAAAGAGATTAGTAGAGAGTTATTTAGAAATAAATACATATATATTTGATATATATACCTGTGTGGTGTCTTTTCATTTGGTGATTCAAGAGATTATATGGTAAAACAAGCTGCTTTACATTCCTCCGAGACTTAGCCTGAAGGCTGCTCTCCACAGCTACCACTAGGATAGCTTTCTTTAAAAGGTTGTCTTAAACCTATCTACCATAAGAGTCGATTTGCCCTGGTGCAAGGTGTCCACTTTAATTAGTGAACAGCATATACCAGGCCAACTTCTCACAGTACCTCTCTTGCCTCTTTCTGCACCCCCGTTCCCTGTTGCTGCACCTTTCATGATTGTTTCTGCACCTCTCGTGCCTCTTTCTGTACCTCTGTTGCCTCTTTCTGCAATTATCTTGCTCTTTCTGTACCCTCCACACCTCTTTCAGCACCGCTGTTGGTTGTCTCTGTACTGCTCTTGCTTTTTTCTGTACCTCACTTGCCTCAACCTGCACTTCTCTTCCTTCTTTCTACACCTCTGTTGCTTCTTTCAGCAATTCTCTTGCCTCTTTCTCACTTCTCTTCCTTGTTACTGCACCCCTCCTGCCTCTTTCTGTACCTCTCTTGCCTCTTTCTGCACCTCTCCTACCTCTTTCTGCACTCCTCTTGCCTCTTTTTGCACCTCTGTTGCTTCTTTCTGCACTCCTCTTCCTTCTTTATGCACCGCTCGTGCCTCCTTCTGCACCTCTGTTGCCTATTTCAGCACCTTTGTTCGTATTTTCTGCACTGCTCTTCCTTCTTTCTGCACCTCACTTGCCTCTTTCTGCACTTCTCTTGCTGCTTTCTAAACCTCTGTTGCTTCTTTCAGCAATTCTCGTGCCTCCTTCTGCACTTCTCTTGCTTGTTTCTGCACCTTTCTTGCTTCTTTTTGCACCTCTGTTGCCTCTTTCTGCACTTCACTTGCTTCTTTCTGCACCTTTCTTGAATCTTTTGGCACCTCTGTTGCTTCTTTCTGCACCCCTCCTGCCTCTTTCTGCACCCCTCTACCCTATATGTCCAACTCTCTTGCCTCTTTCTACACCTCTCTTCCCTCTTTCTGCACCACTCTTGCCTCTTTCTGTACCTCTGTTGCTTCTTTCTGCACTTCTCTTTCCTCTTTCTGCACCCTTTGTGCCTCTTTCAGCACCTCTGATGCTTCTTTCTGCACTTTTCTTCCTTCTTTCTGCACCCCTCGTACCTCCTTCTGCACCTCTGTTGCTTCTTTCTACACTTCTCTTGGTTCTTTCTGCACTTCTCTTGCCTCTTTCTGCACCCTTCGTGCCTCTTTTAGCACCTCTGTTACTTCTTCCTGCACTTCTCTTCCTTCTTTCTGCACACCTCTTGCCTCTTTCTGTACCTCTGTTGCTTTTTCTGCACTTCTATTGCCTCTTTCTGCACCTCTCTTGCTTCTTTCTGTACCTTTCTTGCCTCTTTCAGCACTTCTGTTGCTTTTTTCTGCAGATCTCTTGCCTCTTTCTGCACCTCACTTGCTTTTTTCAGCACCTCTGTTGCCTTTTCTGCAGATCTCTTGCCTCTTTCTGCACCCCTCTTTTCTCTTTCTGCACCTCTCTTGCCTCTTTCTGCACCCCTGTTCCCTGTTTCTGCACCTTTCATGCTTGTTTCTGCACCTCTCTTGCCTCTTTCTGTACCTCTGTTGCCTCTTTCTGCACTTCTCTTGCTCTTTCTGTACCCTTCACACCTCTTTCAGCACCTCTGTTGGTTCTCTCTGTACTGCTCTTGCTTTTTTCTGTACCTCACTTGCCTCAACCTGCACTTCTCTTCCTTCTTTCTACACCTCTGTCTCTTCTTTCAGCAATTCTCTTGCCTCTTTCTGCACTTCTATTCCTTCTTACTGCACCCATCCTGCCTCTTTCTGTACCCCTCTTGCCTCTTTCTGCACCTCTCCTACCTCTTTCTGCACTCCTCTTGCCTCTTTTTGCACCTCTGTTGGTTCATTCTGCACTGCTTTTGCTTCTTTTTTCACCTCACTTGCCTCTTTCTGTACTTCTCTTGTTTATTTCTACACCTCTGTTGCTTCTTTCAGCACTGCTCATGCTTCTTTCTGCACTTCACTTGCTTACTTCTGCACCTCTCTTTCCTCTTTCAGCACTTCTGTTGCTTCTTTCTGCACCCCTCCTGGCTCTTTCTGCACCCCTCTTCCCTATTTGTGCAACTCTCTTGCCTCTTTCTACACCTCTCTTCCCTCTTTCTGCACCATGCTTGCCTCTTTCTATACCTCTGTTGCTTCTTTCTGCACTTCTCTTGCCTCTTTCTGCACCCTTCGTACCTGTTTCAGCACCTCTGTTGCTTCTTTCTGCACTTCTATTTCTTCTTTCTGCACCCCTCGTGCTTCCTTCTGCACCTCTGTTGCTTCTTTCTGCACTTCTCTTGGTTCTTTCTACACTGCTCTTGCCTCTTTCTGCATCCCTCTTGCCTCTATGAGCACCTCTTTTGCTTCTTTCTGCACTTCTCATTCCTCTTTCTGCACCCCTCTTGCCTCTTTCTGCACCTCTCTTGCTTCTTTCTGTACTTCTATTACCTCTTTCCGCACTTCTCTTGCTTCTTTCTGCACCTCACTTGCCTCTTTCAGCACCTCTGTTGCTTTTTTCTGCAGATCTCTTGCCTCTTTCTGCACCTCACTTGTGTCTTTCAGCACATCTATTGCTTTCTTCTGCAGATCTCTAGCCTCTTCCTGCACACCTCTTTTCTCTTTCTGCACCTTTCCTGCCTGTTTCTGCACATCTCTTGCCTTTTTCCGTACCTCTGTTGCCTCTTTCTGAACTTCTCTTGCTCTTTCTGCACCCTTTGTGCCTCTTTCAGCACCTCTGTTGCTTTTTTCTGCACCTCACATGCCTCTTTCTGCCCTTCTATTGCTTCTTTCTACACCTCTGTTGCTTCTTTCAGCAACTCTCTTGCCTCTTTCTGCACTTCTCTTCCTTCTTTCTGTACCCCTCTGGCCTCTCTCTGTGCCTCTCTTGCCTCTTTCTGCACCCCTCCTACCTTTTTCTGCACCCCTTTTGCCTCTTTTTGCACTTCTGTTGGTTCTTTCTGCACTGCTCTTGCTTCTTTCTGCACCTCACTTGTCTCGTTCTACACTTCTCTTGCTTCTTTCTATACCTCTGTTGCTTCTTTCAGCAATTCTCTTGCCTCTTTCTGCACTTCTCTTGCTTCTTTCTACACCTCTGTTGCTTCTTTCAGCAATTCTTTTGCCTCTTTCTGCACTTCTCTTCCTTCTTACTTTACCCCTCCTGCCTCTTTCTATACCTCTCTTACCTCTTTGTGCACCTCTGTTGCCTCTTTCTGCACTTCACTTGCTTCTTTCTGCACCTCTCTTGCCTCTTTCGGCACCTCTGTTGCTTCTTTATGCACCACTCCTGCCTCTTTCTGCACCCCTCTTCCCTCTTTGTGCAACTCTCTTGCATCTTTCTACACCTCTCTTCCCTCTTTCTGTACCTCTGTTGCTTCTTTCTGCACTTCTCTTGCCTCTTTCTGCACCCTTCATGCCTCTTTCAGCACCTCTGTTGCTTCTTTCTGCACTCCTCTTCCTTCTTTATGCACCCCTCGTGCCTCCTTCTGCACATCTGTTGCCTCTTTCAGCACCTTTGTTCGTTCTTTCAGCACTGCTCTTCCTTCTTTCTGCACCTCACTTGCCTCTTTCTGCACTTCTCTTGCTGCTTTCTAAACCTCTGTTGCTTCTTTCAGCAATTCTTGCGCTTCCTTCTGCACTTCTCTTGCTTGTTTCTGCACCTCTCTTGCTTCTTTTTGCACCTCTATTGCCTCTTTCTGCACTTCACTTGCTTCTTTCTGCACCTCTCTTGAATCTTTTGGCACCTCTGTTGCTTATTTCTGCACCCCTCCTGCCTCTTTCTGCACCCCTCTTCACTATTTGTCCAACTCTCTTCCCTCTTTCTGCACCACTCTTGCCTCTTTCTGTACCTCTGTTGCTTCTTTCTGCACTTCTCTTGCCTCTTTCTGCACCCTTCGTGCCTCTTTCAGCACCCCTGTTGCTTCTTTCTGCACTTCTCTTCCTTCTTTCTGCACCCCTCGTACCTCCTTCTGCACCTCTGTTGCTTCTTTCTACACTTCTCTTGGTTCTTTCTGCACTACTCTTGCCTCTTTCTGCACCCTTCGTGCCTCTATCAGCACCCCTGTTACTTATTTCTGCACTTCTCTTCCTTCTTTCTGCATGCCTCTTGCCTCTTTCTGCACCTCTGTTGCTTCTTTCTGCACTTCTATTGCCTCTTTCTGCACCTCTCTTGCTTCTTTCTGCACCTCTCTTGCCTCTTTCAGCACTTCTGTTGATTTTTTCTGCAGATCTCTTGCCTCTTTCTGCACCTCACTTGCCTTTTTCAGCACCTCTGTTGCCTTTTCTGAAGATCTCTTGCCTCTTTCTGCACCCCTCTTTTCTCTTTCTGCACCTCTCTTGCCTCTTTCTGCACCCCTATTCCCTGTTTCTGCACCTTTCATGCTTGTTTCTGCACCTCTCTTGCCTCTTTCTGTACCTCTGTTGCCTCTTTCTGCAATTCTCTTGCTCTTTCTGCACCCTTCATACCTCTTTCAGCACCTCTGTTGGTTCTCTCTGTACTGCTCTTGCTTTTTTCTATACCTCACTTGCCTCAACCTACACTTCTCTTCCTTCTTTCTACACCTCTGTTGCTTCTTTCAGCAATTCTCTTGCCTCTTTCTGCACTTCTCTTCCTTCTTACTGCACCCCTCCTGCCTCTTTCTGTACCTCTCTTGCCTCTTTCTGCACCTCTCCTACCTCTTTCTGCACTCCTCTTGCCTCTTTTTGCACCTCTGTTGGTTCATTCTGCACTGCTTTTGCTTCTTTTTGAACCTCACTTGCCTCTTTCTGCACTTCTCTTGTTTATTTCTACACCTCTGTTGCTTCTTTCGGCACTGCTCATGCTTCTTTCTGCACTTCACTTGCTTACTTCTGCACCTCTCTTTCCTCTTTCGGCACCTCTGTTGCATCTTTCTGCACCCCTCTTCCCTATTTGTGCAACTCTCTTGCCTCTTTCTACACCTCTCTTCCCTCTTTCTGCACCATTCTTGCCTCTTTCTGTACTTCTGTTGCTTCTTTCTGCACTTCTCTTGCCTCTTTCTGCACCCTTCATACCTGTTTCAGCACCTCTGTTGCTTCTTTCTGCACTTCTCTTTCTTCTTTCTGCACCCCTCGTGCCTCCTTCTGCACCTCTGTTGCTTCTTTCTGCACTTCTCTTGGTTCTTTCTACACTGCTCTTGCCTCTTTCTGCATCGCTCTTTCCTCTTTGAGCACCTCTTTTGCTTCTATCTGCACTTCTCATTCCTCTTTCTGCACCCCTCTTGCCTCTTTCTGCACCTCTCTTGCTTCTTTCTGCACTTCTATTACCTCTTTCCGCACCTCTCTTGCTTCTTTCTGCACCTCACTTGCCTCTTTCAGCACCTCTGTTGCTTTTTTCTGCAGATCTCTTGCCTCTTTCTGCACCTCACTTGCATCTTTCAGCACGTCTGTTGCTTTCTTCTGCAGATCTCTTGCCTCTTCCTGCATACCTCTTTTTTCTTTCTGCACCTGTCCTGTCTGTTTCTGCACATCTCTTGCCTCTTTCTGTACCTCTGTTGCCTCTTTCTGCACTTCTCTTGCTCTTTCTGCACCCTCCGTGCTTCTTTCAGCACCTCTGTTGCGTCTTTCTGCACTGCTCTTGCTTTTTTCTGCACCTTACTTGCCTCTTTCTGCCCTTCTATTGCTTCTTTCTACACCTCTGTTACTTCTTTCAGCAACTCTCTTGCCTCTTTCTGCACTTCTCTTCCTTCTTTCTGCACCCATACGGCCTCTCTCTGTACCTCTCTTGCCTCTTTCTGCACCCCTCCTACCTTTTTATGCACCCCTCTTGCCTCTTTTTGCACCTCTGTTGGTTCTTTCTGCACTGCTCTTGCTTCTTTCTGCACCTCACTTGTCTCTTTCTGCACTTCTCTTGCTTCTTTCTACACCTCTGTTGCTTCTTTCAGAAATTATTTTGCCTCTTTCTGCACTTCTCTTCCTTCTTTTTGCACCCCTCTTGCCTCTTTTTGCACCTCTGTTGGTTCATTCTGCACTGCTCTTGCTTCTTTCTGCACCTCACTTGCCTCTTTCTGCACTTCTCTTGCTTCTTTCTACACCTCTGTTGCTTCTTTCAGCAATTCTCTTGCCTCTTTCTGCACTTCTCTTGCTTGTTTCTGTACCTCTTTTGCAAATTTTTGTATCCGTCTTGCCTCTTTCTGCACCCTCTTCCCTATATTTCCACCTCTTTTGCTTCTTTATGCACTTCTCTTCCTTCTTTAGGCACTGCTCTTGCTTCTTTCTGTACCTCTGTTGAAAATTTATGTATCCCTCTTGCCTCTTTCTGTACCCCTGCTCCCTCTGCACCTTTCTTGCCTGTTTCTGCACCTCTCTTGCCTCTTTCTTTGAGGTAGTTTTAATCTCCCTGCCCTATTATGTACTAGCAAAAGACACACAATTGATGGACGGAATGCAGAACAAATCAAAACATTCACCCCCAGTCAAAAGATCTGGGTTAAATCCATCGTTCTTTTGCTCACCATGCCACCCCAGTTTAGACCTGGCCATATACAAATCAGTATTTACCCTGTGCCTCATGGGAACAGTCCAGCCCGAACTGCCAAGCCAGGTCCTCCCTGGACCGGAAACAAGCATCCTAGGACCGGTTTCGGGGTTTCACCCCTCTTCAGCCAGGATAGCTAGAATCCAGTGGCACAGTGAGCCCGGGACCCACGTCTGGGCATACCCGGCGCACTTAGGGTGAGGAAGCAAAAGACACACAATTGATGGACGGAATGCAGAACAAATCAAAACATTCACTCCCAGTCAAAAGATCTGGGTTAAATCCATCGTTCTTTTGCTCACCATGCTGTAAGCCAGAAACCGGTCCCAGGATGCTTGTTTCCGGTCCAGGGAAGACATGGCTTAGCAGTTCGGGCTGGACTGTTCCCATGAGGCACAGGGTCAGACTGATTTGCATATGGCCATGTCTGAACTGGGGGTGGCGGATTGAGCTAAAGAATGATGATGGATTAAACCCAGATCAGTTGACTGGGGGTGAGTGCTTGCAAAGTTCAACACTCCATCCATCATCCCCTTTGGTTTTGCTATGTTTGCCCTAAGTTGACAGGGTATGCCCAGACGTGGGTCCCTTGCTCACTTTGCCACTGGATTCAAGATAGCCTGGCTGATGATGGCTGTAAGCCAGAAACCGGTCCCAGGATGCTTGTTTCTGGTCCAGGGAAGACATGGCTTGGCAGTTCGGGCTGGACTGTTCCCATGAGGCACAGGGTCAGACTGATTTGCATATGGCCATGTCTGAACTGGGGTGGCGGAGTGAGCTAAAGAATGATGATGGATTAAAACCAGATCAGTTGACTGGGGGTGAGTGCTTGCAATGTTCAACACTCCGTCCATCATCCCCTTTGGTTTTGCTATGTTTGCCCTAAGTTGGCAGGGTATGCCCAGATGTGGGTCCCTTGCTCACTTTGCCACTGGATTCAAGATAGCCTGGCTGATGACAGCTGTAAGCCAGAAACCGGTCCCAGGATGCTTGTTTCCGATCCAGGGAAGACATGGCTTGGCAGTTCGGGCTGGACTGTTCCCATGAGGCACAGGGTCAGACTGATTTGCATATGTCCAAGTCTGAACTGGGGTGGTAGAGTGAGCTAAAGAATGATGATGGATTAAACCCAGATCAGTTGACTGGGGGTGAGTGCTTGCAATGTTCAACACTCCGTCCATCATCCCCTTTGGTTTTGCTATGTTTGCCCTAAGTTGGTAGGGTATGCCCAGACGTGGGTCCCTTGCTCACTTTGCCACTGGATTCAAGATAGCCTGGCTGATGATGGCTGTAAGCCAGAAACCAGTCCCAGGATGCTTGTGTCCGGTCCAGGGAAGACATGGCTTGGCAGTTCGGGCTGGACTGTTCCCGTGAGGCACAGGGTCAGACTGATTTGCATATGGCCATGTCTGAACTGGGGTGGCAGAGTGAGCTAAAGAATGATGATGGATTAAACCCAGATCAGTTGACTGGGGGTGAGTGCTTGCAATGTTCAACACTCCGTCCATCATCCCCTTTGGTTTTGCTATTATGTAATAGGGCCTAAAATGGGAGGTCATGCCAATCACAGGGGTACCCCAACCCATAGTGTACCCTAGTATATGTAGGTGTTTTCACTGTATTCTAAGAGTCTTTCAGGATAGCAGTTGCTCCGGGCCTGGTTAGGCAGAGTCAGTTACCACCAGTACCAGTCAGCAAAAAGTTGGGGGCACAGGATGCAACTGGTAAATTCCAATGATCCAATTCTCTACAACTTAGAAGAATTTACGATAGAGTTCCTTCGTATTTTTGATCGAAGAACCATTTCCCAAACCATAGATAATAAACTCTTAGATTTGAAGCTAGGAAATCGGGAATTGGATGCCTACCTTGCACAATTTAACAAATTGATTGTGGAAACTAAATGGCCTGAAGCCAAAATAGTGGCAATTTTTTATAGAGGGCTCAAAGACAAATTAAAAGATGGCCTAGCACAAATTCCAAAAAGACCCACCGATGTTTCTGAATTAATTGACCTAGTTTTGCAGATAGATCAGCGTCTAAATGAAAGAAAGAGTGAGCGTTGCAAAGAAGTTCGACATTACCCTCCTCGCTTTGACAGGATAAAATCGGAATCCGTAAAATCCAGTGAGACCATTTCGGGAGAAGAGCCCATGCAAATTGGTGCCGTATGTGGTCCTTTGACTAAGGAAGAGAGAGAAAGACGAAGAAGTGGGAAGCTGTGCATGTACTGTGGGAACTCAGGGCATTTCGTCAAGGAGTGTCCTAAGAAGCCGAAAACAAATTCTTGGGTAAAAGACAGGCCCCACCAGTAGGAGGAGTTCCTCTGGTGGGAGCATCTGACAAGACAACTCCTGATTCTTAATTAGTTGCAAATACTTTACAATCATCTGCCCCTCATTTAATCATTTCCTGTTTGATTAAATTTGGAACTACTGAAGTGGATGAGGTCTCTGTCATGATAGATTCTGGTGCCACCGGAAATTTTTGTGACATTAGATTTGCAAAAAAGTTAGGCATCCAATTCATTAGGAAGGACAAACCAGAACCAGTACGTCCTGTAGATGGGACCAACTTATCTTCAGGACCTATTACCAATGACACAGAAGATATCACTTTGATTTGTCCAGGTCTTCATCAAAGTTTTTTGAGATTCAGTCTCATCAATGCCCCTCAATTTCAGTTAATCTTGGGGCTTCCGTGGCTGACCGAACACAACCCGAAGATTGATTGGGCCAGAAGAACCGTGGAACTGAATTCAGATTACTGCAAAGAGCATTGCTACCATTCTTGCATTTCTAATCTTCAACCATCCCAATCTTCTTTTTTGGCGGAGCCGTCTCAAATGATTTGTGCCTTAGAGGTACAAGACATTCCTAGAGAATATCATGACTTGGAGTCAGTGTTTGATGAGCAAGAGGCCAAGAAATTACCCCCACATTGGGAATACGATTGCAGGATCGAGCTAGAGCCTGGTGCTTCTTTGCCATGCAGCAGAATATATGCTCTCTCATCTTAGGGAATATTTGGATCAATATTTGGCCAATGGATTCATCAAACCGTCCCAGTCCGCCGGTTTCCTCTCTGTTGTTCTTTATTCCCAAAAAAGATGGAAAATTTAGAACTTGTATTGACTATCTTGCCTTGAATCTAGTTACCAAGAAGAACCGGTACCCGCTGCCCCTGATTTCAGAACTTTTAGATCAGGTGAAGGAGGCCCGAATATACACCAAACTGGATTTAAGAGGGGCATACCATCTGGTGAGAATGGCTGAAGGAGATGAATGGAAGACTGCGTTCCGAACTCGATTTGGCCTGTTTGAGTATCAGGTCATGCCCTTCGGCCTGTGCAATGCTCAGCAGCTTTTCAACATTTTGTCAATGATGTTCTCAGAGAATACTTGGATAGTTTTGCTGTAGTCTACCTCGAAGATATTCTCATTTTCTATGCAAATCAAGAGGAACACGCTCAGCATGTGCATGCAATTTTCAAGAAATTGCTCAACCATCAGCTCTTTTTAAAACTGGAGAAGTGTGTTTTTCACGCCACCCGTGTCGAGTTTTTGAGGTTCATTTTGTCCCCTGAAGGAGTGTCTATGGATGATGCCAAGGTGAGAGCGATCAAGGATTGGCCACCTCCTCGTAATGTCAAAGAAATTCAAAGCTTTATTGGATTCGCCAATTTTTATAGGAGATTTATACAAAAAATTTCGGAAAAGGTTAGACCTCTTACTCGTCTCTTGAGGAAGAAGGAAAGATTTTTATGGAGCTCTGAAACTGAGGAGGCTTTTCAGTCATTGAAAGAAACTTTTACCACAGCGCCAGTTTTATTGCATCCAAACACGGAAGAACCCTTTTTTGTGGAAGCGGATGCCTCAACTCTGGCCATCGGAGGTATCTTATCGCAAAGACACAAGAATACAGATCAGCACCATCCGGTAGCTTATCGGTCCCGAAAATTGACTGCTGCAGAAATCAACTACTCCATTGCTGACAAGGAACTGTTGGCGGTCAAGGATGCCTTCCAGGACTGGAGGCATTATTTGTTAGGAGCGAAGCATAAAATCACAGTTTTTACTGATCATAGAAATTTGTAATTTTTGAAGTCGGCTCGGACCCTCACCACATGGCAATTGAGATGGTCCCTTTTCTTTGCAGACTACAACTTTGTTCTAACCTATAAACCCGGAACAGCCAATGGAAAGGCAGACGCCTTGTCTCGATTCAATACTGGCGATCAGGAAGAAAGCATCAAGGAAGAACACATTATTCCACAGGACAAGATCATTGGAACCATTTCGTTTGCAGAATTGGAAGACAAAGTCAACAATTCCCTTTCAGAAGAAGGAATGTTAGCATGGGTTAAGGAAGGTCCGGGAAGAGAGATTAAGAACGGAAAACCTTACTATCAGGAAAACCTTTATGTTCCAGGTGAAGACTTACTCAAAGAAGTTGTACAGCACTGTCATAATAATCCTTTGGCCGGACACAAGGGTGTTAAGAAGACATTGGATCTTATAAGACGTGAATTTTGGTGGCCAGACATCGAAGCTCAGGTGAGACAGTATGTGGCACCTTGTGAACAATGTGTCAAGGGAAAGGTCATCAGACAGGCGCCACAAGGTTTGCTGACATTAATTTGATCATCCTTTCTACGTTTGACCTGCAACAATTCCTAGCTATAGACGTTACTGTTATTATTCTCGTTTAGACCCATTTTAACCTGCACACAAGCGGCTCGCTGTTTTACGATATATTGTTGATCCAACTATATATCCTAAAAATGATGGATGACATTAATTGGATCATCCTTTCTCCGTTATGATTTGCTACAATTTCTAGCTACAGACACGACTTTGATTTTTCTCGGATAGACCCGTTTTAACCTACTAATTTATGATGCCAGCACGCTTGTCTGGTCAGGCTGGCGTGAATGTAATAAATACCAGATAGGATCTTTATATATAATCAATGGACTTGAATATTCCGTTGGCTGGAGTATTACATCTCATAAGTATATGTATGTTGTAAAAAGAATGCCTTAGCTACACCTGCTCAATGAGTACTTTTTTATCCTTTTCTTAGTGACTATCTGGGCACATTTTTCCTTATGACCCTAATTGGAATGGACTAGTAATTTTGAATCATTACACAGATTTTGATGAGGATGGTTTCGTTGATATCGCACATTGCTGGATTTTGCGTTTGAGGTAAATGCAGAATATAGAAACTTACTTTATCGCTCCTCGTTCCCTCTCCTTATATTAATATATGTAAATGGCAGAAACTTAATAATTTCTCTTCTGCCTGTGTTCAGTTCACATCTTTGCACTTTCTTTTCACAGTTTTCCATCACCTCGGGTTTTTTTGTGAATTGTATGAACTTGGGTGATAATTGGTCAACACAAACTAAATGTTTTACCTTCTTTTCACACTTATCTTTTCACGCCTGTAACTGGGTTTATTAATTTCAGACATCACTCGGTTCGAGCACCTTTCTCTCTTTTTTCTTCTTTTTTCTTTCTTCTTTTTTCTTTTAACATCTCAGTGTTGAGCGCTGTAAGATGAAATTAACAACTTCCCCTGGTACTGAAACTAAGCTATGTATCATATGGTTTTGTTAACAGCCTTGAGAAAGTCGTATGACGACAAAACATGTGTCGGCTGTTCATTTGCTTCATCTACGTGTCAACAATTTGAAAAATGATCAACCAATGATCAAGATTGTGTTATACCTACTGTTCTTCATTTGGAAATAAATTGTTTACTGACTGTTGTCAGTCAGTTGGAACTTTTGATTGTGTTGTGCTCTGCTGTTTGAATTTCTATAATTTATGTGCATGGAGGATCTTTCACCATGTACTAAGTAATATTGTGGGTGGCACAGTATTTTCATCGAGCACGCCATAAAACATACTGAGTGTTTACATTTGCAAACACAACAGAGGTGCTGGCTACGTTGTTTGAAACCACTGCCACCTTTCTTGTATAACACAGTTAAGTCTCATGGAATCCCCAAAGTGGTTATTTCAGATCGAGGTCCTCAATTCATCTCACGCTTTTGGAGGGCTTTCTTGTGTAGATTGGGGGTTGACTCTCGACTGTCAACCAGTTTCCACCCAGAGACTGACGGACAAACTGAAAGGGTCAACCAGGAGCTGGAGCAATATTTGCGCCTTTATCTGATGAACCAGGAGGGTGACTGGCCAAGTTTCATTTGGGCAGCAGAATTTGCTTATAACAATGCAGTGCACTCATCTACTGGTTATTCCCCATTCTTTTTAAATTCTGGCAGACATCCAAACATGTTAGTAGATAAGACAGAGAGTGAAGTACCTACAGTAGAGGAGGTAGTGCGTGACTTACAAAGGGCGTATCTGATTGCTACCAATAATCTAGTGCAAGCTAAAGAGTTCTACAAGAAACAGGCTGACAAGAGAAGGAGAGGGAATCCAGTCTATGGGCCTGGAGATAAGGTTTGGGTTTCCACTCGGAACATGCGATTAAAAGGGAATCGGAAATTCCAGCCTCGATTTGTTGGGCCTTTTCTGGTTGAAAAAATGATAAATCCAGTTAGTGTAAAGATCAAGCTTCCCAATAGTCTGAGAATGCATCCAGTTTTCCATGTGTCCTTAATCAAAAGCAACCCTCCAAATTTAAGAAAAACACAACCACCAGCCCCAATTCAGTGTCAGTGAGATGAGGAATTTGAAGTAAAATGAATCATAGATTCCAAATTTAAGAAAGGAAAAGTATTCTATTTGGTGGATTGGAAAGGTTTTGGCCCTGAGGATAGGTCATGGGAACCCAGTTCTAATGTTCATGCCCCATGATTGGTGCGAGAGTTTCATAAAACTTATCCTCACAAGCCCATGGATGGAGGAGTAAGGGCTTTGGTGGGGGGTACTGTCAGGGCTGGGCATTTCCGTTCACCTTTTTACTCCCTGGCTGGTTTTAGGTACAAGAGGGTGTTTAATTACCCTTGGAATAGGCTTCACAGGTTCTCTCCTTAGAGATTAAGTAGGGTGGTTCGGACTAATCTTGTTACGCTTTAGTTGAAAATCCAATATGGCGGCCGCCAGTAGTTTTCCCTTTTACTTGGTTAGGGTTCTAGTGTTCCAAGCCTATTGGGAAGTGTTAAGGTGTTTGCGTACGCGCTTCTAGCGCATGGCGCACTTCAACCGTCGATTCAGAGGAAACGGAGAGTTTTCAGTCAGCGCTTCAACTATTTCGTATTTTCGGCTGGGGAGTAGCGTATTGTTGCGCTTCTCCACCTGCCATCTTCAAGAGTATTCCTGCAGTTTTGAACAGAGCCTGAGTCTGTTTTCCAGAGTTACTCAGCACCCAGCCGTTCTTCGTTTCCGGGTCCAGAAGTAAGAAGGAGCTCTGAGTGGAAGTTAGTAAGTAGGTTCTTACTCTTTGAGGCAAGGTGTCTGCTCGCTATCTGCAAACCTTGAGAAGAGCCTAATAACACTACGTTGAGTTTCTCATCGCTTTCCTGTGTAAAACTATTGAGGAACAGTAGTGAGTTAATACCAGTTCTCTGACTAAAAAACTCTCTAGCGCTTCCCAGCGTGCGCTTGCTGTGGAACATTTTGTAAAGACATTCAATTAAGTAGACATCATCTCTGCACATTCCAGCGTCTTCCAGAAAAGTACTTGAACCCAAGTATCAGCTTTAGTGACTAAAGCACAGTGCATTCTTGTGTAGTCAGTGAGAGGAACTTTTCCTATAAGGTTCTTGGAAAAGACAACTTCCAGGGAGCAGCGCTACAGTAAGATTCAGGAAAGCAGTGCAGGAGTGAGCAACTAAAGCTGCTGCAATTTGATTCATTCTTCCAATGTCATCTTACTTCAGTAGAAATTAATATATATATATATATATATATATTTTTTTTTATTTACCTACCATATCTTCTGTGATCAGCAATCCTATGGAAAAGACAGAAAGAAAAGATTAAAGGACAGAATAAGTTTCTTATTTACTAATCACAAACAGCATAAGAGAGCAGCTAAGCCACTGTGTAAGACAGGTAACTAGAATACAATAGAGTGGAGTGTAGTTTCTAGAAGCGGGGTAGTGAGAGAGAGGGGCTGTGTGAAGGTATTAATTGTGTGTTTTATGCTTGCAGATGCCTAAGCAGTACCTCGCTAGGACACCAGTGAGAAGAAGAGGCATAGCAGTGGAGTCTCTCTTGTTGTCCCCATCCCCTTCCCCCTCTCTACTGTGAGTGGATTTAATTATTAGCTCACAGTGGAGTTTGGGTTTCAGGGAAAAGTTCTTCTGCTCCTGTGGAAGTCCAGCTTGTTCAGGTGCATGGTACTGACACTTGAACCCATACACCCAGTGAATCACCCAGTCACAAATCTATGCACAGAGTCACACACAGACACTCAGGCACCCATACAGATACTCAGACAACCAATCAATAACCCATATAGACACTCATTTCGCTACTTACCAACACATGCAACCGCTTACACACCAACTGACAGACTGATACAGACATTAACATAGTTTAGTCACTAACCTATGCATTCAGTAAGACACTTTTAATCACTCACTTATACAGTCAGTCACACACCTACTAAATCATCCATTCAGACACTTATATACCCACTCATTTTTCAATACACCTTGGCATATATATATATATATAAAACATATTTAAACTTTACAGAAACACACAGTCACTCGATGATGTCATCAGTGATGTCATCAGTGATGTCATTTGAGATCATCAGCAGTGCATTGTGGGGGCGTGATTTATAGTTAGCTCAAGTAACTATAACGGCCGAATTTCTCTGGTTTTGTATGAGTGAAATGTCCAACTAACTATAATGTCCCTGAAACCTGTGGTTTTTTCAGAGAATTTCTAAGGTTTTTTGAATGCTAATTTCTAACTATAACGTCCCTGAAACCTATGGTTTTTTCAGTGAATTTCAAAGGTTTTTTAAATGAAATTTTCTAACTATAACGTCCCTGAAACCTGTGTTTTTTTCAGAGAATTTCTAAGGTTTTTAAATGCTAATTTCTAACTATGCCTACATGGGTAGGACATGTGCAGAAAGAAGAAAAAGGGCGCAGAAAGAAGCACGAGAAGTGCAGAAAGATGCAAGAGAGGTACAGAAAGAGGAAGAAAGGTGCAGAAAAGGCAAGATAAATGCAAAAAAAGAGGCAACAGAAGGCCAGAAAGAGGAAGAAAGGTGCAGAAAGAAGCAAGAGATGTGCAGAAAGAACCAACAGAAGTGGATAAAGAGGCCTACTTTGATTGTATCTTACAACAGACTCATACAGAGTAGCCTAATTACTAATCCATCTCCCAAGATGTCTTAAACCTCAATTTTCTCTTGAAGGTTCAATATTCATCGACTGCTTAAAATGTTAGGCCTACCAATTAGAAAACATCAATCCTAAGCATATCACTGTTGTAAGTCTGACCAAGTTTGTGAAGGTATGCACGCGTCTGTCTCTGCTTTTACCTAGTGACACGTTACATAAAAATAAACATACAAATACTTGAATACCTTTGTTTCAAACAGCATATTCTGTAAATTTGTGTACAAAAAGTAGAAGCAAGAAGTGCAAAAAGAAGCAACAGATGTACAGAAAGAGGCAAGAGGGGTGCAGAAAAAAGCAAGAGAGATGCAGGAAAAATAAAGAGAAGTGCACAAAGAACCAACGGAGGTGCATAAAGAGGCAAGAGGGGTGAAGAAAGAGGAAAGAGAAGTGCAGAAAGAGGCAAGAGAGATGCACAAAGAGGGAAGAAGGATGCAGAAAGAAGCAAGAGAAGTGCAGAATGAAGCAACAGGGATGCAGAAAGAGGCATGAGGGGTGCAGAAAGAGGCAAGAGGGGTGCAGAAAGAGGCAACAGAGGTGCAGAAGGAGGCAAGAGAACAGCTCAAAGAGGCAAGAGAGTTGCAGAAACAGACAAAAGAGGTGCAGTAAGAGGGAACAGGGGTACAGACAGAGGCAAGAGAATTGCAGAAATAGGGAAGAGGGGTGAAGAAAGAGGCAAGAGGGGTGCAGAAAGAGGCAAGAGAGGTGCAGAAAGAAGCAAGAGCAGTGCAGAAAGAAGCAAGAGAGGTGTAGAGAGAGGCAAGATGGGTGCAGAAAGAGGCAATAGAAGTGCATAAAGAAGCAAAATAGGTACAGAAAGAGGGAAGACGGTGCAGAAAGATGTAAGAGAACTGCATAAAGAAGCAAGAAAGGTGCAGAAAGAAGCAAGAGAATTGTAGAATGAAGCAACAGGGGTACAGAAAAAGGCAGGAGGGGTGCAGAAAAAGGCAAGAGGGGTGAAGAAAGAGACAACAGAGGAGCAGAAGGAGGCAGGAGAACTGCAGAAAGAGGCAAGAGTGTTGAAGAAACAGGCAAAAGAGGTGCAGAAAGAGGGAACAGGGGTGGAGACAGATGAAAGAGAAGTGCAGAAAGAGGGAACAGGGGTACAGACAGAGGCAAGAGAATTGCAGAAATAGGGAAGAGGGGTGAAGAAAGAGGCAAGAGGGGTGCAGAAAGAGGCAAGAGAGGTGCAGAAAGAAGCAAGAACAGTACAGAAAGAAGCAAGAGAGGTGCAGAGAGAGGCAAGATGGGTGCAGAAAGAGGCAAGAGAAGTGCATAAAGAAGCAAAATAGGTACAGAAAGAGGGAAGACGGTGCAGAAAGATGTAAGAGAACTGCATAAAGAAGCAAGAAAGGTGCAGAAAGAAGCAAGAGAATTGTAGAATGAAGCAACAGGGGTACAGAAAGAGGCAGGAGGGGTGCAGAAAAAGGCAAGAGGGGTGAAGAAAGAGACAACAGAGGAGCAGAAGGAGGCAGGAGAACTGCAGAAAGAGGCAAGAGTGTTGAAGAAACAGGCAAAAGAGGTGCAGAAAGAGGGAACAGGGGTGGAGACAGATGAAAGAGAAGTGCAGAAAGAGGGAAGAGGGCTGCAGAAATGTGCAAGAGAGGTGCAGAAAGAAGCAGGAGCAATGCAGAAAGAACCAACAGAGGTGCAGAAAGAGGCAAGAGGGGTGCAGAAAGAGGAGAGAGAAGTGCATAAAGAAGCAAAAGAGGTGCAGAAAGAGTCAAGAGGGGTGCAGAAAGAGGCTAGAGATATGCAGAAAAATCCAAGAGATGTGCAGAAAGAGGCAAGAGAGGTGCAGAAAGAGGCAAGAGATGTGCAGAAAATGGGAAGAAGGATGCAGAAAGAAGCAAGAGAAGTGCAGACAGAGGCAAGAGAGGTGCAGAAAGAGGAAAGAGGGATACAGAGAGAGGCAAGAGGGATGCAGAGGTTTGCAGCAGAGGTGCACAAAAAAGCAAGAGCAGTGCAGAAAGAACCAAAAGAGGGGCAGAAATAGGCATGAGCGGTACAGAAAGAGGCAAGAGCAGTGCAGAAAGAAAGAACCAAAGGATGTGCAGAAAGAGGCAAACGAGGTGCAAAAAGAGGCAAGAGATGTGCAGAAAAAGGGAAGAAGTGTGCAGAAAGAAGCAAGAGAAGTGCAGAAAGAGGCTAGTGTGGTGCAGAATGAGGCAAGAGAACTGCAGGAAGAGGCAAAAGAGTTACAGAAACAGGCAAACGAGGTGCAGAAAGAGGGAACAGGTGTGCAGACAGAGGCAAGAGAAGTGCACAAAGAGGGAAGAGGGGTACATAAAGAGGCAAGAGGGATGCAGAAATATGCAACAGGGATGCAGAAAGAACCGAGAGCAGTGTAGATATAACCAACAGAGGTGCAGAAAAAGGCAAAAGGGGTACAGAAAGAGGCAAGAAAAGTGCAGAAAGGAGATGAAGAGGTGCAGAAAGAGGCAAGAGAACTGCAGAAAAGGCAAGAGAGGTGCAGAAAGAGGCAGAAGAGGTACACAAAGAGGCAAAAGGGGTACAGAAAGAGGCAAAATGGGTGCAGAAAGAAGCAAGAGAAGTGCAGAAAGAAGCAACAAAGGTGTTGAAAGAGGCAAGAGGGGTGCAGAAAGAGGCAAGAGAAGTGCAGAAAGAAGCAACAGAGGTGCCGAAAGAGGCAAGAGGGGTGCAGAAAGAGGGTAGAGAGGTGTAGAAAAAGGCAAGAGAACTGCAGAAAGAGGCAAGAGGGATGTAAAAAAGGGAAGAAGGGTGCAGAAAGAAGCACAAGAGGTGGAGAAGGAAGCAAGAGAAGTGCAGAAAGAAGCAAGAGAGGTGCAGAAAGAGGGAAGATGAGTGCAGAAAGAGACAACAGGGGTGCAGAAAGAAGCGAGAGAGGTGCAGAAAGAGGCAAAAGAAGTGAAGAAAGAAGCAACAGAGGTGCAGAAGGAGGCAAGAGAACTGCAGAAAGAGGCAAGAAAGTTGCAGAAAGGAGATGAAGAGGTGCAGAAAGAGGCAAGAGAACTGCAGAAAAGGCAAGAGAGGTGCAGAAAGAGGCAGAAGAGGTACACAAAGAGGCAAAAGGGGTACAGAAAGAGGCAAAATGCGTGCAGAAAGAAGCAAGAGAAGTGCAGAAAGAAGCAACAAAGGTGTTGAAAGAGGCAAGAGGGGTGCAGAAAGAGGCAAGAGAAGTGCAGAAAGAAGAAACAGAGGTGCCGAAAGAGGCAAGAGAGGTGCAGAAACAGGCAAGAAAGGTTCAGAAAGAGGGAACAGGGGTACAGAAAAAGGTAAGAGGGATACAGAAATTTGAAAGAGAGGTGCAGAAAGAAGCAAGAGAAGTGCAGAAAGAAGCAAGAGAAGTGCAGAAAGAAGCAAGAGACGTAGAGAAATAGGGAAGAGGGGTGCAGAAAGAGGCAAGAAGAATGCAGAAATTTGCAAAAGAGGTGCAGAAAGATGCAAGAGCAGTGCAGAAAGAACCAACAGAGGTGCAAAAAGAGACAAGAGGGGTGCAGAAAGAGGTAGGAGAGGTGCACAATGAGGCAAGAGATGTACAAAAAGAAGCAGGAGTGGTGCAGAGAGAAGGAAGAGAAGTGCAAAAAGAAGCAAAAGAGGTGCTGAATGAGGCGCAAAGGGTGCAGGAAGAGGCAAGAGAAGTGCAGAAAGAAGCAACAGAGGTACAGAAAGAGGCAAGAGAGGTACAGAAACAGGCAGGAAAGGTGCAGAAAGATGGAACAGATGCAGAAAGAGGGAACAGGTATAGAAAGAGGCAAGAGAGGTTGCAGAAAGCGGGAAGAGGGGTGCAGAAAGAGGCATGAGGGGTGCAGAAAGAAGCAAGTGAGGTGCAGAAAGAGGCATAGAGGTGCAGAAAGATGCAAGCGAGGTGCAGAAACAAGCAAGAGAAGTGCAGAAAGAGGCAAGAGAATTGCTGAAAGAAGCAACAGAGGTATAGAAAGAAGCAACAGAAGTGCAGAAAGAGGCAAGTGAGGTGCAGAAAGAGGCAAGAGAGGTGCAGAACATGGCAAGAGAACTGCAGAAAGAGACAAGAGGGATATAAAAAAGGGTGCAGAAAGAAGCACAAGAGGTGGAGAAAAAAGCAAGAGATGTGCAGAAAGAAGCAAGAGAGGTGCAGAAAGAGGGAATACGAGTGCAGAAAGAGACAACAGGGGTACAGAAAGAAGCAAGAGAGGTGCAGAAAGAGGCAAAAGAAGTGAAGAAAGAAGCAACAGAGGTGCAGAAGGAGGCAAGAGAACTGCAGAAAGAGGCAAGAAAGTTGTATAAACAGGCAAAAGAGTTGCAGAAAGAGGGAAGAGGGGTGCAAAAAGAGGCAAGAGGTGTGCAGACATTTGCAAGAGAGGTGCAGAAAGAAGGAACAGAGGTGCACAAAGAGGCAAGAGGGGTGCACAAAGAGGCAAGAGAAGTGCAGAAAGAAGGAACAGAGGTGCACAAAAAGGCAAGAGGGGTGCAGAAAGAGGGTAGAGAGGTGTAGAAAAAGGCAAGAGAACTGCAGAAAGAGGCAAGAGGGATGTAAAAAAGGGAAGAAGGGTGCAGAAAGAAGCACAAGAGGTGGAGAAGGAAGCAAGAGAAGTGCAGAAAGAAGCAAGAGAGGTGCAGAAAGAGGGAAGATGAGTGCAGAAAGAGACAACAGGGGTGCAGAAAGAAGCGAGAGAGGTGCAGAAAGAGGCAAAAGAAGTGAAGAAAGAAGCAACAGAGGTGCAGAAGGAGGCAAGAGAACTGCAGAAAGAGGCAAGAAAGTTGCAGAAAGAGGCAAGAGAGTTGCAGAAAGAGGGAAGAGGGGTGCAGAAAGAGGCAAGAGGTGTGCAGAAATTTGCAAGAGAGGTGCAGAAAGAAGGAACAGAGGTGCACAAAGAGGCAAGTGGGGTGCAGAAAGAGGCAAGAGAAGTGCAGAAAGAAGGAGCAGAGGTGCACAAAGAGGCAAGAGGGGTGCAGAAAGAGGGTAGAGAGGTATAGAAAGAGGCAAGAGAGTTGCACAAAGAGGGAAGAAGGGTGCAGAAAGAGGCAAGAGGGGTGCAGAAAGAAGTAGCAGAGGTGCAGAAAGAAGCAAGAGAAGTATAGAAAGAAGAAACAGAGTTGCAGAAAGAGGCAAGAGGTGTGCAGAAATTTGCAAGAGAGGTGCAGAAAGAAGGAACAGAGGTGCACAAAGAGGCAAGAGGGGTGCACAAAGAGGCAAGAGAAGTGCATAAAGAAGGAACAGAGGTGCACAAAGAGGCAAGAGGGGTGCAGAAAGAGGGTAGAGAGGTGAATAAACAGGCAAGAGAGTTGCACAAAGAGGTAAGAAGGGTGCATAAAGAGGCAAGAGGGGTGCAGAAAGAAGCAACAGAGGTGCAGAAAGAAGCAAGAGAAGTGTAGCAAGAAGCAACAGAGGTGCAGATAGAGGCAAGAGGGGTGCAGAAAGAGGTAACAGAAGTGCAGAAAAAGGCAAGAGAGGTGCAGAAACAGGCAGGAGAGGTGCAGAAAGAGGCAAAAGAAGTGAGGAAAGAAGCAACATAGGTGCAGAAGGAGGCAAGAGAACTGCAGAAAGAGGCAAGAAAGTTGCAGAAACAGGCAAAAGAGGTGCAGAAAGAGGGAAGAGGGGTGCAGAAAGAGGGAAGAGGGGTGCAGAAAGAGGCAAGAGGGGTGCAGAAAGAAGGAACAGAGGTGTACAAAGAGGCAAGAGGGGTGCAGAAAGAGGCAAGAGAAGTGCATAAAGAAGGAACAGAGGTGCACAAAGAGGCAAGAGGGGTGCAGAAAGAGGGTAGAGAGGTGAATAAACAGGCAAGAGAGTTGCACAAAGAGGTAAGAAGGGTGCATACAGAGGCAAGAGGGGTGCAGAAAGAAGCAACAGAGGTGCAGAAAGAAGCAAGAGAAGTGCAGCAAGAAGCAACAGAGGTGCAGATAGAGGCAAGAGGGGTGCAGAAAGAGGCAACAGAAGTGCAGAAAAAGGCAAGAGAGGTGCAGAAACAGGCAGGAGAGGTGCAGAAAGAGGGAACAGGGGTACAGAAAGAGGCAAAAGAGATAAGCAAAAAGAGGCAAGAGAGGCGCAGAAGGAAGCAAGAATGGTTTGCACACCATTAGTACCAATTTAATACCCACATTTAGCAATAAGTAACAGGTGACCATTCTAGGTTTGCAAAGGGCCTTCCACCAAGCTGTAACACTTGTCGCTGAGTTTTTGGTAACGTTTGAGCCGTTTGAGCTAGAAACAAGGTTTTTTTTGTTCAAATCTGCAGATTATTCGGCAGATGATGGATTATGTGGCAAAAGTGGAAAAGGTATAATTGTGCAAAAGTCGGTGCAGCCAAACAGTCGCATAATTCCAGCGGCCCTGCTCATACCTCTGACTAGGTCCAGAAGTGCTCCTCCGTGGTTCCTTCTTTTTTTTGTCTCATTGAGTTTATAGTTTAGCTTCTATTGAAACAAGGATGACTAAACCCGAGGTTACCACTCCACTACACAGACTATCATACCACACAATTACTCTCCATAACACATAATCCCACTCTACATAATTCCTATACACTAAATACCACATACTTTCTATCCACATAATTTCACTGCACAACATGCAACATAATTCCACTACACACAACTTATATCCACTCCAAGAAACATTAAGAAAGCACTTTTACATTTACAATGCCAATAGCTCTAACTCTCACAAATGCGAAACCTATTATATTGCAAATGCTTCTTTAAATAGTAGTCACGTTTGCAGAGAGGTGGAGAAAGGGGACTGGGCCTCCGACCACTGCTCAGGAATTCAACTGTGCACGACTTACAGGAGGAACCAGGAGGGCTTCTTGGCCCCCAAAGTCCCTCAGGAGAAAAGTGGACTTCATACCCAACCGATAGTGTGCCAGGAGGTGCATTTGCAGAGTGGTGGCTAAAGGGGGGCATGGCCTCCGAAGACCTCTTAGCAAACCCACTGTTTGGGACTTACTGGAGGTAACAAGAGGGGCAGTTGGCCCCAAAGGACAACCCTGGGGGTAACTACCCCTCCTATGACCTCCAGTCAGTCCCACACAGCAGCATTAGTAATTTCTCATAGCAGGCCACCCCCCCCTTTGCCCACCAGTCTGCAAATGCGCTCCCTGGTGCTCTCTTCATTGGGGATTAAAGTCCCCTTCGCTGCTGGCTGTGGTTAGGGGCCAACTAGCCTACCTGTTACCTCCAGTAAGCCCCTCACAGTGGGACTGCTGAGGTGTACAGAGGCCATGCCCCATTTGTCCACCACCTCCTGGCATGCTCTTGGTTGGGGGATGAAGTCCCCTTGCCTCCTGAGGGTTCCTGGGGGCCAACTAGCCCTCCTTTTACCTCCAGTAAGCCCCACACAGCTGGATTGCTGATAGTGGTCCGAGGCCACGCCCCTTTTTTACACCACTCTGCAAACGCACTGCAAACTATTTCTTCCGCACAATATTATTCATTAATGCGGCACTACGTGCATTTTGATTTTGAACTGCAAATGTTCGGGTGCATGTGTTCGAATGTCAGTAATCTAAAACTAGACGATATGTGTTGTCAGGTTTCATTACTGGAAACAAAGGATTATTCATCGGGGAGGTGCAAGTCTCAATCACACCTTGGTTTTCGAGTTGGTCTAAGATTTCTTTGACCTGCCTTTTGCATAGTTTTTTATAGGGTACTGTCTTTGTCGATTTGTAGTAGATTTTAATGGGATTTCATGGTGGGTAGACTCCACGTCCCACCCTACATGGTTGCGACATAATGCCGGGGCTATCGCTAGCGCCCACTCCTGCACGTATAAATGTTTTAAAGATTCTTGAACGAGGTCAGAGAAAGCAGGCAAAATTACTCTTTCCCCTTTTGATCAATCCATCGTTAACTGAGGCTGCCAATCTCTTTCTGACAGCAGTATGTCATATCCATATGTCAAGTTCTCCCAAAAGAGACTTTTAACCTTTCTTGAGATGTCCCCCTCACTTTGGAGTTTAATTTCCCACAATCTATGCTGGACACTAACTCTGGTATCAGGTGTTTCCACCATGATATGTTCATTCAATACTGCTGTCACCAGAAAATCCTTCAGGTTCTGGCGAGCTATTGTTACTTCTGCTGCGCTGTCTAGCATCGTCAGAGCCCATTCCCCATTCAGAAGCTGAGTCCTCAGTAACCTGGGCATGTCTAATTTCTAAGCCAGCTACTTTCTTCTTTTTGAATTGAGGTTTTGCTTTATGTTCCTCTACCTGTTTGATAATGTAATCTGAAGTGCAATGTGTTTCCCTTTTTGTCTTTGGTCGATTTTCTTTCTTTTGTTCTGATCGGCCGTCAATCTCTGAGTTTTTGATGAACCCTGGAAGGAATAAAAGGAATGTGTATCAGTGTCCTTATACCAATCAGGTTTTTAATGTTATCACGATTCCTAAGATTGTACCTCTTTTCAGAGGACTCCTGTTGGGGAGACCCACCCTTGATTGTGAATTATTTTCTAAATTATTATTGTTGATATTTTTGTTTTCCCATTTCCTTTTAGAAGAAGTGGGTGCTTGCTTTTAGTTGTCTTTGTCGGGACCACCCACCATTTGCGGCTTCTCTACTTTGGTTCCCAAATTATCTCCACCTAATTCAGTATAAGTTTCTTCGATAATTTTTGGTAAGTCTCGCTCCCTATTTCTAGGTTCTATTTCCCTTAGGCGGCTGTGTATGGCCACTGCTGCAGCCTCCCCCTTTATGTTGCTCAGCATTATTGCTGAGACTTGAGCAAAATCACCCAAGAATTTCCTTCCCAAGTCCAGGGCAGGTCCCGCCCGTACTCATTCTGTATTTGTTTCAATACTTCTGGAACTACTGCTAAGGAAGGAGTACCGTGTATTCTGACGGAAACAGCAGCAAAGATTGTTCCCCAAGTGGTACAATCCTCAATCGAGGGAATCATCCCCATTGGCAAGCAAATGGTTAGCATTCTATGCTTTTCCTGCGGACCTGTATGGGGAAATACTGCTTCCAGCTGTGCAATATTTTGTGCTATCCAGAACGGAACTTGCTCCCATTTGGAAGGAAGTGTCCCTTTTACTGATTTCAGTGTCTGTGGGTTAATTGTAGGTGTGGGCTGATGTGGACCAACTGGAGCATTTCTCGCAGGTTGGACTGTTAATGTTCGCATAATGAACTGGACCATGTCTCTGTAAAGCCTGACTATGTCTTTGTATATTTTACGTACTTCATCCACTGATAGTGTATCTATCTCTGGATATGGAGTGTATGTCGCTAAGACTGGCACGGTCGCTCCTTCTATACTGAGCAGAACGAGTCTCAGGGAAGATGTTATGTGTGATAGGGCGCCTTTAAACAAGCATTTATGCTGCTGGTATGTTAACGGGACTTCAATGTCTTTGTATGGAATGTATTATTCCAGTGGTTCTGCTACAATGTATGTGTGGAATAATTTAGTCACTGGATCTGCAGGTGGGAACTGAACCCAAGAATAGAATACTTCTGATCCGAACACCTTGTGTGCCTCGATCACAAAGGTAACACAGCCACCTGTTAAGGGTACGCCGTGTTTTAGCAGCTTCCTAGTAACTGCGTGTCTGCAGTTCTCTGCAATGTTAAGAGTGTTTGCAACTTCGTCTTGCCCGTGCCTGAACCACTACTCATTGATTCAGTCATTCTTAGGTGAATAACCAAAGTTCTAGTACCTAAGAGTTTTGCACAATGTGAGAACTTTTTATCCTTACAAGCTTGCTAAAACCTTCAGCCAATACACAGAGTATATCAGCTCAGCTGAGGTGGATTCCATTTCTCACTTCAGACGTCTCTGAAAAGGTGTGAGCAGGGCTTTTCTGAGAAAGCAGGACTGAACTACTCAGATTTTTGCTGTCAATATAAGAAACAAACCAACGTTGGCGCACCTTGTCATGTAGTTCCTAGGAGTCCACCAGGACCTGCGCATTTTGGATGACCAAAACTGAGGTCTTGGTGTCCCAACTGCTTCCGGACAACCCCACCGGATATGTCAGCCATTAGACCAGCTCGCTCTACAGTGCCACTACCACCCCTCTGAATTCTACAGTGGTGTATGTAGTTTCTGGCAACCACTGAACATGACACTCGTGCTTGCTTTCTCTCAGAAATTACACAGGCTGGTGATTATGATGTTTCAATAAGTATTTATTGGTCCAGCGAAAGCCTGGTGTAAAACATATGTGCTGTGACAATCAGGAGACAGAAGCATACAAAAGAGATTGCTAGTACTAATATAGTGAATAGTAAATACATTTCTACCATAGTGCTAATACGATGAACAGTTCAGATAAAAACAGTAGCACTTGCATATTCCTAGATTATGTGCCCTAAGTAATTTGCCTAAATGTACCTAGCCTAACCTGGATGTGTAGGTGTATATGCGTAAAGCTATGTGTATCTGTAGCCAAGAAACCCCTAGGGATGAACCAGCCTCGTCACCTGATGGCTTAGAATGAAGGACACCGTCTCTGCGACGAGGATGACAGCCGGCAAGGGATGTCAGACTGCTGTGTGTCGAAGATTCGGCATGCAGGACCCCGTCTAAACTTGGAAGGAATTCTCTTCTAATTTGTAGGGGGAGTGAGGGTCTTTTATAATAAAGTGGTCACTCATTTTTTTTAGAATCAATGTATTTTTAAAACAATCATAAATGTTTTGAAAACAATCACAATTTTTTTTCTAACAAGTGCGATCGTGCACAGCTGACTGATGGCCAAGGATGAAAAAAAGTGGTGACCCTTATACAGAATAAATCTGCCATGCCTGGGGACATGTTTATGTACCTCAGGTACAGGGATTCTGATAGAAGACTAAGGGGCATATTCACAAGGGCCTACCGCCGATTTATCTCCACCTTAACGCATCAAAAGTGGAGATAGATTTAACACCCCATTCACAAGCGGGTGCAAACTGCAGACATCGCCAGTATTCCCGCGATAACTGCCCCAAAATTTATCTCCACGGTGGACACCACCAACTAACCCTAATGAGATGCAGAGTAGGCGTTCCCGTGCAAAAACACACGAAAAAACCACAACACCACTTTCACAACGAACTGCCAGATCTGCGATGTGAACCAAAAACAGGTGATAAGTGTGAGAAGTTGGCCTGGCATATGCTGTCCACTAATTATAGTGGGCACCTTGCACCAGTCCAAACAACCCCTTATTGGAGGTAGGTTAAAGACAACCTTATTGAAAGCTATCCTAGTGGTAGCTATGGAGAGCTGCCTTCAGGCTAAGTCTTGAAGGAATGTAAAGCAGCTTGTTTTACCAGTCTATAATCTCTTGAGTGACCAAATGAAAGAGCACCACACCAGGTATATATTCAAAATATATGTATTTATTGCTAAACACACCCCTCTAGTCTCTTTATGAGGCTAGAGTTCGAAGTACATAAGTTAGAAGTTATTTAAACACAGTAATAGCACAAATACACGTTTGGGCCCTAGGGGTGTACCAAACCATATACCAATAAAGTGGTATGTGAACCACGACTGAACTAGACACTAGGCCTAGAGCCTCTAGAAGTGCTTGGAACACAAGGAACCACCCAAGGTAGTGACACAGGGGATCCACGGGAGACGCGTGCAGTGTAAATACACAACCGCGATATGCCGTTGACTTCTATGGAGAAAGTCGGGATCGGGAAATTAGAGAAAAGGGACACTTAAAAGAGGACTAGGACAAAACCCTTTGAGATCTAGGACTTTGAAGAGTCTCTACCCACGGGAGCACCGGAGTACTCGTGTTACCTCACCCAGTGAAGCCGGGTGCATAGGTGCCTTTCGGGGTCGGGTTTCGTCGTCGATTCGAATGGTGATCTGCTGCAAAGTGCTGCTGGCGGCCAAGAGAAAAGTGTCCGGGTGGATCCAAGAGTGGATCGGAGTTCTGAAGAACCTGAAAGCAGAGGGGACAGAGTCTGGGTCACTAGCCAGTGACCAGGAAGGCGATGGACAGATGCCCACCGATGTCGGGTGCTTCAGGTGCGTTGACGGTCGTCTTGACTCTTCAGCCACGAGGTCCAGGAGGCGTTGTCAGTGACCAGGAGCAGGATTTGGGCTGGTACACGATGTCTGTCGAGTGCTGAGGTGTCGGTGACTGGATTGGACCCAACAAGCCTTGGCAACGGCAAGTCTCGGTGAAGATGTAGATCGTCGATGGTGCAGACCAGCAAGATCTGTGGAACTCACCCAGCGAGGGTAAGTGAGAGCAGGCCTGGAGCAACCAGGATGCCAAGATAGAAAAGGATTGGCCTTCGTTAAGGGCTACTAGCCAACGGGCTAGCGACCGCGAAGGAGCCTCGTGACGCCGCACGTGGATCTGGCTTACAGGACACTCGTGGAGTGGGGGCCAGTGATCTTCGGTGCAGGTGGTGCTGGAGGCTAGGGCTACTCGGAGCCCAAAGCACGACTTCTTGGGAGACCCAGAAGAGGATGCACTTGCAAATGTGCTTGGTGTCCAGGGGTCACGGTCTCAAGTCACCCACGATAGCCACGGACCTCAGCTTTGCTGGGGACTCAGGGTAGCCTCGGGGAAGTCTGAGAATCCACCTTTGGTGATGCGATGACTTCGGCGTCCGGCAGGAGCTTCAGAAATGCGAACCGGACAGATGCTTCTTTGGTGCCTGCCAAGCAGGGAGTCACTCCTTGACCCCAAGGGAGATTCTTCTGTCCTCTAATCGTGAGTAGAGCTTCGAAGGTCCAGGATTCAGTTACAGAGTTTCGTCCAGGGATAATCTAAAGTCCTAAGGACTGGGTTCCTATCTTTATACTAAAGATAGGGGTTGGACTACTCTGTGGCCCCACCTATGGGTGGGTCAGGGCAGAGGGGTGGCTACACCCCTTTCCCTTTGTCCAGTTCGCGCCAAAGCAGGGGCTGCAAGCCCCTGATCCGGTTTGAACTGGGGTATGCACAGGGACACCAAATGTGCCCCCAGTGCAGGACTTCAAATCACCCGAAAGTGCTCCCGCCCAGCCCCAATACACATTATCCTGTCTGGGGAGGTGGTCACACCTCCCTGGGACAGGAAACCTATTGTCCTGGCCTCCGCTGCCGGAATTTCGTCCAGCAGCAGGAGGCCAGACTCGTGTCTGTGGCAGCAGCATCCATTTTGTGATGCCAGGGCTCTGGAAAGAAGTTACCGGACTAGTCAGAGTTAACATGTCTTTCCCTCTAGAAGGGTGGAATGCTACCCCTGCCGCCAGGATTGGCGGGGGGGGTAGTATTCCAAGATGTTTGACACCAAACACGACATGTTTAGGTGCAGCCATTCCAAAGTTAGCATTTTACCGCGAGGATATAATGCGCTTAAGAGTATATGGTCAGGCTGCACTACAAACAGCATCAGAGAAGGTCTCTGAACGCTGCAGAGGGGCCCTGCTCATGCAGGGGCACCCTCTCACATAGGAACCATGCACTCTGCCTTTAGGATTGATAAGGCCTGCCTTAGGAGTGACTTATAGGTTTATATGTGTGTATGTATTTAGTGATATAGGTAACCTATATCACAGTAAAGAGTGCATGCACCACCTTACCCAGGCTGCAGTAGCAGACCTGTGGTGTCATTTTGGCTGGCCTTCCAGGGGTGGCATAATACATGCTTCAGCCCCTGGCAGGCCTCTGAGGTACCTATGCCCTTGGTACATAGTATACCATATACTAGGGACTTATAAGGGCACTCCAGATCCCAATCAGTGATGTGCCTAAGGCACATGGAAACCATTTTAGCGAGGAAGCAGCTAGGCTGGGGTTCTGATTAGCAGGGCCCCAGCCAGACTAATGTCGAAAAACAGTGAAGCATCAGCAAAAAGTGGGGGTACCATGTGAAGCAGATCCTACTCTCCTACACAACCCCCAAACGTAGGGACATTAAACTAACCTTGCCCAGTTAAGTCTTCATGTTCTAAGTGGAAATACCTAGAGAGTCCATCTGCATTCGCATGGTTACTCCCAGGCCTATGTTTCACTGTAAAGTCCATCCCCTGTAGGGAAATGGACCACCTAAGCAGTTTGGGGTTTTCACCCTTCATTTGTTTTAGCCATAAGAGGGGCTTATGGTCTGTCTGAACCAGGAAGTGTGTACCAAACAGGTATGGCCTCAACTTCTTCAGAGCCCAGACCACAGCAAAGGCCTCCCTCTCTATGGCTGACCAACGTTTCTCTCTAGGGGTCAGCCTTCTGCTAATGAAAGCTACTGGCTGATCCTGACCTTCTTCATTCAATTGTGACAGTACAGCCCCTACCCCCAATTCAGATGCATCAGTTTGAACAATGAACTTCTTGGAGTAATCAGGACTCTGCAGAATTGGAGCAGTGCACATGGCCTGCTTCAGGTCATCAAATGCCTTTTGACAGCTAACTGTCCACTGAACCTTTTGGGCATTTTCTTAGAAGTTAAGTCATTCAGGGGTGTCACTATTGATCCATACCCCTTGACAAATCTCCTATAGTACCCAGTCAGGCCTAAGAAGGCTCTCACCTGAGTCTGGGTAGTGGGAGCAGTCCAGTCCATGATGGTCTGGATCTTGCTCTGCAAAGGTTGAACTTGGCCTCCACCCACAAGGTGGCCCAGGTACACAACCTGACTCTGCCCTATCTGGCACTTAGTGGCCTTGATAGTCAGGCCTGCCTTTTGCAGGGCCTGTAAAACATTCCTGAGGTGGACCAGGTGATCCTCCCAGGTGGAGCTAAAGACAGCAATATCATCTAGATATGCTGCACTATAAGCTTCCAGTCCTGTGAGAACTGTATTCACCAACCTCTGGAAAGTGGCAGGTGCATTCTTCAGACCAAAGGGCATCACCACAAATTGATAATGCCCACTAGGGGTTGAGAATGCTGTTTTGGGCTTTGCAGTATCAGCTAGTCTGATCTGCCAGTAGCCAGCTGTTAGGTCAAATGTGCTGAGATATTTGGCAGAGGCCAAAGTATCTATGAGCTCATCTGCCCTGGGTATTGGATGGGCATCAGTCCTAGTGACTGCATTGAGACCCCTGTAGTCCACACAAAACCTCATCTCTCTTTTTCCACCACTGGTGTGAGGTTTCGGTACAAGGACCACTGGACTAGCCCAAGGGCTATCTGAGGGTTCAATAACTCCCAATTCCAACATTTTCTGGACTTCAGTCCTGATACAGTCCCTGACATGGTCAGGTTGCCTATAAATCTTGTTTTTAATAGGCAGACTGTCCCCAGTGTCCACTTCATGAGTGCACCAGGTGGTCTGACTGGGTGTCAGTGAAAACATATGTCTAAACTGATTGAGGACTTGCCTGCAATCAGTTTGTTGCTGGGTAGTGAGGCTGCCTGCCAAGGCTGCACCATCAACTGACCCATCGTCAGGGTTCTGTGAGAGCAGGTCAGGGAGTGGGTCACTCTCTTCCTCCTGCCCTTCATCAGTAGCCATGAGCAAGCCCATGTCTGCCCTGTCCACATATGGTTTTAACCTGTTGACATGGAGAACCCTGTGGGGACTCCTGGGTGTTCCTAGGTCTACTAGATAAGTGACCTCACCCTTCTGCTCAACAATAGTGTGGGGTCCACTCCATTTATCTTGGAGAGCTGCTGGGGCCACTGGCTCCAACACCCACACCTTCTGTCCTGGCTGGTAAACAGTCAGAACAGCCTTTTGGTCATGCCAGGCCTTTTGAAGTTCCTGGCTAGCCTCAAGGTTTTTGGTTGCCTTTTTCATGTACTCAGCCATCCTGGAGCGGAGACCAAGTACATAGTCCACTATATCTTGCTTTGGGGGCTTGAGAGGTAACTCCCATCCTTCCTTCACCAAGCACAGTGGACCCCTCACAGGGTGGCCAAACAGAAGTTCAAAGGGCTGTAACCAACCCCTTCTGAGGCACCTCCTATATGCGAATAAAAGGCAGGGCAAGAGTATGTCCCATCTACGCCTAAGCTTTTCTGGGAGCCCTTTAATCATGCCCTTCAAGGTTTTGTTGAATCTCTCAACTAAACCACTGCATTGTGGGTGATAGGGTGTGGTGAACTTATAAGTCACTCCACACTCCTTCCACATTGCTTTTAAGTACCCAGACATGAAGTTCGCACCCCTGTCTGAGACTACCTCCTTAGGAAAGCCCACTCTTGAGAAAATTCCCAGGAGGGCCCTTGCCACCACAGGTGCTGTAGTGGTCCTGAGGGGAATAGCTTCTGGGTACCTGGTGGCGTGATCCACTACCACCAGGATAAACCTGTGCCCAGAGGCTGTTTGGGGATCCATGGGACCAACAATGTCAATCCCTACCCTTTCAAAGGGCACCCCCACCACAGGTAGTGGTATCAGGGGGCCTTTGTAGTGCCACCTGCTTTGCCACTGGCTTGGCAGGTTACACAGGAGCGACAAAACTCCTTACTGTCTTCTGACATGTGGGGCCAGTGAAAGTGAGGGACAATTCTGTCCCAAGTCTTGTTCTGGCCCAGGTGACCTGCTAAGGGAATATCATGGGCTAGGGTCAATAGGAAGCCCCTGAACTTCAGAGGTATTACCAACCTCCTGGTAGCACCAGGCTTGGGGTCTCTACTCTCTGAGTACAGGAGTCCATCATCCCAATACACTGTATGGGGACCACTAGCTTTCCCAGCAGCCTCAGCAGCAGCTTGCTGTCTGAGGGGTTCAAGGGAGGGGCAGCTCTGCTGCTCCTGGCTCAGATCTGCCCTAGAAGGTCCCCCTGTCCCCAAGAACTCAACCTGGTCAGGTTCAAGTTCCTCTGGGACAGTTCCTTCTTCAGGGCTGAGATCATCCCCCTCAAGGGACTGATCTTCCTCCTGAGCCAAGGGGAAGGCACTGCCTTAACCCTACTACTCCTCCTCTTGGAAGGCACTTGGTCCATTCTTCCAGAATCCAAGGCCTGTTCAGTGCTAGACATTTTGGCTTGTGACCTGGTCACAGCAAACACATCTGCAGGGATCCCCAGCATTTCTGCATGGGTCCTGAGCTCCACTTCTGCCCAAGCAGAAGTCTCTAAGTCATTGCCAAGCAAGCATTCGACTGGTAGGTTTGCACTTACCACAACCTTCTTAAGGCCAGTTACCCCTCCCCAGGAGAAGTTAACAACTGCCAGAGTATGGTCTGTTCTGACATTGCTAGCATTGGTCACTTGGTACATCTCACCAAGTATAACTTGCCCAGGATTCACAAGGTCTTGTGTCACCATTGTGACACTTGCCCCTGTGTCCCTAAATGCCAAAGCCTCACGTCCATTGATTAAAGGCTGTTGTCTGTACTTGCCCAGATTACTGGGACTCACAGTGGAGGTCACATCCATGCCACCATCACAGACTAACACAGCCTGAGTCAGTTCTCTGACTAGGTCAGAGCCCAACTCAGTTCCCAGGGTGAACCCTACTAAACCCTTGGCTGGAGCACTCCCACCAACTGTACTAGGGGGAACAGGTGCCTTAGGGGCATTGGTGGGTGCTGGACTGGAGTCTTTGGACTTGGTGCAAACACTGGTCCAGTGGGTCTTTTGCTTACAGACCTTGCACCATGGTTTTCTTTGGCCTTTCCCTTTGGTAGACTGTGATTCCCCACCAGAAGAAGATTTTTGGGGGCCTGATGAAGACTTTTGATCTTTACCCTTCTCCCCACCCTTTTCAGAGTTCTTAGCATCTTGCTTCTTGGTTTCCCCACCTTGGTTCTGTACCTTCTGCTTCACCCTGGTTCTGACCCATTTGTCTGCCTTCTTTCCCAATTCTTGGAGAGAGGTCAGATCAGAGTCTACCAGGTATTGATTCAACAGCTGATTTTGACAGTTATTAAGAATCTGCTCCCTCATTATCAGATTGTACAATCCTGAGAAGTCACACACCTTACTGCCCATCAACCAGCCTTCCAGAGCCTTGGCAGAACAATCCACATAGTCTACCCAGTCTTGAGTCTGTGCTTTTTGGGTGTCTCTGAACTTCAACCTGTACTGTTCAGTGGTTATGCCAAACCCATCAATAAGAGCACTCTTCAAGACCTTGTAATTGTCAGCATCCTCCTCTCTAACAGTGAGGAGCTTATCTCTACCTTTGTCAGCAAAGGAGAGCCACAAGATTGCTGCCCACTGCTCCTGAGGGACCTTCTGTACCTTACAGGCCCTCTCTAATGCAGTTATCCATTTGTGGATGTCATCCCCACTCTGGTAGGGAGGGACAATCTTGCTCAGGTTCCTATGGTCATAGGACCTTTCCCTGTCTCTAGGGACATGGCTGCCACCATGGGACTCTAGTCCCAACTTTCTTCTCTCTCTAAGGAGATCTAGGGATTCCCTATCTAAAGCCAATTGCTTTTTCTGATTTCCAGCTGAGTTTCCTCATACTGGACCAGTCTGTCTCTTCTCTCATGAGAGGATTCCCTCCTGTGAGAGGAGATAGAGCTCCCTATGGAGGTGCCAGAGTGGTTAGAATCCTGAGAAGGAGATCTAGACTTCCTGGGCACACTCTTAATCCTTCCTGGGGGGACAAAGTGGGGATCATTCAGATCATCCTCATCATCTTCCACAGGAGGGATTGGGTTATCCAGGTCAGGGTCATTGTCACCCTCCTGGCCAGTCTCAGAGGGGGGCTGGGGGTATTGGTACCCCTGGCCTCCTCCTCTTCCTCTGCCACACCCTCAGCTCCTACCCCTTCAGTCCCCAAGGGCTTACTAAGGTCATAAGCCACCAACAACTCCTTGAGGTGTTGGGTGGTGGGGTGCTTTGGCCTGTCCTTAGTTTTCTCAAGTTGCATAAAGCTCTCAATTCCAAGAATGGGAGTGTATCATACTTGGAGGGTGGAAGCTCAATGGCTTCCTGCAAGGATTCTTTAGATCCTACCCTTAAAGACATTACTAGTGTGGTGTGGTGTATGCACTACCTACTCTAGGGTGGCCTACTAAACTCTCTTGAGTTGTAGAAAGGTTTGTGCTATCCCTTAACACACAACTCTAAGTTCAGTAGAACTTACTGTATTCTAAGCTTAAATTATATGTACCTTAGGTACCTTTAGTGGTTTTCAGTTGATCAATTCAATTGAGATTATCTGGTAAAACAATAGCAAGCTGGAATCCCACACGCTGCACACCAATGTGAGAAGTTGGCCTGGCATATGCTGTCCACTAATTATAATGGGCACCTTGCACCAGTCCAAACAACCCCTTATTGGAGGTAGGTTAAAGACAACCTTATTGAAAGCTATCCTAGTGGTAGCTATGGAGAGCAGCCTTCAGGCTAAGTCTTGAAGGAATGTAAAGCAGCTTGTTTTACCAGTCTATAATCTCTTGAGTGACCAAATGAAAGAGCACCACACCAGGTATATATTCAAAATATATGTATTTATTGCTAAACACACCCCTCTAGTCTCTTTATGAGGCTAGAGTTCGAAATACATAAGTTAGAAGTTATTTAAACACAGTAATAGCACAAATACACGTTTGGGCCCTAGGGACGTACCAAACCATATACCAATAAAGTGGTATGCGAACCACGACTGAACTAGACACTAGGCCTAGAGCCTCTAGAAGTGCTTGGACCACAAGGAACCACCCAAGGTAGTGACACAGGGGATCCACGGGAGACGCGTGCAGTGTAAATACACAACCGCGATACGCCGTTGACTTCTATGGAGAAAGTCGGGATCGGGAAATTAGAGAAAAGGACACTTAAAAGAGGACTAGGACAAAACCCTTTGAGATCTAGGACTTTGAAGAGTCTCTACCCACGGGAGCACCAGAGTACTCGTGTTACCTCACCCAGGGAAGCCGGGTGCATAGGTGCCTTTCGGGGTCGGGTTTCGTCGTCGATTCGATTGGCGATCTGCTGCAAAGTGCTGCTGGCGGCCAAGAGAAAAGTGTCCGGGTGGATCCAAGAGTGGATCGGAGTTCTGAAGAACCTGAAAGCAGAGGGGACAGAGTCTGGGTCACTACTAGCCAGTGACCAGGAAGGCGATGGACAGATGCCCACCGATGTCGGGTGCTTCAGGCGCGTTGACGGTTGTCTTGACTCTTCAGCCACGAGGTCCAGGAGGCGTTGTCGGCGACCAGGAGCAGGATTCGGGCTGGTACACGATGTCTGTCGAGTGCTGAGGTATCGGCAACCGGATTGGACCCAACAAGCCTTGGCAACGGCAAGTCTCGGTGAAGATGTAGATCGTCGATGGTGCAGACCAGCAAGGTCTGTGGAACTCACCATGCGAGGGTAAGTGAGGGCAGGCCTGGAGCAACCAGGATGCCAAGTTAGAAAAGGATTGGCCTTCGTTAAGGGCTACTAGCCAACGGGCTAGCGACCGCAAAGGAGCCTCGTGACGCCGCACGTGGATCTGGCTTACAGGACACTCATGGAGTGGGGGCCAGTGATCTTCGGTGCAGGTGGTGCTGGACGCTAGGGCTACTCGGAGCCCAAAGCACGACTTCTTGGGAGACCCAGAAGAGGATGCACCTGCAAATGTGCTCAGTGTCCAGGGGTCACGGTCTCAAGTCACCCACGATAGCCACGGGCTTCAGCTTTGCTGGGGACTCAGGGTAGCCTCGGGGAAGTCTGAGAATCCACCTCTGGTGATGCGATGACTTCGGCGTCCAACGGGAGCTTCAGAAATGCGATCTGGACAGATGCTTCTTTGGTGCCTGCCAAGCAGGGGAGTCACTCCTTGACCCCAAGGGAGATTCTTCTGTCCTCTAATCGTGAGTAGAGCATCGAAGGTCCAGGATTCAGTTACAGAGTTTCGTCCAGGGATAATCTAAAGTCCTAAGGACTGGGTTCCTATCTTTATACTAAAGATAGGGGTTGGACTACTCTGTGGCCCCACCTATGGGTGGGTCAGGGCAGAGGGTGGCTACACCCCTTTCCCTTTGTCCAGTTCGCGCCAAAGCAGGGGCTGCAAGCCCCTGATCCGGTTTGAACTGGGGTATGCACTGAGGACACCAAATGTGCCCCCAGTGCAGGACTTCAAAGCACCCGAAAGTGCTCCCGCCCAGCCCCAATACACATTATCCTGTCTGGGGAGGTGGTCACACCTCCCTGGGACAGGAAACCTAGTGTCCAGGCCTCCCCTGCCGGAGTTTCGTCCAGCAGCAGGAGGCCAGACTCGTGTCTGTGGCAGCAGAATCCATTTTGTGATGCCAGGGCTCTGGAAAGAAGTTACCGGACTAGTCAGAGTTAACATGTCTTTCCCTCTAGAAGGGTGGAATGCTACCCCCGCCGCCAGGATTGGCGGGGGTAGTATTCCAAGATGTTTGACACCAAACACGACATGTTTAGGTGCAGCCATTCCAAAGTTAGCATTTTACCGCGAGGATATAATGCTCTTAAGAGTATATGGTCAGGCTGCACTACAAACAGCATCAGAGATGGTCTCCGAACGCTGCAGAGGGGCCCTGCTCATGCAGGGGCACCCTCTCACATAGGAACCATGCACTCTGCCTTTAGGATTGATAAGGCCTGCCTTAGGAGTGACTTATAGGTTTATATGTGTGTATGTATTCAGTGATATAGGTAACCTATATCACAGTAAGGGGTGCATGCACCACCTTACCCAGGCTGCAGTAGCAGACCTGTGGTGTCAGTTTGGATGGCCTTCCAGGGGTGGCATAATACATGCTGCAGCTCCTGGCAGGCCTCTGAGGTACCTATGCCCTTGGTACATAGTATACCATATACTAGGGACTTTTAAGGGCACTCCAGATCCCAATCAGTGATGTGCCTAAGGCACATGGAAACCATTTTAGAGAGGAAGCAGCTAGGCTGGGGTTCTGATTAGCAGGGCCCCAGCCAGACTAATGTCGAAAAACAGTGAAGCATCAGCACAAAGTGGGGGTACCCATGTGAAGCAGATCCTACTCTCCTACAATAAGCCGCGGTAGCACCAGGGATTTAACATCTGCCTTTTGCTGGTGTTAAGCAGGATGACTACCTGCAACACGAAAGGGAGCCCAGCCAAGAGCCACACCTGAAGACCCACAGATGCCATGGAGACAATGATCATGCAGCTCCGATACCCATGAGGGCCATAACACCCACCGCCACCACCCCCAGCCCCCCCCGCACCCCTCCGGACATACACATACCGTGCACGACACAAGAGCCACAAAAAGCGCATGATGACGCACATTGTCAAAAAATAACACACATGTGTGGCCAGAAGAACGAGAAACAGTCACACAGCACTGAAGTAACAACCAAAAACTGTATTGAAATACAACACAAAACACCAATGCGGAAGACTCCTGTCGGGTCCGTCCGGGACAATCTCGATGTCACAGCCTGGAAAATAAAGAACAAAATCAGAACGTGTGCCATGCGCACATCAAAGGAGCGAGACACAGAGAAACAGAGAATGAAAGAAAGGCAGAGAGAGAAGGAAAGGAAGGGAGAGAGCGAGAGAGTGATAGAGGGAAGGAAAGGAAGGTGGAGAGAGAGTGAGAGAGAGAGGGAAGGAAAGGAAAGAGAGTGAGAGAGAGAGAAGGAAAGGAAGGGAGAGAGTGAGAGAGAGAGGGAAGGAAAGGAGAGAGAGAGTGAGGGAGAGAGAGAGAAGGAAAGGAAGGGAGAGAGAGAGTGAGAGAGAGAGGGAAGGAAAGGAGAGAGAGTGAGAGAGAGAGAAGGAAAGGAAGGGAGAGAGAGAGAGGGAAGAAAGGGAGAGAGAGAGAGACACCGCCGCCCCTGCGCACCCAGGCCCCACTGTTCACCTGCTGCCACTGGTGCGTCTCCAACCACATGCCGGGATACACTGCAAGCCACTAGGTCTGCAATCTGTAATCGAGGCCAGAGTCAATCATGGCAGAGTCCATCACAAAGCACACGGCAACAACGCCTGTACATCCCTGTGCACGCATGCAGCCACACCCCACCCCCTCCCGCCGGCCAGCGCTGGCTGTCCGCACTTGCGCACCCTTGGCCCACTGCTCACCTGCTGCCAACAGTGTGTCCACCAGTGGGCACACCACGTACCCGTGCAAACTCCAGGCCCCGGTCCCGCCACCATGGCATCGTCCACATCATGCGGACCCGCCCCGTGGCCAAGCAGGTCCCACACATGACGCTGAGTCCTGAGGCATCAATGGCAGAGACCACATCAGTGCACATGTCATCATTGCAGGCTGCACACCCGCTCAGCTATTTCGGTGCCACTAACCCTGTGCAACCCCAGTCAGCGCCACGTGGTGGTAGGCCCGTGACGGCCGCAAGGCTTCGGGTGCCACTAACCCTGTGCAACCCCAGTCAGTGCCATGTGGTGGTAGGCTCGTGACGGCCGCAAGGCTTCGGATGCCACTAACCCTGTGCAACCCCAGTCAGCGCCACGTGGTGGTAGGCCCGTGATGGGCGCAAGGCTTCGGGTGCGACCAACCCTGTGCGCAACAACTCATGGGCCCTTTATGATTGAGAACCGTGAGCATCCGTCATCCAGTCAGCACCGGCAGTGGGGAATGTGACGTTGTCGGCCCCTTATATTGGCGGGGTCACATGGCCTGTGACGCCTGTGCTGGATGGGTGTGGTGTGTATGCAAACCTGCCCTCAGGGAGTGGCCGTGACATGCTGACAACTAGACCAGTGACCTGCATACCACCAGCGTGTACACCTGTGACATGTAGCTATGTGGGCCCCCCCTCTGAGCGTAATCAGAGTGGTCTGGCCTGGCGTATGCCAGACCAGCGCAGGGCTTGCACTAATGACTCGGGGGCTCTGGGCGTGGTTCAGTCTATGTCCGGACAAGGAAGTGACTAATGCGTGTGTCCCTGTTGTAGTGTCTACGGCACCCGGAACACAATCGGCAATGTAGCACACTGTGACTGGCATCCCACTAGATGAGCATCATTGACGTAAGGGAAATCACTGTCCCTACATTCATCCACACATACATACATGAATGATGAAAGACATGACACAGCAGTGCGTTTCTGGATGTTTATTGCACATCCGGTGGAGTTTTGCAGCTGGAGCAGTACAGGGCCATGCCAAGCACACTACACAATATGGGCCCGTGGAGGGCCAGCCAGAGTCCATCCGGGGATGACAAGTACTGCGGAAGAGGAAGGGTACAGTCCGCAGTGTGGTCGCCGTGTCATTGGTCATCAAACAGGATATGGCAGTCCATGTCGTGGTCCAAGGTGAGTGCAGTGGAGTGTATCGGGGGTCAGTGGAAGGTCATGGGGCCATGTGCGGCACCAAGCAGAAACAGGCCACGGTTCAGAAATGAATGCTAGTGCCTCCTTCTGATCTCAATCCCATCCACGTCCTCGTCCTCGGATGTGTGCTCTGCCCCACCTGTGGGTGTTGCAGTACCGGCTGCGGCACTGTGTGCCACTGACACATCAGGGGCCAGAGGAGGATTGTCGGCCGCACTGTGTGGCAGTGACACATAAGGTGCTGGAGTGGATACGCCTGCCGCACTGGGAGGCACTGACACACCAGGGGGCGGAGATGTGGATGGTGTGGGGGCAGCAGCATTCATCATCACCACGCCTTGTGGCAGCAATGCCATGATGAGAATCTGCAGGGCATGGTAGATCCCAGCTACATTTCGCTGATGTGCAGCGGTGGCTGCCATCCTTTCCGCCTCCATCCGCACTATGTCCTCCATGAGCCTCCGCATGTGTGCCAGCTCACGGCTGGAATCGCTGGAGCCACTCTGAGCGGACAGGTGTTCTTCTCTCCGCGTCATGACTCCAGCGATGTCAGTCAGGGCTCGTTGGAGACCATGGAGCGGGCCGTGGGTGTCCGTTAGGGACTGGAGCTAGTCCCTGATGGGACCTAGACACCCATGGATGGCGTCCAGTTTGGTAGCCATGAGGTCGAACCCCACCCGCACCTGCTCAGCCATCTGCCTCTGGCCCTCCAGCACTCAGCATTGGAAGGCCATGTGTTGTTCCTGGGGGTCTTAGGAGACAGCCGGGGCTGTGGGTGCCTCCTGCTGGGTGATTTGGGTAGTGGGTGGGGTCTCCTCGATACAGCTGGGCTGCCCTGATCCTGGAGGTGAGTTGCGGATGATGTCAATGATGTCTTGGAGGGCTTGGGTGTCGATGCTGGGGGTGTCCTCCTCGTCATCAGTGAAGAGTGGCTGGGACTGCTCTGCAGGAGGTGTTGACGGTGCCCCTGCAATGTGAAGGGGAGATGGTGTATTACAATGTGTCCGCATGTATGTAGCTGCATGGCACAGGTTCACATTCAGACAGCATGGCATTGTACATTGTGACAGTCTGTGGATCAGGCCCATGATCCACAGTCATTGTGGGTGTGCACTGTGCTCTGCTTGATTGTGCATGTGTGCCATTGTGGCCATCTCCATCTGTCCCCCCAGTACCTGGTGGTCACTCACCCTGTTGCGGTTGGGTTGTGTCCTGTCGAGCAGTGTCCGGTCCCCCGACTCCGGCCACAGTCTCCACACTGATGACTGTCGACACCAGCTCCTCCATGTCATCCAGCTCCAGCTGTGGCACTGGGCTCCCACCTCCAGTCTGCATTGCTGCCTTCTGGTTGCCTGCGAGTTTCTCCTTGGTCTTGCACTTGATGTCAATCCATCGCCTCTTGACCTCGTCCATTGACCTCTTGTGCTCTCCGACGGCATTCACCTTGTCCACGATGGCCCGCCATATTCCATTTTTGGTGCCCAATGACACGTTGGAGGTGACGAACAGTTGTTGGTGGTGTTCCATCACCTCCGTGACCAGGATCCTATTCTCCTGCGGACTGAACTTCGTCTTCCTCTTCTTCTTGTCCTTGCCCTTCCCTGTCCCCGAGGTCCCAGGCTGGTCGTCCGGGGTGCGCTCGTCCTCTGCGCCTGCTCCGGCTGCCTCCATGGTGCTTCGGTGTTGGTCATTTTGTGTTCGTGTGTTTTTTCTACTTTTAAAGTGATTTTTCCCGCCTGCCATGTGTGTATTGCAGGCCTGGCACTGCTTATCGCTGATTTCCTCATCGCGCTTTGGCCCATCGCATGTTTTTTCGCGTTGAGGTTTGTGTTTTTATCACCGTTGCGGTTGTTGTATCGCGGACATTGTCCGCGGTTTCGGGAGGCTATCGCATGGTGCCGCCGTGTTGTGAATTCCAAGTTAACACGGGGTTATTTTCCCGCGATAGGCTGCAATGTGTAAAGTTGCGTTAACATTTTTTTGTTTTGTTTAGCACACGTTCTTGTGAATATCCCCCTAAGAGTCTGGTTGTCGAAGAGACAGGAGCAAGCTATTAGGTAAAAGGTCACCTGTTTAGAATCGTTATAATCGTGTGGATGGGATAATATATGTAAAGCGGGGTATACATGATGGGACTATCCTAAAAGACATGACACCACTGAGATGGACGAGGGAGTACAGGAGGGCTAAATCAACCCCAGGCCAAGCACCCTGGAAACGTCATTCTGGGTAGTTACTCTCAGCTTGTCAGGCAGCCAATATATCTTGTTTTGACAGCCATGCAGTTCCCTGTATAAATGTCATGGGAACACCAATTGGTGAATCCTTGGGTAAGGGTGAAGAATGAAGCAAACTGCTACAGTAGCTGGTGACTGTCCTCTGTTGGCTTTCTGTCAGTTTTGGGGAGAGGACTATTCTCTCTATGACCTGTCTTGATCCTTCTATGACAGGAGAATTCAGAGGGGTACACTTTCCTCCTCTTCACCATCTGTCTTCATGAGCATTGTCACTTCGAGTCCAATCAAAGTGTGAATTTGAATGATTCACATTGAGGACCCTTAAGTGGTTCCTGGAAGATTTCAGGTCCAAGAATTAGGTACACAAAACAAAGAGGTCCAGAGGTCCAGGTGAACCCCACAGTACCAAAAAGGTAGAAAGATCCTTTTAACCAAGGATAAAGTGATTTGTCCTCCCTATGTGATTACTTCCAACCTATAAGTATCCCCTCTGGAGTTTCATCGTTTGTACAAAAAAACATAGGAGCAGGGAAGGGGAAAAAAACATTTTTTATACACTCTAGTAGTGGCATGTCTTCATCGTCAGGATCACCCTGGCTCCTAAAGGTTAGGGTGGGCCCAACTATATTCCAGGGAGTTTTTATGAAGATAATTAAATGAATATAAGATAGATAAATATTATGAAACATTATTTAAACCATGGTTTTCAACTGTTGCTCAAGTTGTCTCAAACGTTTGTTCTAGGGTGTACAAATCTTGTTTTTGCTTGAAGATTTGATGCACTTTGTGTTGCTGGGGATCAAAAGATGAGTATTGTTAGACCTGGCAGTCTTAGGGTGGGTTTTCCCCCCAACTTTTTTGCATGTCTCACTCCATTTTTAACCTGTTATGCTTGCTTTATGACTGTACACTTTATTACTACTAATCAGTGCTAAGGTTTTGTGCTCTCTCCCCAAAACATGGTAACATTGCCTCAGATGCAATTGGCATATTTAATTTATTATGAGTCCCTAGTAGAGTTCACTGCCTGTGCCCAGAGTCTGTAAATTAAATGGTAATAGTGGGCCTGCAGCACTGATTCTGCCACCCACATGAGAAGCCACTTAACCATGTCTCAGGCCTGCAGTTGCAGCACCTATGTGTGCAGCTTCCTGCCGCTTCAGCTTGGCATTTCAAACTAATCACCAAGCCTTAAACTCTCCCTTTTTTACATATAGGTTATTCCTAGGGGAGGCCTCTGGTAACCCAAGGGGCAGTATGCCATGTAAGTAAAAGATAGGACATGTACTTATATGTTTTATATGTCCTGGTCGTGACAAACAGCCCATTTAAGGCCTGCTCCTCTCATAGACAAACATTGGGAGTTCCCTTACACACTTGGAAGTGTTAATTCTTGATCCCAGAGGAATAGCTTTATCAAGTTTGGTATGGTTGGCAAACGATTTATAAATCCTCCTTGCTGGTGAAGTTGGATTTAACACTGCTACTTTTAGGAAGTAAGCAAATACAAGGAGATGATGGACTGAGTGCTGAAACTTTTCAGACACTCACCCCCAGTCACAGATCTGAGTTGAATCCATCATCATTCTTTAGCTCACTTTACCACCTCCGTTCAGACCCAGCTATATGCAAATCAGTCTTGACCCTGTGCCTCATGGGAACAGTCCAGCCCGAACTGCCAAGACAGGTCTTCCCTGAACCGGAAACAAGCATGCTGGGACCGGTTTCTGGGTAACACCCTTCATCAGCCAGGCTAGCTTGAATCTGGTGACTAAGTGAGCAAGGGGCCCACGTCTGGGCATACCCTGCCAACTTAGGGCGAACAAAGCAAACACAAGGAGATGATGGTCGGAACGCTGAAACTTTTCAGAAACTCACCCCCAGTCACAGATCTGGGTTGAATCCATCATCATTCTTTAGCTCACTTCGGCACCTCAGTTCAGACCCAGCTATATGCAAATCAGTCTTGACCCTGTGCCTCATGGGAAAAGTCCAGCACAAACTGCCAAGCCAGGTCTTCCCAGAACCGGAAACAAGCATCCTGGGACCGGTTTCTGGGTAACACCCTTTATCAGCAAGGCTATCTTGAATCCAGTGGCAAAGTGAGAAAGGGACCCACGTCTGGGCATACCTTACCAACTTAGGGCGAACAAAGCAAACACAAGGAGATGATGGACGGAGCACTGAATATTTTTAGACACTCACCCCCAGTCACAGAGGGTAACAGCGTTTACAACACTGTCATTGCATTGCGCTACCATTACAACGCGGTTGTTACAACGACCGCATTGTTAGTACGCGATGCAATTACATTGCAAGTCATTACAACGACTTGCACTAGGGGGCGCTCTGGTATTGGAAATAAATTCCAACACCTTCCCTACTGTTGCGAAAACTGGAGTAGGAATAGCAATTAATACTATTCCTAAGTCCAGCGCGCCCCCTAGTGCAAGTTGTTGTAATGACTTGCGATGTAAATGCATCGCGCACTAACAACGCGGTCGTTGTAACAACCGCGTTGTAATAGTACGCTATGTTATATCATGTATTGTAACATGCTATATTCAGTCACAGATTTTGCTTTCTCGCCCTAAGTGCGCCGGGTATGCCCAGACGTGGGTCCCGGGCTCAATGTGCCACTGAATTCAAGCTATCCTGGCTGATGAGGGGTGAAACCCCAAACCGGTCCTAGGATGCTTGTTTCCGGTCCAGGGAGGACCTGGCTTGGCATTTCGGGATGTACTGTTCCCATGAGACACAGGGTCAAGACTGATTTGCATATGGCGAGGTCTAAACTGGGGAGGCCCGGTGAGCAAAAGAATGATGGACTGAACCCAGATCTCTTTACTGGGGTGAATGTTTTGATTTGTTCTGCATTCTGTCCATCAATTGTGTGTCTTTTGCTTTCTTGCCCTAAGTGCGCCAGGTATACCCAGACGTGGGTCCCGGGCTCACTGTGCCCCTGGATTCAAGCTATCCTGGCTGATGAGGGGTGAAACCCAGAAACCAGTCCCAGGTTTATTGTTTCCGGTCCAGGGAGGACCTGGCTTGGCAGTTGAGGCTGGACTGTTCCCATGAGGCACAGGGTCAAGACTGATTTGCATATGTCCAGATCTAAACTGGGGTGGCACGATGAGCAAAAGAATGATGGATTTAACCCAGATCTCTTGACTGGGGGTGAATGTTTTGATTTGTTCTGCATTCCATCTATCAATTGTGTGTCTTTTGCTTTCTCTCCCTAAGTGCGCCGGGTATGCCCAGACGTGGGTCCTGGGCTCACTGTGCCACTGGATTCAAGCTATCCTGCCTGATGAGGGGTGAAACCATGAAACCGGTCCTAGGATGCTTGTTTCCGGCCCAGGGAGGACCTGGCTTGGCAGTTTGGGCTGGACTGTTCCCATGAGGCACAGGGTCAAGACTGATTTGCATATGGCCAGGTCTAAACTGGGGTGGCACGGTGAGCAAAAGAATGATAGATTTAACCCAGATCACTTGACTGAGGGTGAATGTTTTGATTTGTTCTGCATTCCGTCCATCAATTGTGTGTTTTTTGCTTTCTCGCTCTAAGTGCGCCAGGTATGCCCAGACGTGGGTCCCGGGCTCACTGTGCCACTGGATTCAAGCTATCCTGGCAAATGAGGGGTAAAACCACAAAACCTGTCCTAGGATGCTTATTTCCGGTACAGGGAGGACCTGGCTTGGCAGTTTGGGCTGGACTGTTCCCATGAGGCACATGGTTAAGACTGATTTGCATATGGCCAGGTCTAAACTGGGGTGGCATGGTGAGCAAAAGAATGATGGATTTAACCCAGATCTCTTGACTGGGGGTGAATGTTTTGATTTGTTCTGCATTCCGTCCATCAATTGTGTGTCTTTTACTTTTAGGAAGTAGACATTTCTTTGCTCTTACTTTGCTTACTGGGCCTACAGCCTGTCTCCAATACACATTTGGACTTGCAGCCAGTGCCACCTTGTGCATTCCTCCAGACAGTCACAAACACAGGAAGGCCAGGTATGGTTAAGCACCCATCTGCATACATCTGCATTCTGATGGGGCTGCCTGGGCAGATAAGAGGAAGTGGCTCACACAGCCCCTTCAAAGGGTAATGGCCTGGTCCCCCACAAGGGACTGATGATCCCCCACAGACAACCTAGCAGACCGGAATGGTTTGAAAGGGGTACTGGTGCACTTCAAAACCACTCTTTGAAGTTTCTTCACATCAAAGGCACACTTAGACACTTTTGGATCTTAAACTGAAACTTTGTCAGAAGGACTGCGGTGCTGCCCAAAGGACTCATCTAGACTACTTTTCTGCATGTTGCGATGCTGACTGCTGCTTGCTGAGTAACCCAAAGTACTCAACTAGGTTGCATTCCTTTTTGTTGCCCTTCTGCCTGCTGCTCCCTGACTCTGAGGAATGAGAGCTGGACTCTGCCTCACCCAAAAAGTGATCTCCAAGGGCTTGCCAGCTTGCCCCCTGTTCTTTTTGAGATCTCAGGGACATCAAAGACCTTGTACTTAGTTCACCCCCTGCACCACTCCAAGTGTGTCAATGCTGCTGCAAGTTGGAGAAGTCAGCACAGTGCTCTATCTCAACCCCCACCTTTCTGAGCATGCCTGTTGCCGCTGGCAAGACAGGGAAGTGAGTGCAGTGCTTCACGTCATCCCCTCACCATTCTGAGTGTGCCTGTTACTGTTGGCAAAGTTGGATAAGTGAGTGTGGTGCTCTAACTCATCCCCACACTATTTTGAGCATGCCAGTTGCTGCTGGCAAGCCTGAGAAGTGAGCGCAGTGCTCTATCTTATCCCCCCACTGTTTTGAGCATGCCTGGGCCACTGGCTAATCGAAAGAGTGACTGCAAGGCCTCATCTTCTTCCTATTCTGCCCTAAGAGGGCCTGCCAGGCTTCCCGAGCTCTCCCAAAGGCACTGAAATTAAGGGATGCACTGAGTCCTGAAGCACATATGTTTTCTTTCACTTCACTTCTAAACTTATTGAAATGAAGGGACGCCCTGAGTTCCGAAGTCAATGTGTTTCCTTTCTCTTTACTTTTAAAGTTATTTAAACTGATCTCAGGGAGGACTGAGAGCTGAGTACTGACTTCTGACCCCTATCATTACGGAGGTATGACTCATGATATCCTAAATCGAATTCTGTCATTTTGATTTCCCTTTGCACAGATAAAGAGTCTTTATGTTTCTAAGCTGGTGTGGAGTCTCGTTGTGTGGTATTTTTACTTTGTTGTTGTGTGAGACATTGCACAAATACTTTACACCATGCCTTCTAAGTTAAGCCTGCCTGCTCTTTGCCAAGCTACCAGGGGGTGAGCATAGGATAATTTAGGATTATGTTGTGACTTACCCTGCATAGGATCGCTGTCCCTACTTGGACAGGGTGCATACATCTGCCAACTAGAGACCCGGTTTCCAACAAGTATCAATGAATATAGGTGTCTGTGTCTCAGATTTTATTTTTTGTAAGCTCTTTATTTCTCACTCACTGCCTTCCTGTCCTCACTCAATGTAGGGTGACACTGCTCTGGTATTGCTGGTAACAGCTGGGGCAACAGTTGGGTAAAGAAAATCAGGTAGTGGAAACGTTGTTGCATGCGCCTTCACTGAGCTTAAGGTTCTCTGTAGATCAAGCATGGTTGGTCTGCCTAAAAACTATTGGCACACTCAAGATGGCCACAGCATCTCGCAAGACTTTAAGGCCTTGCCTTGGCCCACTCCTATGTTCTCTCATGGAGCATGCAGGCCAGTCAACAGTTTAGTTGTGGGGCACTTTGCCCAAGGCACAAGTGCAGTGCCCTGTGTCTCTGAGCTGGGAGGCACAAAAGTTACTTCACCAGAGTGGCCTTCTTATCATACTATTTCTTAATCACTTTTTGGCAGGCCTTCAAAATGTCAGTGTCCTTTTGCATGTAACATCATCTTTTGGATCTGAATGCTAACATGTAACTTTTAATAGCTTGTGGGGGGTTCTTAGGAGCTTGTTCTAAGCCCTCCTTCATGTAACAGAGATGTCCTATCACACAGTGCCCAAGGAGAGGATCAGAGGTACTAAAGCCAACTCCTTTCTGTTGTACTTACCTGCATTAAAATAAAAGGCATGGCAACAAGACATCCCACTTACATCCTAAAGGCTCACAGAGGTACATAATCATACAATCATGCACTTCAGGGTCTTGTTGAATCTCTCAATAAGCCCATTAGTCTGTAGATGGTATGGCATGGAGTAGTTTTAGGTTACTCTACACTCATCATTTATGCTGACATGAAGTTGTTGCCTCTGTCAAACACTACTTCCTCGGGAAACTCCACTAGGGAAAATATTTGGCCACCATGGGCATAGCCGCTGACAGAGATGTATGCCCTCAGGGTACCTAGTGACATGCTAGACCAAGACCAGGATAAACCTGGTCCCTAGGTCTGTCTTAGAATTCAAAGGCCCTGGAGGAGAGCCTTACTCTTGCTATCTGACTTGCCAATTGCTTGACAATTCATACAGGATACACAGAACGCATCTGACTTGATCCTCAACTGGGCCAATAGAAATGGGTGACAATTTGGGTAAAGGTTTTGGCCTGTCCCAGATGACCTGCCAAGAGAATAGCATGAGCTCGTTCCAATAGGAAGGCTCTGCACCTCGCTCAACTCTTCTCGGAAAAGCCGTCATGCATATTGTCACCCAGCTAGCTCAGGCAGATCTCCCAGGGAAAATATATCTTCCCCTGTAGCTACTCGGGCTTCCCCTTCGCCCCCAGGGTCCACCGCTTCCTAGAATGTGGGAACTTCCGAGACCGTTTTCCCACAACCTGTACCTTTGCTCTTTCTGGAAGTCACCTGAGCCACTGTTTACGGGTCCAGGTCCTTTGACCCCACTGATGAACTGTCATGGACCGTGTGGTCATGAGCACACACTGAGCCAATTGCAATATTTTGCGATATGACCTGAACTTCACGTCCTTCCAGATGATGCACTCCAGGTCATTCCCTAGAAGACACTATATGCATAGCTGGACTCACAGCTACTTTCAGAAAACCAGAGATTCCAAACCACTTCATGGAAACCAATGCCACAGATAATGACTTAGCAGGCTGTCAGCTGTCAATACTTGGTGGACTACATGATGGATAACTTGTTCTACAGACGCCAGATGGCAACTAAAAGTTATCTTTCTGGAACCAATGTCACTCACAGCCTCCACCCAGTGCTCATTGTAAGCCACTGCCTTTACTTTTTAGTGTTTATCACACATCTGAGATTTGGGTGACATCTCCTTATTGCCAATGAGCACTAGGGTAATCTGGCACCATTGTGCTAATAAACATACTCAGTGACCTGTATAGAATACTTTGGTCCTTATTTGCAGGCAAGGTTTGTGGTGAACAACATCCTGGTCCTGGACAAGTGTATGAACAGACTATTGCCACTAAGGCAGGCTAAGACTTCACACATACACACACAGGTTTTATTTAACCCCTTGACCGCGATCGGAATTCCGCTCGTGTGCTGGACATTCCGATCGCGGGTGGGGTCGTGACGAGCTCAGCTCGTCATGCGCACAGCGCAACCGCGCAGCATGACGAGCTCAGCTCGTCACAAGCATCGAAGGGGTTAAGGATAGGAGCATATAACACAGAAAATGATAATGACTAATTATAAATGAAAATTCCAGACATGAGCTAGGAGTCTACACCATGCATGGAACATTGCTGTCAAGATGTCAACAAATAAAAATAACAAATTGTACCTAATATTGGTGTTTTGCAGATGGGATACCATTTCTCAAACATGGCCTAAAGCACATTCAGCATATCACAAGTGCATTAAAGCATATGTCACTTTGTGGTGAAACTTTGTTCCACATTTGTGATGGAGTGTCCTATATTTCAAACTAGATAGATGAGACAGTGTTTTAGATTGCTAAATAAGTGTACATATCTACTAAATGTCACATTTGCTTGAAATTTGTACAATAACAGATAGTGTGCAGGATTTAGAGTATTGAGGACAGGAAGTCACAAAAGTCACAGCTGTCCCATCCAAAATATTACACATTTTATAGGACAGAAGGCACTTTTAGTAGGGCTAGTGAGAAATGTATGTTTTGTCATAGATTAATTGTCTGCCAAATTCACATTGGATGCTCCTTAGAATATTAAACTTCAATCTAAAAATTGTAGATCTTTTTCATGTGAATGTTAATATCATCAAATGTGATGTAAGTACACTCCATTGCTAGATATGGCATCTTTTGGCATGTTTCCTCTGTCTGTTTGCTTTCTGACTTCCTGGTTTTGACTCTGTTTTTGTTGGTTTAGTGTCTCTGCGCAGTTTATCACTGCTGTTCAGTGTTAAAGTGCAAGTGATCCTACTGTAAATTATGTTATGGATTGGTATTTCCATGATTGACGTGTTGTATTTACTGCCAGGACCAGGGCTTGTAAATGAAATGCTACTAGTAGGCCTGCAGCACCGATGGTGCCACCCACAGAAATAGCCCTGTAAATGTATCTCAGACCTGCCACTGCAGTGTCTGTGTGTAGTTTTTGATGCCATGTCAACTTGGAAAGGGCACCCACTTGCCAGGCCCTAAACTTCCCTTTTATTACATGTGAGTCACCCCTAAGGTAGGCCCAAGGTACACCTTGGGCAGGGTACAGTGTATGTGAAAGGTAGGACATGTACTGGTGTGTGTGACAAGTCCTGATAGTGAAATACAGTTCATTTCCTTTTTCACTATCAAAAGGGTATCTGTCTCATAGGATAGAATGAGAGATATTTTGTAACATCTTACAAGTATAACTTCCCATTGGGACAAGATAGAGAAATGGAGTTTAGTATGCCTAAACTCAGAATGCAAAAATGCATTTTCTAGTAAGGAGGATTTTTATGTTGTGTGTTCGAAAAAACCACTTTTAGAAAGTGGGTATTTTCTTGGTCAGCCATCATGTGTGCCTCTGCTGGGTTGTGGATTGACTGTCTGGCTTTGGAGTGAAAGGGGCTGGGGAGGTGCATTCACCATAGACAACCACTGTAGGTTTTGTGGTGTGTCCTGCCTTTTCTGGATGAGTCAGGGCTAGGCTGAATAGACCTGGATTGCATTTAGGGTAGTGGGAAGTGATTTCCTTGCACCTGAATAGGCCTGGTCTACCTTGGACAATGCTGTCTCTACCTCCTACCAAAAAGCTGGGCCAGAGAGGACAGAACTGGTTTGGACTGAGCACAGACACTCTGCCACAAGGGAACAAAGGGAAATGTGGTATAAAAATTGGAGCCCAGACCCCAGGACTTTAGAACTCTTTTGGACTCAGAAACCTACCAAGAAGAAGAGCTGGAGAAGCTGTGAGTAGGAACTACCACTTTGCTGTGTGCTTTGATGTATTGGCTGCAGTAGCTGCTTCTGTCTTGGGCAAAGAAAAGACTGGACTGAACTTCTTTGATTGAGTTTCTCCAAGGGCTTGAGGTAGAGCTTGCCCCCTGTTCAAGAAGGCTCAGGAACAGGAAAGACTTCAAGTTCATCTGCTACCAGCACTAGGAATTGTGTGTAGTGTGCTGCAACAGAAGAAAAGCAACCCTATGCCGTCACCAACGTCGCTGCAGGCTCTGTGTCCTCAAGGCACTGCAGAGGGCATTGTTGCACTTTGCACCGCAACCCTGTTCTCACCAACCATGATACCCAATGCCACCACCTAGCCACTGCCTGTACCGTGACCTGAGGGTACCCCACGCCACACGGTTGCATTTTACACCACAGCCGTGACGTATGCCGGTGCTCCTGACTTCAACCGCGAGGAGTTCAATCTGCAACGCGTGTGACTTCAAGGGTCTGACGGCTCCTGCACTGACCTCCGGAACCCACGCCTGCGACACAGGCTCTTCAGAGCTCAACAAGAGGTTGCTGATTCCCTGCATTTCTAAAGGTACTGTTTTGCAGGTCTTCCCAATGCAGTAGCTGGCTCTTGTCATGTTGTTCATGATGCCGTTATAACCCTGGACGAAGATATCGCCTTCAGGGAACTGTATTTTAAGTCTATTTTTGATTATTGAATTTTTTTAAGAACTGTATGGTTGATTCTTACCATTTTTGGTCTTGTTTTGAACTGATACAATAGTGGATCTTTTTTAAACTGGTGTGGTGATCTTTTATAGTGTTTTCACTGTATTACTTTTGGTTATGTGCAAATGCTTTACACACTGCCTCTGAGATAAGCCTGGCTGCTCATGCCAAGCTACCAAGGGGGTGAGCAGGGGTTATTTTAGTAGTGTATCCCCTTTATCCTGACTAGGTAGAAGGGTCCCTACTTGGACAGGGTAAAAACCTGCCAACTAGAGACCCCCATTTCTAACATTGGTGGCATCTGTGGTATAAGACTTGCGTTTGCACTTGACGTTCAGTGATTGGTGTACACCGCTACCATATCACAGACCATTACGTACTACGTACTGTTTCTTTTTTGGTCTATTTGATTTTCCCATTTGTTGGAAACTTGAACTTCCTATTGCATCATGCCTGATTCAATAGTATCATCAGTTGCATCCCTGGAAGTAGCCTTTGAGGAGGAAAGGTTGGAAACCTACAACATAAAGGAGTTGAAGGCTATTCGCAAAAACCTTAAAGTCCAGATCAGAGGACACACTGGAAAAGAGGAGCTACAAACGGTGCTGAGGACCTGGGTAGAAGCTAGACATGCTAGAGAGCAATCTACAGATCTTGGTATGGAGGCGGAGGAGCCTATTCCAAGGGTTGATGTGCTTTTGGGAGGGGGAGCACCCCCAGATCAGGCAGCAGTTGGATGTACCCAGAAGAGCTGGAGGGCAGGCAGCAAGCAAGGAGAGATGCAATGGAGCTGGAGAGGCTCAAGTTGGAAATGGAAGAGAAAAGGATTAAATTAGACCACAAGTTTAGAATAAAGGAGCTGGATCAGAGGATTAGATCCAGCACAGATGGTGGCTGCAGTTCCTCACTGCACTCAGACAGGAGAGCACACATTCCTAAAAATGTAGCAAGGTGTACAAGAAGGGGAATGATATCCAAAGGTGGTTACAGGGTTATAAGACAGCTATCCACATGAATGGGGTTCCTGTAATGAATTGAGGAGCAGGATTATGGCCTCTTTTTTCAAAAGAGTAGAGGGGTAGTTTGGTGACTTTGGGTAAGGTGTGTAACCTCACCTACGCTGACATGATGGAGGCCCTTCTCACCAGATATGGTCTCACTCCTGACAGATACAGGGATCAGTTTAGGTCTAGTAGGAAAACTGATGCACGCACTTCATTAGAATGGGTAGATTATTTTTGTAGTTCACTGGATGGTTGAGTAAAAAAGCAGTAATGTGACAGATTTTCAGGGGCTCTACAATTTGATTGCTTGGGAGCACTTCTCTAGTCTATTTTTTGCAGAGGTGCACTAGCACTTGAATGATAGTAAGCTGACTGACCCCAGGAAGCTTGCTATGGAGGCGGACCACTGAGTGAGTAGCATGGTCCACAAGAAGGTGTTTGGGGGAGTCTCTGCCAAAGATGGGCAGGGTCACCTGCAGAAGAGTGGGGGGGACAAGGGTAAAGCATAGGAGTTCTCTAAAGGGCCCCAAACTAGTACCCAGGGTAAAGGCTGCCATCCCCCAGGAGATAAGAAACCAGGGGTCTCTTCAGGGATACCAGCAGAGACCGGTCTCCACAAGTGCTATGCCTGTGAGCAGGTGGGTCACTTGAAGGGGGATCCCAAGTGCCCCAAGAAGGCACAGCCACCCACCGGTGGGCAGTCCAACATGTTGGCTAGTGTTGCGTTAGGGGAGGAGAGATACCCAGAGGAGGGTGGGGATCCCGCATAAAAGATCCTTGTCTCAGTAGGGGACAGTGGGGTGGTCCCAGGAAACCAGGTGCCTACGAACACTAAGAAGTACAACACCTGGATGACCATCAATGGGAGAAGGGTAGAGGCTATCAGAGATACTGGAAAAAGTGAGACCTCAGTCCGGTGTCACCTGGTCTCTGAGAAGCAAGTAGTCCCCAGGGCATTCCACCAAGTAGTTGCTATGGACAACTCAGAACACCAGTGTAAGTTGGCACAGGTTCCCTTTGAATGGGGGGTCTCAGGTCCCTTGAGGGTGGTTGTGAGCCTTACCATCCCTGTAGATTGTCTGCTAGGTAATGACCTTGAGCAGTCCCTACAGAAGGATGTGGAGCTCAGGTCTCACTTGGAGATGCTTTGGTTGCCAGAGTGGGCATGCATGACCACTCTGTCCATGGCAGACAGTAAGGGTGATCAGAAGGACCTGGAGCCTGAAACAGTGGCCCAGGTGCCTGCTAAGAGAAAGGGCAGAGGGTGCGGGAAACCCGCCCCTTAGGTCCCATGTACCGGGAGGAGGCTGACCTTCAGGGGGATGCCCCGGCATCTACAGGGGAGCAAGTGGCTGAACTGGGGCCTTTATCTGAACAGACCCATTGGCAGCAAGAAGGTGGTCCCACCAGGGAGGAATTCTGCAGGGAGCAGAAGGAATGCCCTACTCTAGAGGGTTTGTGGCATCAGGCTGCAAACCAGGTAGCTGGTGATTAGTTTGGATCACACTGGATCTACTGTGAGAATATTCTCTTGTACAGTGAGCCTAAGGTCGCTGAACCTGGCTCAGCCTGTGTGCTGGTCATACCCCAGCGCTTCATGACCTACCTACTGGGTACGGCTCATAACGTGTCTTTGGCAGTACATTTGGGGCAGGACAAGACCTTTGACAGAATTGTCACCCACTTCTTTTAGCCCCCAAAAGTGAAGGCAGTCAGATGCACATTGTAGGTCTTGCCAGACTTGGCAGACAAGTGGTAAGAGTGGGAGGAAGTGTAAGGGTCCTCTCTAACCTTTTCAGGTTAACGGCACCCTTTTGAAAGGGTAGGGATGGGCATTGTGGGGCCACTGGACACCAAGACAGCCATGGGTGTGAGAAGTTGGCCTGGTATATGCTGTCCACTAATTATAGTGGGCACCTTGCACCAGTCCAAACAACCCCTTATTGGAGATAGGTTAAAGACAACCTTTATTGAAAGCTATCCTAGTGGTAGCTATGGAGAGCAGCCTTCAGGCTAAGTCTTGAAGGAATGTAAAGCAGCTTGTTTTACCAGTCTATAATCTCTTGAGTGACCAAATGAAAGAGGACCACACCAGGTATATATTCAAAATATATGTATTTATTGCTAAACACACCCCTCTAGTCTCTTTATGAGGCTAGAGTTCGAAGTACATAAGTTATAAGTTAGTTATTAACAGTAATTGCACAAATACACGTTTGAGCCCTAGGGGCGTACCAAACCATATACCAATAAAGGCCTAGAGCCTGTAGAAGTGCTTGGACCACAAGGAACCACCCAAGGTAGTGACACAGGGGACCCACGGGGGACGCGTGCAGTGTGGTAACACAGCCGCGAATCGCCGTTGACTTCTATGGGGAAAGTCGCGGTTGGAAGTTTAAAGAAAAGGGACACTTAGAGGAGGACTTGGAGCAAACCCCTTTAGAACTAGGTTGTTCTAGAGTCTATACCCACGGGAGCACTGGAGTACTCGAGTTACCTCACCCAGGAAAGCCGGGTGCATAGGTGTCTTTCGGGGTCGGGTTTCGTCGTCGTTTACTATGGCGATCTGCTGCAAAGTGCTGCTGGCGACCAAGTCGAAAGTGTTCGGGTGGATCCAAAGGTGGATCGAAGATCTGAAGAACCTGAAAGCAGAGGGGACAGAGTCTGGGTCTCTAGCCAGTGACCAGGAAGGCGATGAGCGAATGCCCACCGATGTCGGGTGCTTCAGGTAGGTTGACAGTCATCTTGACTCTTCAGCCACAAGGTCCAGGAGGCGTCGACGATGACCAGGAGCTGGATTCGAGCTGCCCCACGACGTCTGTCGCTTGCTGAGGTGTCGGTGACCGGATTGGACCCAACAAGCCTTGGCAACGGCAAGTCTTGTGGAAATAGAAGAAGGACGGTGGTGCAGACCAGCAAGGTCTGAGGGACTCACCCAGCGAGGGTAAGTCAGGGCACGCCTGGAGCAACCAGGGAAGCCCAAGCAGGATAAGATTGGCCTTCGGTAGGGCCTACTAGCCAACGGACTAGCGACCGCGAAGGAGCCTCAAGTGGACGCACTTGGAGCTGGCTCACGGGACACTCGTGGAGTGGAGGCCAGTGATCTTCGGTGCAGTCGGTGCTGGAGGCGGGGCTACTCGGAGCCCAAAGCACAACTTTGTGGGAGCCCAGGAAGAGGATGCACTTGCAAATGTGCTCGGTGTCCAGAGGTCACGGTCTCACGTTACCCACGACAGCTACGGGCCTCAGCTTTGCTGGGTACTCAGGGCAGCCTCGGCGAAGTCTGGAAATCCACCTCTGGTGATGCAAAGGCTTTGGCGTCCGGCGGGAGCTTCAGCGATGCAGACCGGACAATTGCTTCTTTGGTGCCTGCCAAGCGGGGGAGTCACTCCTTGACCCCAAGGGAGATTCTTCAGTCCTCTAATCTTGAAGTAGAGCGTCGAAGGTCCAGGATTCTGTGTCAGAGTTTCGTCCAGGTAAATCTAAAGTCCTAAGGACTGGGGTCCCATACTTATACTAAGGTAGGGGGTTGGACATACTCTGTGGACCCACCTATGGGAGGGTCAGGGCACAGGGGTGGTTACACCCCTTTCCCTTTGTCCAGTTTCGCACCAGAGCAGGGGCTGGAAGCCCCTGAGCCGGTTTGAACTGGGGTATGCACAGGGACACCAAATGTGCCCCCAGTGCAGGACTTCAAAGCACCAGAGAGTGCTCCCGCCCAGCCCTAATACACACTATCCTGTCTGGGGAGGTGGTTACACCTCCCTGGGACAGGAAACCTATTGTCCAGGCCTCCCCTGCCGGAGTTTCGGTCAGCAGCAGGAGGCCAGACTCGTGTCTGTGGCAGCGGCATCCATTTTGTGATGCCAGTGCTTGGAAAGAAGTTACCGGGCAGGCCGGTGTGTACATGTCTCTCCCTCTAGAAGGGTGGAATGCTACCCCCGCTGCCAGAACTGGCGGGGGGGGTAGTATTCCAAGATGTTTGACACCAAACACGACATGTTTCCGTGCAGCCATCCCAAAGTTAGCATTTTAACGTGAGGTTATAATGCGCTTAAGAGTATATGGTCAGGCTGCACTACAAACAGCATCAGAGAAGGGTCTCCGAACGCTGCAGAGGGGCCCTGCTCATGCAGGGGCACCCTCTCACATAGGAACCACGCACTCTGCCTTCAGGATTGATAAGGCCTGCCATAGGAGTGACTTATAGGTTTATATGTGTGTATGTATGTAGTGATATAGGTAACCCATATCACAGTAAGGGGTGCATGCACCACCTTACCCAGGCTGCAGTAGCAGACCTGTGGTGTCCTTTTGGCTGGCCTTCCAGGGGTGGCACAATGCATGCTGCAGCCCCTGGTAGGCCTCTGAGGTACCTATGCCCTGGGTACATAGTATACCATATACTAGGGACTTACAAGGGCACTCCAGATTCCAATCAGAGATGTGCCTAAGGCACATGGAAACCATTTTAGAGAGGAAGCAGATAGACTGGGGCCCTGAATAGCAGGATCCCAGTCCAACTAAGTCATAAACCAGCAAAACACCAGGAAAAAAATGGGGGCAACCATATAGTCAGATTCCACCTTCCTACATAACCCCCCCCCACAAACGAAAGGAGATAAGGCTAACCTTGGCCAGTTGAGCCTTTATTGACTAAGTGGCCATATAAGGAAGCACCTGCACTAGCATGGTTGTCCCCTGTCTTATGGTCCACTAAGCAATCCCTCACCCTAAGGGTATGAGAGGGTCTCCACCATGGGGAATTACTACCTGTGGTGTGCTTTGGTAAAGTACAAGGCTGGTGAGGTGTCTGAGTAGGGAAGTGAGGCCCTAGGAAGGTTGGTCTCAGCTTCCTCAGACCACTGGTCCCCATGTAGGCCTGTCTTTCTATGACTGAGTTGCACTTTGCTCTAAGGGTCAACCTTTGGCTGCCTACAGCTGGGGGTTGGGTCCCTTTGGATGGAACACTGGAGGGACATGGCAGGTTTGGAACCTTTTGGTCCCAGGTTTGCCCTTGCCTAACAGAGTCCTTCTGGGGGAGGTCCCTACACAAAGGTATGGGGGATCCCTCAGCGTTTTGAGGAATTCTCACCTGGCTAGGGCTACTAGACTGGGTGCCCCTAATCTGCTGATGGGGAGTTCCTCTGGACAGGGGGCCCTGGGGGGTCCACTGACCTCCCTGACCTCTGCAGCCCTGGGCTGACTGAGGCAGGGTAGAGAGGGGCAGGTTACCTGCTCCAGACTGGGTACCACCTTGGAAGGGTCCTCTGCCCTCAGGGGGGTGGCCAGGCCAGGCCTGACTACCTCTGGGGCAGTTCCTTCACTAGGGGTAGGGTCAGTTCCCTGAGGAGGCTGACCCTTACCTACTGTCTGGAGGGAAGAAGACTTTTCTTCAACCCTTGTGCTCTCTTTTGGGGGAGCGTGAGCCATTCTTCCAGGCTCCATCTCTCCAAAATTTCCCTGGGCTTGGGCTGTGGCCATCACAGCCCCACTAACCTTTACAGGGACGCCCAGCATTCTCAGATGGGTTTGGTGTTCAACTTCAGCCCAGGCTGAAATTTCCAGATCATTGCCCATCAGGCAATGTACAGGCAAGGTTGGGGACACTGCCACTCTTTTGGGCCTGTGACCCCTTCCCAGCTGAGATTGACTATGGCCATGGGGTGATCTGTTCTGACACCATCAATGTTGGTTACCTGATATTTAAATTCAGGTAAAAGCTGGTGAGGGGGGACTAGTTTCCCTGCCACCATGGTGACACTAGCCCCTGTGTCCCTAAATGCCACAGCTTTCTGACCATTAATTATTGGCTCCAGTCTGTACCTGCCCAATGTATTGGGACCCATGGTAAAGGTGGCAAATCCTACACCACCATCAGAGTCAGAGGAGTCTGTTGAGGGGGTCCTGTCTAAACTAGGGCCCACCTCGGTTCCTCTTGCAAAGGCACCTAACTTTTTGGGTGCACTACTCCCAACTGGAGGATTACTACTGGTAGTACCAGGAGGGGTGGTAGTAGTTGTTGGAGGAACATTTTCTTTATTGCCAATCCTGGGGCAACTGGGATCAGTTTTCCAGTGTCCAGGCTTTTTACAGACATGGCAATATGGTTTCTTTTCAGGAGAGGAAGGAGTTTGGGACCCACCCCAAGAAGAGGACTTTTGGGGCCCTGTAGTGGATGTATCTTTAGATTTATCCCCACCTTTCTCTTGGGACTTGGTAGAATCTTTCTTCTGGTCACCACCCTGATTCTTAGTCTTTACTCTGGTTCTGACCCATTTGTCTGCCTTCTTTCCCAATTCTTGGGGAGAGGTCAGATCAGAGTCCACCAGGTACTGGTGTAAAAGCTGGTTTTGACAATTATTAAGGATCTGCTCCCTCATAATCAAATTGTACAATCCTAAAAAGTCATGCACCTTGTTGCCATGTATCCAACCTTCCAGAGCCTTAGTAGCACAATCTACAAAATCAACCCAGTCTTGAGTCTGAGCCTTTTGGGTGTCTCTGAACTTCAACCTATACTGTTCAGTGGTTAGGCCAAACCCATCTATCAGAGCACTCTTCAAGACTTTGTAATTGTCAGCATCCTCTTCTCTTACAGTGAGGAGCTTGTCTCTACCTTTGTCTGCAAAGGAGAGCCACAAGATTGCTGCCCACTGCTCCTGAGGGACCCTCTGTACTTTACAGGCCCTCTCCAGTGCAGGTATCCATTTGTGGATGTCATCCCCACTCTGGTAGGGAGGGACAATCTTGCTCAGGTTTCTATGGTCATAAGACCTTTCCCTATCTTTGGGGAAATTGCTGCCACCATGGGACTCTAGTCCCAACTTTTTTCTCTCTCTATAGAGATCTAGGGACTCCCTGTCTATAGCCAACTGCTGTTTTCTGAGTTCAAGCTGGGCTTGCTCATACTGAATCAGTCTCTTCCTCCTGTCATGAGAGGATTCTCTCCTATGAGAAGAGACAGAGGACCCTATTGAGGTGTCAGAGTGGTTAGACTCCTGAGAAGGAGATCTAGACCTTCTGGGCACACTCACAATTCTTCCTGGGGGGACAAAGGGGAGGTCATTCTGATCCTCCTCCTCCTCCTCCACAGGAGGAATAGGGTTTTCCAAGACAAGGTCATTTTCACCTTCCTGTCCAGTTTCAGAGGGGGGGGCCTGGGTTTCTTCACCCCTGGCCCCTTCCTCATCTGCTGCCCCACCCTCTCTGCCTACCCCTTCAGACCCTAGGGGCCTGCTGAGATCATCAGCCAGTAACACCTCCTTCAGGTGCTGGGTGCTGGCACTTTTGCCTGCCTTCAACTTCCTAGTATTGCATAATGCTCTCAATTCCAAGAATGGGAGTTTATCATACTTGGAGGGAAGAAGCCCACTGGCTTCTGGCAAGGACTCACTGGGTCCTGGCTTTGAAGACATTACTAGTGAGGTGTGGTGTATGCACTACCTACTCTAGTGTGGCCTACTAAACTCTCTTGAGTTGTAGAAAGGGTGTGCTATCCCTTAACACACAACTCTAAGTTCAGTAGAACTTACTGTATTACTAAGCTTGATTTATATGTACCTTAGGTACCCTTAGTGGTTTTCAGTTGATCAATTCAATTGAGATTATCTGGTAAAACAATAGCAAGCTGGAATCCCACACGCTGCACACCAATGTGAGAAGTTGGCCTGGTATATGCTGTCCACTAATTATAGTGGGCACCTTGCACCAGTCCAAACAACCCCTTATTGGAGATAGGTTAAAGACAACCTTTATTGAAAGCTATCCTAGTGGTAGCTATGGAGAGCAGCCTTCAGGCTAAGTCTTGAAGGAATGTAAAGCAGCTTGTTTTACCAGTCTATAATCTCTTGAGTGACCAAATGAAAGAGGACCACACCAGGTATATATTCAAAATATATGTATTTATTGCTAAACACACCCCTCTAGTCTCTTTATGAGGCTAGAGTTCGAAGTACATAAGTTATAAGTTAGTTATTAACAGTAATAGCACAAATACACGTTTGAGCCCTAGGGGCGTACCAAACCATATACCAATAAAGTGGTATAAGAACCACGACTGAGCTAGACACAAGGCCTAGAGCCTGTAGAAGTGCTTGGACCACAAGGAACCACCCAAGGTAGTGACACAGGGTACCCACGGGGGACGCGTGCAGTGTGGTAACACAGCCGCGATTCGCCTTTGACTTCTATGGGGAAAGTCGCGGTTGGAAGTTTAAAGAAAAGGGACACTTAGAGGAGGACTTGGAGGAAACCCCTTTAGAACTAGGTTGTTCTAGAGTCTATACCCACGGGAGCACCGGAGTACTCGAGTTACCTCACCCAGGGAAGCCGGGTGCATAGGTGTCTTTCGGGGTCGGGTTTCGTCGTCGTTTACTATGGCGATCTGCTGCAAAGTGCTGCTGGCGACCAAGTCGAAAGTGTTCGGGTGGATCCAAAGGTGGATCGTGTGAGAAGTTGGCCTGGTATATGCTGTCCACTAATTATAGTGGGCACCTTGCACCAGTCCAAACAACCCCTTATTGGAGATAGGTTAAAGACAACCTTTATTGAAAGCTATCCTAGTGGTAGCTATGGAGAGCAGCCTTCAGGCTAAGTCTTGAAGGAATGTAAAGCAGCTTGTTTTACCAGTCTATAATCTCTTGAGTGACCAAATGAAAGAGGACCACACCAGGTATATATTCAAAATATATGTATTTATTACTAAACACACCCCTCTAGTCTCTTTATGAGGCTAGAGTTCGAAGTACATAAATTATAAGTTAGTTATCTACAGTAATAGCACAAATACACGTTTGAGCCCCAGGGGCGTACCAAACCATATACCAATAAAGTGGTATAAGAACCACGACTGAGCTAGACACAAGGCCTAGAGCCTGTAGAAGTGCTTGGACCACAAGGAACCACCCAAGGCAGTGACACAGGGGACCCACGGGGGACGCGTGCAGTGTATGAACACAGCCGCGAATCACCGTTAACTTCTATGGGGAAAGTCGCGATTAGAATTTAAAAGAAAAGGGACACTTAGAGGAGGACTTGGAGCAAACCCCTTTAGAACTAGGTCGTTCTAGAGTCTATACCCACGGGAGCACCGGAGTACTCGAGTTACCTCACCCAGGGAAGCCGGGTGCATAGGTGTCTTTCGGGGTCGGGTTTCGTCGTCGTTTTGAATGGCGATCTGCTGCAAAGTGCTGCTGGCGACCAAGTCGAAAGTGTTCGGGTGGATCCAAAGGTGGATCGAAGATCTGAAGAACCTGAAAGCAGAGGGGACAGAGTCTGGGTCACTAGCCAGTGACCAGGAAGGCGATGAGCGAATGCCCACCGATGTCGGGTGCTTCAGGTAGGTTGACGGTCGTCTTGACTCTTCAGCCACGAGGTCCAGGAGGTGTCAACGACAACCAGGAGCTGGAATCGAGCTGCCCCACGACGTCTGTCGCTTGCTGAGGTGTTGGCGACCGGATTGGACCCAACAAGCCTTGGCAACGGCAAGTCTCGTGGAAATGGAAGAAGGACGATGTTGCAGACCAGCAAGGTCTGTGGGACTCACCCAGCAAGGCTAAGTCAGGGCACGCCTGGGGCAACCAGGGAGCCCAAGCAGAAAAAGATTGGCCTTCGGGAGGGCCTACTAGCCAACGGACTAGCGACCGCGAAGGAGCCTCGAGTCGATGCACGTGGAGCTGGCTCACAGGACACTCGTGGAGTGGAGGCCAGTGATCTTCGGTGCAGTTGGTGCTGGAGGCTGGGGCTACTCGGAGCCCAAAGCACGACTTCGTGGGAGACCCAGAAGAGGATGCACTTGCAAATGCATTCGGTGTCCAGGGGTCACGGTTCCACATTACCCACGACAGCTACGGGCCTCAGCTTTGCTGGGGACTCAGGGCAGCCTCGGGAAGTCTGGAAATCCACCTCTGGTGATGCAAAGACTTCGGCGTCCGACGGGAGCTTCAGCGATGCAGACCGGACAATTGCTTCTTTGGTGCCTGCCAAGCAGGGGAGTCACTCCTTGACCCCAAGGGAGATTCTTCAGTCCTCTAATCTTGAAGTAGAGCGTCGAAGGTCCAGGATTCTGTGTCAGAGTTTCGTCCAGGTTAATCTAAAGTCCTAAGGACTGGGGTCCCATACTTATACTAAGGTAGGGGTTGGACATACTCTGTGGCCCCACCTATGGGAGGGTCAGGGCAGAGGGGTGGTTACACCCCTTTCCCTTTGTCCAGTTTCGCGCCAGAGCAGGGGCTGGAAGCCCCTGATCCGGTTTGAACTGGGGTATGCACAGGGACACCAAATGTGCCCCCAGTGCAGGACTTCAAAGCACCAGAGAGTGCTCCCGCCCAGCCCCAATACACACTATCCTGTCTGGGGAGGTGGTTACACCTCCCTGGGACAGGAAACCTATTGTCCAGGCCTCCCTGCCGGAGTTTCGGTCAGCAGCAGGAGGCCAGACTCGTGTCTGTGGCAGCGGCATCCATTTTGTGATGCCAGGGCTTGGAAAGAAGTTACCGGGCAGGCCGGTGTGTACATGTCTCTCCCTCTAGAAGGGTGGAATGCTACCCCCGCCGCCAGAACTGGCGGGGGGTAGTATTCCAAGATGTTTGACACCAAACACGACATGTTTCCGTGCAGCCATCCCAAAGTTAGCATTTTAACGCGAGGTTATAATGCGCTTAAGAGTATATGGTCAGGCTGCACTACAAACAGCATCAGAGAAGGGTCTCCGAACGCTGCAGAGGGGCCCTGCTCATGCAGGGGCACCCTCTCACATAGGAACCACGCACTCTGCCTTCAGGATTGATAAGGCCTGCCATAGGAGTGACTTATAGGTTTATATGTGTGTAGTGTATGTAGTGATATAGGTAGCCTATATCACAGTAAGGGGTGCATGCACCACCTTACCCAGGCTGCAGTAGCAGACCTGTGGTGTCAGTTTGGATGGCCTTCCAGGGGTGGCACAATACATGCTGCAGCCCCTGGTAGGTCTCTGAGGTACCTATGCCCTGGGTACATAGTATACCATATACTAGGGACTTATAAGGGCACTCCAGATTCCAATCAGAGATGTGCCTAAGGCACATGGAAACCATTTTAAAGAGGAAGCAGCTAGGCTGGGGTTCTGATTAGCAGGGCCCCAGCCAGACTAAGGTCGAAAAACAGTGAAGCATCAGCAAAAGTGGGGGTACCCATGTGAAGCAGATCCTACTCTCCTACACAACCCCCCCAAACGTAGGGACATTAAACTAACCTTGCCCAGTTAAGTCTTCATGTTCTAAGTGGAAGTACCTAGAGAGTCCATCTGCATTGGCATGGTTACTCCCAGGTCTATGTTCCACTGTGAAGTCCATCCCCTGTAGGGAAATGGACCACCTAAGCAGTTTGGGGTTTTCACCCTTCATTTGTTTTAGCCATAAGAGGGGCTTATGGTCTGTTTGAACAAGGAAGTGAGTACCAAACAAGTATGGCCTCAACTTCTTCAGAGCCCAGACCACAGCAAAGGCCTCCCTCTCAATGGCTGACCAACGTTTCTCTCTAGGGGTCAGCCTTCTGCTAATAAAAGCTACTGGCTGATCCTGACCTTCATCATTCAATTGTGACAGTACAGCCCCTACCCCCAATTCAGATGCATCAGTTTGAACAATGAACTTCTTGGAGTAATCAGGACTCTGTAGAATGGGAGCAGTGCACATGGCCTGCTTCAGGTCATCAAATGCCTTTTGACAGCTAACTGTCCACTGAACCTTTTTGGGCATTTTCTTGGAAGTTAAGTCATTCAGGGGTGTCACTATTGATCCATACCCCTTGACAAATCTCCTATAGTACCCAGTCAGGCCTAAGAAGGCTCTCACCTGAGTCTGGGTAGTTGGAGCAGTCCAGTCCATGATGGTCTGGATCTTGCTCTGCAAGGGTTGAACCTGGCCTCCACCCACAAGGTGGCCCAGGTACACAACCTGACTCTGCCCTATCTGGCACTTGGTGGCCTTGATAGTCAGGCCTGCTTTCTGCAGGGCCTGTAAAACATTTCTGAGGTGGACCAGGTGATCCTCCCAGGTGGAGCTAAAGACAGCAATATCATCTAGATATGCTGCACTATAGGCTTCCAGACCTGTAAGGACTGTATTCACCAACCTCTGAAAAGTGGCAGGTGCATTCTTCAGACCAAAGGGCATCACCACAAATTGATAATGCCCACTAGGGGTTGAGAATGCTGTTTTTGGCTTTGCATCATCAGCTAGTCTGATCTGCCAGTAGCCAGCTGTCAGGTCAAATGTGCTTAGATACTTGGCTGATGCCAAAGTGTCTATTAGCTCATCTGCCCTAGGTATTGGATGGGCATCAGTCCTAGTGACTGCATTGAGACCCCTGTAGTCCACACAAAACCTCATCTCTCTTTTCCCACCACTGGTGTGAGGTTTTGGCACAAGGACCACTGGACTAGCCCAAGGGCTATCTGAGGGCTCAATAACTCCCAAATCCAACATTTTCTGGACTTCTGTCCTGATACAGTCCCTGACATGGTCAGGTTGCCTATAAATCTTATTTTTAATAGGCAGACTGTCCCCAGTGTCCACTTCATGAGTGCACCAGGTGGTCTGACTGGGTGTCAGTGAGAACATGTGTCTGAACTGATTGAGCACCTGTCTGCAATCAGTCTGCTGCTGGGTAGTGAGGCTGCCTGCCAAGGCTACACCATCCACTGACCCATCATCAGGGTTCTGTGAGAGCAGGTCAGGGAGTGGGTCACTCTCTTCCTCCTGTCCCTCATCAGTAGCCATGAGCAAGCCCATGTCTGCCCTGTCCACATATGGTTTTAACCTGTTGACATGGAGAACCCTGTGGGGACTCCTGGGTGTTCCTAGGTCTACTAAGTAGGTAACCTCACCCTTCTGTTCAACAATGGTATGGGGTCCACTCCATTTGTCTTGGAGAGCTGCTGGGGCCACTGGCTCCAACACCCACACCTTCTGTCCTGGCTGGTAAACAGTCAGTACAGCCTTTTGGTCATGCCAGGCTTTTTGAAGTTCCTGGCTAGCCTCAAGGTTTTTAGTTGCCTTTTTCATGTACTCAGCCATCCGGGAGCGGAGACCAAGTACATAGTCCACTATGTCTTGCTTTGGGGGCTTGAGAGGTAACTCCCATCCTTCCTTCACCAAGCACAATGGACCCCTGACAGGGTGACCAAACAAAAGTTCAAAAGGGCTGTAGCCAACCCCTTTTGAGGCACCTCCCTGTATGCAAATAAAAGGCAGGGCAAGAGTATGTCCCATCTTCGCCTAAGCTTTTCTGGGAGCCCTTTAATCATGCCCTTCAAGGTTTTGTTGAATCTCTCAACTAAACCATTGCATTGTGGGTGATAGGGTGTGGTGAACTTGTAAGTCACTCCACACTCCTTCCACATTGCTTTCAAGTATCCAGACATAAAGTTAGCACCCCTGTCTGATACAACCTCCTTAGGAAAGCCCACTCTTGAGAAAATTCCCAGGAGGGCCCTTGCCACCACAGGTGCTGTAGTGGTCCTAAGGGGAATAGCCTCTGGGTACCTGGTGGCATGATCCACTACCACCAGGATAAACCTGTGCCCAGATGCTGTTTGGGGATCCATGGGACCAACAATGTCAATCCCCACCCTTTCAAAGGGAACCCCCACCACAGGTAGTGGTATCAGGGGGCCTTTGTAGTGCCACCTGCCTTGCCACTGGCCTGGCAGGTTACACAGGAGCGACAAAACTCCTTGGTGTCTTCAGACATATGGGGCCAGTGAAAGTGAGGGACAAGTCTGTCCCAAGTCTTGTTCTGGCCCAGGTGACCTGCTAAGGGAATATCATGGGCTAGGGTCAATAGGAAGCCCCTGAACTTCAGAGGTATAACCAACCTCCTGGTAGCACCAGGCTTGGGGTCTCTACACTCTGAGTACAAGAGTCCATCATCCCAATACACTGTATGGGGACCACTAGCTTTCCCAGCAGCCTCAGCAGCAGCTTGCTGTCTGAGGGGTTCAAGAGAGGGGCAGCTCTGCTGCTCCTGGCTCAGATCTGCCCTGGAAGGGCCCCCTGTCCCCAAGAACTCAACCTGGTCAGGTTCAAGCTCCTCTGGGACAGTTCCTTCCTCAGGACTGAGATCATCCCCCTCAAGGGACTGATCTTCCTTCTGAGCCAAGGGGGAAGGCACTGCCTTTACCCTACTACTCCTCTTCTTGGAGGGCACTTGGTCCATTATTCCAGAATCCAAGGCCTGTTCAGTGTTAGACATTTTGGCTTGTGACCTGGTCACAGCAAACACATCTGCAGGGATCCCCAGCATTTCTGCATGGGTCCTGAGCTCCACTTCTGCCCAAGCTGAAGTTTCTAAGTCATTGCCAAGCAAGCATTCAACGGGTAGGTCTGCACTTACCACAACCTTCTTAAGGCCAGTTACCCCTCCCCAGGAGAAGTTAACAACTGCCAGAGTATGGTCTGTTCTGACGTTGCTAGCATTGGTCACTTGGTACATTTCACCAAGTATAATCTGCCCAGGATTCACAAGGTCTTGTGTCACCATTGTGACACTTGCCCCTGTGTCCCTAAATGCCAAAGCCTCTCTTCCATTGATTAAGGGCTGTTGTCTGTACTTGCCCAGATTACTGGGACTCACAGAGGAGGTCATATCCATGCCTCCATCACAGACTAGGACAGCCTGAGTGAGTTCTCTGACTAGGTCAGAGCTCATCTCTTTACCCAGGGTCAACCCTACTAAACCCTTGGCTTGTGTAGTCCCACCACCAACTGTAACTGCACTAGGGGGAGCAGGTGCCTTAGGGGCATTGGTGGGGGCTGGAGTAGAGTCTTTGGACTTGGTGCAATCACTGGTCCAGTGGGTCTTTTGCTTACAGACCTTGCACCATGGTTTCCTTTGGCCTTTCCCTTTGGTAGACTGTGAATCCCCACCTGAAGAAGATTTTTGGGGGCCTTGAGAAGACTTTTGATCTTTACCCTTCTCCCCACCCTTATCAGAGGTTTTCGAATCTTGCTTCTTAGGGTCACCACCTTGGTTCTGTACCTTCTGCTTCACCCTGGTTCTGACCCATTTGTCTGCCTTCTTTCCCAATTCTTGGGGAGAGGTCAGATCAGAGTCTACCAGGTGCTGATGCAACAGCTGATTTTGACAGTTATTAAGAATCTGCTCCCTCATGATCAGGTTGTACAATCCTGTGAAGTCACATACCTTACTGCCCAATAACCAACCTTCCAGAGCCTTGGCAGAACAATCAACAAAGTCCACCCAGTCTTGAGTCTGTGCTTTTTGGGTATCCCTGAACTTTAACCTGTATTGTTCAGTGGTTAGGCCAAACCCATCAATTAGAGCACTCTTCAAGACTTTGTAATTATCAGCATCCTCCTCTCTAACAGTGAGGAGCTTGTCTCTACCTTTGTCTGCAAAGGAGAGCCACAAGATTGCTGCCCACTGCTCCTGAGGGACCCTCTGTACTTTACAGGCCCTCTCTAGAGCAGTTATCCATTTGTGGATGTCATCCCCACTCTGGTAGGGAGGGACAATCTTGCTCAGTTTTCTATGGTCATAAGACCTTTCCCTATCTTTGGGGAAACTGCTGCCACCATGGGACTCTAGTCCCAACTTTTGTCTCTCTCTATAGAGATCTAGGGACTACCTGTCTATAGCCAATTGCTGTTTCCTGAGTTCCAGCTGAGTTTGCTCATACTGGATCAGTCTCTTTCTCCTCTCATGAGAGGATTCCCTCCTATGAGAGGAGACAGAGGTCCCTATTGAGGTGTCAGAGTGGTTAGACTCCTGAGAAGGAGACCTAGACCTTCTGGGCACACTCAGAACTCTTCCTGGGGGACAAAGGGGAAGTCAGTCTGATCCTCCCCTCCTCCTCCTCCACAGGAGGAATTGGGTTTTCCAGGACAAGGTCATTTTCACCTTCCTGGCCAGTTTCAGAGGGGGGCCTGGGTTTCTTCACCCCTGGCCCCTTCCTCATCTTCTGCCCCACCCTCTTTGCCTACCCCTTCAGACCCTAGGGGCCTGCTGAGATCATCAGCTAGTAACACCTCCCTGAGGTGTTGGGTGCTGGCACTTTTGCCTGCCTTCAACTTCCTAGTATTGCATAATGCTCTCAATTCCAAGAATGGGAGTTTATCATACTTGGAGGGAAGAAGCCCACTGGCTTCTGGCAAGGACTCACTGGGTCCTGGCTTTGAAGACATTACTAGTGAGGTGTGGTGTATGCACTACCTACTCTAGTGTGGCCTACTAAACTCTCTTGAGTTGTAGAAAGGGTGTGCTATCCCTTAACACACAACTCTAAGTTCAGTAGAACTTACTGTATTACTAAGCTTGATTTATATGTACCTTAGGTACCCTTAGTGGTTTTCAGTTGATCAATTCAATTGAGATTATCTGGTAAAACAATAGCAAGCTGGAATCCCACACGCTGCACACCAATGTGAGAAGTTGGCCTGGTATATGCTGTCCACTAATTATAGTGGGCACCTTGCACCAGTCCAAACAACCCCTTATTGGAGATAGGTTAAAGACAACCTTTATTGAAAGCTATCCTAGTGGTAGCTATGGAGAGCAGCCTTCAGGCTAAGTCTTGAAGGAATGTAAAGCAGCTTGTTTTACCAGTCTATAATCTCTTGAGTGACCAAATGAAAGAGGACCACACCAGGTATATATTCAAAATATATGTATTTATTACTAAACACACCCCTCTAGTCTCTTTATGAGGCTAGAGTTCGAAGTACATAAATTATAAGTTAGTTATCTACAGTAATAGCACAAATACACGTTTGAGCCCTAGGGGCGTACCAAACCATATACCAATAAAGTGGTATAAGAACCACGACTGAGCTAGACACAAGGCCTAGAGCCTGTAGAAGTGCTTGGACCACAAGGAACCACCCAAGGCAGTGACACAGGGGACCCACGGGGGACGCGTGCAGTGTATGAACACAGCTGCGAACCACCGTTAACTTCTATGGGGAAAGTCGCGATTAGAATTTAAAAGAAAAGGGACACTTAGAGGAGGACTTGGAGCAAACCCCTTTAGAACCATGTCGTTCTAGAGTCTATACCCACGGGAGCACCGGAGTACTCGAGTTACCTCACCCAGGGAAGCCGGGTGCATAGGTGTCTTTCGGGGTCGGGTTTCGTCGTCGTTTTGAATGGCGATCTGCTGCAAAGTGCTGCTGGCGACCAAGTCGAAAGTGTTCGGGTGGATCCAAAGGTGGATCGAAGATCTGAAGAACCTGAAAGCAGAGGGGACAGAGTCTGGGTCACTAGCCAGTGACCAGGAAGGCGATGAGCGAATGCCCACCGATGTTGGGTGCTTCAGGTAGGTTGACGGTCATCTTGACTCTTCAGCCACGAGGTCCAGGAGGCGTCGACGACAACCAGGAGCTTAAATCGAGCTGTTCCATGACGTCTGTCGCTTGCTGAGGTATCGGCGACCGGATTGGACCCAACAAGCCTTGGCAACGGCAAGTCTCGTGGAAATGGAAGAAGGACGATGTTGCAGACCAGCAAGGTCTGTGGGACTCACCCAGCGAGGGTGAGTCAGGGCACGCCTGGAGCAACCAGGAAGCCCAAGCAGAAAAAGATTGGCCTTCGGAAGGGCCTACTAGCCAACGGACTAGCGACCGCGAAGGAGCCTCGAGTCGATGCACGTGGAGCTGGCTCACAGGACACTCGTGGAGTGGAGGCCAGTGAACTTCGATGCAGTTGGTGCTGGAGGCTGGGGCTACTCGGAGCCCAAAGCACGACTTCGTGGGAGACCCAGAAGAGGATGCACTTGCAAATGCGTTCAGTGTCCAGGGGTCACGGTTCCACGTTACCCACAACAGCTACGGGCCTCAGCTTTGCTGGGGACTCAGGACAGCCTCGGGGAAGTCTGGAAATCCACATCTAGTGATGCAAAGACTTCGGCGTCCGACGGGAGCTTCAGCGATGCAGACCGGACAATTGCTTCTTTGGTGCCTGCAAAGCAGGGGAGTCACTCCTTGACCCCAAGGGAGATTCTTCAGTCCTCTAATCTTGAAGTAGAGCGTCGAAGGTCCAGGATTCTGTGTCAGAGTTTCGTCCAGGTTAATCTAAAGTCCTAAGGACTCGCGTCCCATACTTATACTAAGGTAGGGGGTTGGACATACTCTGTGGCCCCACCTATGGGAGGGTCAGGGCAGAGGGGTGGTTACACCCCTTTCCCTTTGTCCAGTTTCGCGCCAGAGCAGGGGCTGGAAGCCCCTGATCCGGTTTGAACTGGGGTATGCACAGGGACACCAAATGTGCCCCCAGTGCAGGACTTCAAAGCACCAGAGAGTGCTCCCGCCCAGCCCCAATACACACTATCCTGTCTGGGGAGGTGGTTACACCTCCCTGGGACAGGAAACCTATTGTCCAGGCCTCCCCTGCCGGAGTTTCGGTCAGCAGCAGGAGGCCAGACTTGTGTCTGTGGCAGCGGCATCCATTTTGTGATGCCAGGGCTTGGAAAGAAGTTACCGGGCAGGCCGGTGTGTACATGTCTCTCCCTCTAGAAGGGTGGAATGCTACCCCCGCCGCCAGAACTGGCGGGGGGTAGTATTCCAAGATGTTTGACACCAAACACGACATGTTTCCGTGCAGCCATCTCAAAGTTAGCATTTTAACGCGAGGTTATAATGCGCTTAAGAGTATATGGTCAGGCTGCACTACAAACAGCATCAGAGAAGGGTCTCTGAACGCTGCAGAGGGGCCCTGCTCATGCAGGGGCACCCTCTCACATAGGAACCACGCACTCTGCCTTCAGGATTGATAAGGCCTGCCATAGGAGTGACTTATAGGTTTATATGTGTGTAGGTATGTAGTGATATAGGTAGCCTATATCACAGTAAGGGGTGCATGCACCACCTTACCCAGGCTGCAGTAGCAGACCTGTGGTGTCAGTTTGGATGGCCTTCCAGGGGTGGCACAATACATGCTGCAGCCCCTGGTAGGTCTCTGAGGTACCTATGCCCTGGGTACATAGTATACCATATACTAGGGACTTATAAGGGCACCCCAGATTCTAATCAGAGATGTGCCTAAGGCACATGGAAACCATTTTAAAGAGGAAGCAGCTAGGCTGGGGTTTTGATTAGCAGGGCCCCAGCCAGACTAAGGTCGAAAAACAGTGAAGCATCAGCAAAAAGTGGGGGTACCCATGTGAAGCAGATCCTACTCTCCTACAGATCGAAGATCTGAAGAACCTGAAAGCAGAGGGGACAGAGTCTGGGTCACTAGCCAGTGACCAGGAAGGCGATGAGCGAATGCCCACCGATGTCGGGTGCTTCAGGTAGGTTGATGGTCGTCTTGACTCTTCAGCCATGAGGTCCAGGAGGCGTCGACGACAACCAGGAGCTGGATTCGAGCTGTCCCACGATGTCTGTCGCTTGCTGATGTGTCGGCGACCGGATTGGACCCAACAAGCCTTGGCAACGGCAAGTCTCGTGGAAATAGAAGAAGGACGGTGGTGTAGACCTGAGGGACTCACCCAGCGAGGGTAAGTCAGGGCACACCTGGAGCAACCAGGGAAGCCCAAGCAGGATAAGATTGGCCTTCGGGAGGGCCTACTAGCCAACGGACTAGCGACCGCAAAGGAGCCTTGAGTGGACGCACTTGGAGCTGGCTCACGGGACACTCGTGGAGTGGAGGCCAGTGATCTTCAGTGTAGTCGGTGCTGGAGGGGGGGCTACTCGGAGCCCAAAGCACAACTTCGTGGGAGCCCAGGAAGAGGATGCACTTGCAAATGTGCTCGGTGTCCAGGGGTCCCGGTTCCACGTTACGCACGACAGCTACGGGCCTCAGCTTTGCTGGGGACTCAGGACAGCCTCGGGGAAGTTTGGAAATCCACCTCTGGTGATGCAAAGGCTTCGGCGTCCAGCAGGAGCTTCAGCGATGCAGACCGGACAATTGCTTCTTTGGTGCCTGCCAAGCTGGGGAGTCACTCCTTGACCCCAAGGGAGATTCTTCAGTCCTCTAATCTTGAAGTAGAGCGTCGAAGGTCCAGGATTCTGTGTCAGAGTTTCGTCCAGGTAAATCTAAAGTCCTAAGGACTGGGGTCCCATACTTATACTAAGGTAGGGGGTTGGACATACTCTGTGGACCCACCTATGGGAGGGTCAGGGCAGAGGGGTGGTTACACCCCTTTCCCTTTGTCCAGTTTCACGCCAGAGCAGGGCCTGGAAGCCCCTGAGCCGGTTTGAACTGGGGTATGCACAGGGACACCAAATGTGCCCCCAGTGCAGGACTTCAAAGCACCAGAGAGTGCTCCCGCCCAGCCCTAATACACACTATCCTGTCTGGGGAGGAGGTTACACCTCCCTGGGACAGGAAACCTATTGTCCAGGCCTCCCCTGCCGGAGTTTCGGTCAGCAGCAGGAGGCCAGACTCGTGTCTGTGGCAGCGGCATCCATTTTGTGATGCCAGGGCTTGGAAAGAAGTTACCGGGCAGGCCGGTGTGTACATGTCTCTCCCTCTAGAAGGGTGGAATGCTACCCCCGCCGCCAGAACTGGCGGGGGGGGTAGTATTCCAAGATGTTTGACACCAAACACGACATGTTTCCGTGCAGCCATCCCAAAGTTAGCATTTTAACACGAGGTTATAATGCGCTTAAGAGTATATGGTCAGGCTGCACTACAAACAGCATCAGAGAACGGTCTCTGAACGCTGCAGAGGAGCCCTGCTCATGCAGGGACACCCTCTCACATAGGAACCACGCACTCTGCCTTCAGGATTGATAAGGCCTGCCATAGGAGTGACTTATAGGTTTATATGTGTGTATGTATGTAGTGATATAGGTAACCCATATCACAGTAAGGGGTGCATGCACCACCTTACCCAGGATGCAGTAGCAGACCTGTGGTGTCATTTTGGCTGGCCTTCCAGGGGTGGCACAATACATGCTGCAGCCCCTGGTAGGCCTCTGAGGTACCTATGCCCTGGGTACATAGTATACCATATACTAGGGACTTACAAGGGCACTCCAGATTCCAATCAGAGATGTGCCTAAGGCACATGGAAACCATTTTAGAGAGGAAGCAGATAGACTGGGGCCCTGAATAGCAGTATCCCAGTCCAACTAAGTCATAAACCAGCAAAACACCAGGAAAAAAGTGGGGGCAACCATATAGTCAGATTCCACCTTCCTACATAGGGCAACAGGTATATCCTGGTCTTGGTGGGCCATGCCACCCGGTACCCAGAGGCTATCCCTCTCAAGACAACAATGGCACCATAGGTGGGCCTGGCATTAAGGGGGATCTTTTCCCACGTGGGGTTCCCCAGAGAGGTGGTATGTGTCCGGGGTACCAATTTCATATTGAAGTATATGACATCCCTGTGGGAGGAGTGTGGTGCAACTTACAAGTTCACCACTCCTTACCACCCCCAAGGTAATGGGTTGGTAGGAAGGTTCAAACAAAACATAAAAGGCATGATCAAGGGTCTAACAGAACCCATGAGGCGGAAGTGGGACATTCTCTTACCATGCCTTCTCTTTACATACAGGGAGGTACCACAGAAGTCTTTAGGGTTCAGTCCCTTTGAGCTTCATTATGGACGCCCTGTGAGAGGACCTGTCAGTTTGGTCAAGGAAGGCTGGGAGACAGCTCCCAGGAAAGATTCCCAAGATGCATTTAGCTACATGCTGGCCTTCAGGAAACACATTTCCCACTTCAGGTGAACCTAGAAGCAAGCCAGGAGGAGATGTAACACTGGTATGACCAGAATGCCACTCTGGTAGAGTTTCAGCATGGCCAGAAAGTGTGGGTTATGGCCTTTATAGAGCCTTGTGCTCTGCAGGACAAGTGGACTGGGCCTTTTGAGGTGGTGGAGCTCAAAATTAACGTCACCTACATGGTGAATTTGCAGACTCCCACAAACCCTTTGAGGGTCCTCCATGATAACCGCCTCAAACTGCACTTTGAGAGATCCAAAATGAGCATGCTCTAGGTGACAGATGATAGGATCAAGGAGGAGAGTGAGCCTCTTCCTGACTTCCTGTCTGCCAAGGAGCATGACAGGTCAGAGGAAGGTGTGATCTTCTCCCCTACTCTGACCCCTGAACAGCAGAGTAACTGTTGACAGTTGTTGGGGCAGGTTGCAACCCTGTTCTCCCTGACCACTGGTGTTACCCATTGGTGTACCCATGACTAGAACCCTGGGGATAGTCCTTCTGTGAAACACAATATTTACAGACTGACTGACAGTGTCAGAGCAAGCATAAACGAAGAGGTCTGTAAGATGCTGGCAATAGTGGTGATAGAGCTTTCCAACAGTCCTTGGGCCAGCCCAGTGGGCTTGGTCCCAAAGGCTGCTACACCCGTTGCCACTCTGGAACTGTGGACTACCGTGGGCTGAATGCTGTCACAAAGACTGAAGTGCACGCAATCTTCAGAGCTGATGAGCCTATAGATTGGTTGGGAGCTGCCAAGTTCCTCTGCACATTTGATCTAATGTTGGGGTACTGGCAGATTGCCTTAACCGATGAGGCCAAGGAGAGGTCAGCATTTCCAACCCCAGAGGGGCACTACCAGTTCTGTATGATGCCCTTTGGATTGAAAAATGCCCCTGCAACCTTTCAGAGATTGGTCAACAGGTGTTGGCTGGACTGGAGGATTTCAGTGCTGCCTACCTGAACGACATTGCAGTGTTCTGTTCTGGCTAGGAAGATCACTTGCAACATCCCAGGGAAGTGGTGAAGGCTCTACAGAAGGCAGGCCTCATGATCAAGGCCAGTAAGTGCCAGATTGAGCAGGGCTCTGTGGTGTAATTAGGACACCAGGTTGGAAGTGGTCAGGTGGCACCCCTACAGCCTAAAATGACACCATTCTGGCTTGGGAGCCCCCTAAGTCCGACACAGAGGTGAGAGCCATTTTAGGTCTCACAGGTTATTTTAGGAGATTTGGCAAGGGCTATGGCACCATTGTTGCCCCCTTGACTGAGCTGACGTCCAAGAAGCAGCCCAAGAAGGGAATCTGGACTGATGCCTGCCAGACAGTTTGGGATGCCCTGAAGGCAGCCATGTGCATGGCGCCCATGCTCAATGCAGCCGACTTCTCCAAGGAATTCTTAGTGCAGAGCAACACTTCAGAGGATGGTGTGGGAGCGGTGCTCTCACAACTGAATGAAGAGGGCCTAGACAAACCAGTGGCCTTTCTTAGCAGGAGACTACTCCCCAGGGAACAGAGGTGGAGTGCCATAGAGCGAGAAGCTTTTGCTGTGGTCTGGGAACTGGAGAAGCTAAGACCCTTCCTGTATGGGACTCACTTCCGAGTTCAGACAGAATACAGGCCCCTCAGATTGTGAAGGCAGATGAGGGGTGAAAACCCAAAACTGTTCAGGTGGTCCATCCGCCTACAGGGAATGTACTTTATGGTGGAAAACCGGCCTGGCACAGAACACCCCAATGCTGATGGTCTGTCTAGGTTCTTCTGCTTTAGTAAAGAGAACTCCAAGGAGGTTAGGTAGTTTTCCCTACTTTCAGCTGGAGGGGACATGTGTTAGACCTGGTATTTTTAGGCGTGTTTCCCCTGTCTTATTACTTTCTGACCTCCTGGTTTTGACTCTGTTTTTGCTGGTTTAGTGTCTCTGCGCATGTTTCTACTGCTGTTCAGTGTTAAACTGCAAGTGTTCCTAAAGTAACTTATGTTATGGATTGTGTTTCCATGATTAGCATGTTTGATTTACTGGTAAGTCCCTCGTAAAGTGCACTGAGAGTACCAGGGCCTGTAAATCAAATGCTACTAGTGGGCCTGCAGCACCGATGGTGCCACCCACAGAAGTAGCCTGTAAAGGTATCTCAGACATGCCACTGCAGTATCTGTGGGCAGTTTTTGCTGGCATGTCGACTTGGCAAGTGCACCCACTTGCCAAGCTCTAACCTTCCGTTTTATTACCTGTAAGTCACCACTAAAGTAGGCTTAAGGTACCCCTATTGGCAGGGTGCAGTGTATGTGAAAGGTAGGACATGTACTGGTGTGTGTGACATGTCCTGATAGTGAAATACAGTGTATTTTATTTTTCACTATTTAAAAGCTATCTGTCCCATAGGATAACATGGAAGATACTTTGTAACATCTTAAAGTATAACTTCACATTGGGACAAGATAGAGAAATTGAGTTTAGTATGCCTAAACTCAGAATGTAAAAATGCATCTTTTGTAGGGATGATTTTTAAGTTGTGTGTTTGAAAATACCACTTTTAGAAAGTGGGTATTTTCTTGCTCAGCCATCCTATGTGCCTCTGCTGGGTTGTGGATTGACTGTCTGGCTTTGGAGTGACAGGGGCTGGGGATGTGCATTCACTGCAGACAGACACTGGGGGGGGTTTGAGGTGTGTCTTGCCTTTCCTGGATGAGTCAGGGCTGGGCTGAATAGACCTGGGCTACATTTAAAGTAGTGGGAGGAGATTTTCTTGCACCTGAATAGGCCTGGTCTGCCTTGGACAATGCTGTCTCCACCTCCTGCCAGGAAGCTGGGCCAGAGAGGACAGAACTGGTTTGGACTGAGCACAGACATTCTCTGCCAGAAGAGAACAAAGGGAAATGTGGTATAAATATTGGGGCCCAGACCCCAGGACTTTAGAACTCTTTTGGTCTCAGAAACCTGCCAAGAAGAAGAACTGGAGAAGCTGTGAAGAGGAACTACCACTTTACTGTGTGCGTTGCTGTGTTGGCCTGCAGTAGCTGCTTCTGTCTTGGGCAGAGAAAGGACTGGACTGAACTTTCTGCAACTTCTTTGTTAGAGTTTCTCCAAGGGCTTGAGGTAGAACTTGCCCCCTGTTCAAGAAGTCCCAGGAACAGCAAAGACTTCAAGTTCATCTGCCAGGGCAGCACTGGGAAATGTGTGTTTTGTGGTGCAACAAAAGAGAAAGCAAACCGACGCCATCACCGACGCCACTGCCAGCTCAGTGTCCTGAAGGCACTGCTGAGGGCACCGCTGCACTTTGCACTGCAACCCTGGTCTCACTGACTCCGCTGCCTGATGCAGCCACTGAGCTGCTGCTTGCACCACGACCCATGGGCACTGCTCTTTGCACCCACTTGCTTCATGCACCCACTCTGGTCTTTTTGATGCAGCCGCTCCACACTGACATCTACGCCGCTGCTTGCACTGTAGTTCGAGGGCACCGCTCGTAAGTTACATGAAGTACCACCCTCATCCCACACCACAGCCTGACCTACCAACGCTGGCGCCATTGACTACAGTTCATCAGCCAACAACAGCGCTGCAGCAATGACAATGATGCTGTTTGCACCATGACCTACCAGCACTGTGACAAAACCGCATCCCTACGCACCTCTGCCCTGGTCTCACCGACCCCACTAGATGACTGTCACTGAGCCGCTAACTGCAATGCAATCTGAGGGCACTGCACGCCGCACAGTGGTACTTCGCACTGCAGCCCCATCGCCTGCCGATGCCAACTCTCCCGACTTCAACCGCAAGGAGTTTGATCTGCAATGCATGTAACTTCAAGGGCTCGATGACTCCTGCACCTACCTCCAGAACCGATGCCTGCCAATGCCGGCTCTTCGGAGCTCAATGAGAGGTCACCAAAAGCCCTGCATTTCTAAATGTACTGTTTTGTGGATCATCCCAATGCCATAGCCAGCCTGCAATGCCGTGGCCAACCAGAACTGGTTGGATTTGTTGTTCACAACACAGTGATAGCCCGGACGGGGCTATCAACTTCAAGGAACTGTAGTTTAAGTCTATTTTTGATTATTGAGATTTCTGAGAACAATAGGTGGATTCTTATAGTTTTTGGTCGTTTGAACAGATAAAATATATTTTAAAGATATATTTCTAAAACTGGTGTTGTGTCTCTTTTGTAGAGTTTTCACTGTATTACTGTTGGTTATGTGCAAATGCTTTATACACTGCCTCTGAGATAAGCCTTACTGCTCGTGCCAAGATACCAAGTGGTGAGCAGGGGTTATTTCAGTAATGTATCCTCCTTATCCTGACTAGGAAGAAGAGTCGCTACTTGGACAGGGTAACAACCTGCCAACTATAGACCCCTTTACTAATAACCATGATATGTGCAGGCACAGCAGCAGCAATACCAGGAAATGCTATGTCAATGTATGCCATAAACTATGCATGCATAACAATGTCAGAACTAGTTAAAGCAATCTCAATGTACGCTATGACAATAGTACGCATAATAATGAGAATGTTGGTAAATATGATATCAATGACCACCAAGTTCTATGTAAACGCAATAACAAGCTCATATCATTGCTGTCAAATTCACCCAAGATGACCGCCCCATCAACCCTGTCAGAGATACACTGATTGGTAGGTCACAGGTGAGGTTACACTCAGCCCGAAGACAAACACGCAACCAGGGAAAACCCTGATCAATGACACAAATAGGCAATTACACCACTAAAAGGTCTGAATAAATTGGCCCCAATACAAAACTTTGACCAAAAGCTCAAGTTCCCAAAATACCAAAAAGTTAGATGCCATATGTAGTTAGATACACTCAGCCAATCAGGACACAGTACGCACACCACATGTAGTGATAACGCGTTGCTCATGCCAGGCATCTGGACACATACTCATTGGCCCAAACTAGCTCTCCACAAAGTCGAGAGACACCCTTGTCCCTATTTACAGATTGTTATACTTATAATTTATGACTAGGCCTGGACCCACATACTCTCTAAGAATGTGAAATCAGTTTGTTGTGCCTCATAAACTGTATATGTGATCGGCCAAAACTTCTGTACATTGAGGCTGTCAATGTTCTCTCAGCCCCTGTGTTTAATCAAACAAACTTTTTCAAGTTTTGCAAAACACCTCTTGTATTTTCATTTTTTCAAGGTGAATTCATATGCGAGCAACATTTTGGTGAGCCAGAGAAGAAGGATTGGTTTATAGAGCCTGACTACTGCCGAAAGAGAAGGACCTCTGCCTGAACAGATTCAAACCTGCTAAACGAGACAGGTGATCAGACCCCATAAGTGTTTAAAAGTTCTGCTGTATCCACAGAGCAGAGGTCCATCTGGAGGCTGTCATAAGAAGGGTTAGAGACTACAACTGATCCTAAGTTGACAGCATGTGGCATGTGGAACACTAGGGCAAGCTCGTAGATCACTTTTCCCTGGTCAGCACGCTAGAGAAGGTGCAGTTAGTTTGCATTTTTTCGCTTAAACCATTGGGAGTTACACAACTGACACACGCCCGGCCCTTGGTGTGTTATATAGGGCCACTAATTCTTTCACTTGAACTGTTGAGCGTTACACATCTGGCACACCTTAGGCCCTTGGTGTTATATTGGGCCACCACCTTGATCTTATTCTTTAGTTAGTTTTGGACAAAATAATCTATTTTTCTGTTGATCTTTTATCTTCTAATCTCTTTTCGGTTTTCCATTTATGCATTATTGTTGTTGTGGTGCTGTTAAAATTTTGCAATTGTGTTTCTTATTTAATGTTCTGTCATCTTAGTAAGTTCATGCACTTATGAAATAATAACTATTTTATCCAATAAATCCAAATTCTACATTTGCTATTTTGCTGCTAAAAAATCTACTCATAATGGTCTGAACTAACCATAGCACTTTGTTACAGGTTGTTACTATTTCATTGCATTTGTCTTTGTCAATTGACAAGAGCTTTTAGGTTGCATAGTTTTTATAGAGTTCATAACCAGTAGATTGTTGTCCAGTATAGCCACGTCTATATAGTTACCCCACGATCAAAGTAGAATTTGTAATTTACTTAAAACCTTGAAATAGTCAAAAGTTTTTAAACTCCCTAACAAGTTTCCTAATCCATCACGGAGACACTACTAGACCATATGCAGGCTTTGTTCTCCCCACAGGCTGGTAAACTAGAGAAAAACTACTGAGAGTCTCAGGCCTATACCAAGGAACATGCATTTCCCTGGCCTGAGGGGGAATATCTGACACCTACATCATTAAAAGTATGAGGAGACACCTCCAGACCAGATACATAGGCCAAAAGATGTCTGGAAAAATGGCTCTGTTAAAACTATAGGCCAACTGCAGGGTGACCCAAACTCCAAACTACATGGAAACAGAGCTAGTGACATAGAGGAAGAGGGCTCTAGCCCCTCAGGATCTGACGGTGAGGGCGAAAACATAGGAAGAGGCCCACCAACATAAACAGGGATAGCATGCCAGAGGCTATCAAGGTATTTATAAATCCGGCTGCCCCACTATCAGCCACAAACAACCCAGAGGAGGGCCCCGTGGTCACAATTTTAATACTAATAGGCAAGACAACATACCACATTCTGGTGGATACAAGGGTGGCAAGGTCATGCTTGTGGAAAGGATCTGTCCCCATATCAAAGACCACTGCCAAAATACAGGAAATTTCGGGTTCCATGGCCCAGGTCCTCCTCACAGAACCTCTTGAGTTAGAAATAGAGGAGAAAAGGGAACAAATATTGTACTATCCTTCCTCCCCGACCAATAAATCATTAGGGGACCTATTGACCAAGCTAAGGATGTCCATCTAGTTCACTGAGAATGGGACTAAAGCCTACTCCTCCTCTGGAGCCTCTCCCCGGAGCACAACGTATCAAACTACTCCCATCCCACATAGACACCAGCTAGGGTGATGCCAGTTCATCGAGCCCCCTCCAGGGGGGTAGTCCTGGATTACACAGGAAGCCTCTTTGAGCTATACAAATTGGCTCTGCAGTGCGTACACCACCTCTTGGTAGAAACTGCCAAAAGGATAGCATGTAAAGGATGCAAGGGACAGGAGACTCAGAACTACAATGCGCACATACCCTCTGAATCACCAGAGGCTACGTGGGGAGTTGGCCTACGGTGCATAGCGATAATGGCAGGAGCAAGCAGACCGCAAGCAACCCTGGGGTTACCCGGTTCAGCCTCTGTCACCATCCTGGCACCTCCTCGAGTGAGGAAGTGGGATAGACATGGTGACCCTGTGCCTAGTGGTACGTTCCCGACACTAAAGGCCCCCTATGTGTTACCAAGCGGTACCCAGGTGAGTGACCGCTGTAGGAAGTACAGCATGCCCGACCGGCAGAACAGCACCCCGAGAAGTTGTCCCTACCTGCCACACGGGAACAATCCCAGACTTAAAGTGGTCATGCCAGTGCCCACATCCCCCACATAGTGGCCCCCTTTGCAATAAAATGAGCAAGATCAGGGCTGGGATTCAAGAGTTACATTGGCTACCAGTCGCTCAGCGCGTGAAATTCAAGGCACTTTGCATCGCACACAAGGCACTTTACAGAGAAGGCCCACAATTTCTTTGGCACGTTTTTAGCTGGTACTCTCCTAGCAGACCATTACGGTCAGCCAATGCTTTCCTAATGCCCACCTCCAGAGTCAAAAAGATGAACTGGGGAGGGAGGAGTTTCAGACATAGTACTATCAGGACATGGAACTCTCTTCCGCTTTTTCTCAGGAAGATTTCATCCCTGTTTGAATTTAGGAAACACCTTAAAACTTGGCTTTTTAAAAATTAGCTTCCCTCTTACAGCATCGGACCATAAGCGCCTAGCCACCTAAGGGTATTAGTGCGCTATATAAATTGTTATAACATAACATAACAAGAGGGCTGCGGCAACCACAAGCGTGCAAGTGATACCCGCTGGAAGAAGACTCAGCCACGGAACCCCAGAGGGATCCGGCAGAGTGCCTGCACCAGGGGCATAAAGGCTGGCAGCCTGCAAATTCTACAGAATTGTACTATTGCTACTGAAGAAACCAAAGGCCAGACTACTGTCACCTAAAAAACATATAATGAGCAGAAAGCAATAGTAACCGGACAGCCCCCACAGAATATTTATCCCCAAAACCAAACCCAGAGCAATGTGATTGTGTCAAACAACAGCATAGACACCCGAGCCTGGAAATCTGGGATACTGAGATAAATAGGTACACATGGTTGGAGGGAAAGGGGCAACCCTTAATTGTACAGAGATTTACACTGTATTCTTTGTGTTTCAGAGGCAAAGGAATCATATAGCTTGGTTCAAATGAGAAGGGACCCACGTCTGGGCATACCCCCGCCAACTTAGGGCGAACAAAGCGATACAAAAGGGGATGATGGACGGAACGTTTGAGCCAATCAAACACTCACCCCCAGTCAACTGATCTGGGTTTAATCCATCATCATTCTTTAGCTCACTCCACCACCCCAGTTCAGACATGGCCATATGCAAATCAGTCTGACCCTGTGCCTCATGGGAACAGTCCAGCCCGAACTGCCAAGCCATGTCTTCCCTGGACCGGAAACAAGCATCCTGGGACCGGTTTCTGGCATTCCAGCCGTCATCAGCCAGGCTTGCTTGAATCCAGTGGCAAAGTGAGCAAGGGACCCACGTCTGGGCATACCCCCGCCAACTTAGGGCGACCAAAGCGATACAAAAGGGGATGATGGACGGAACGTTTGAGCCAATCAAACACTCACCCCCAGTCAACTGATCTGGGTTTAATCCATCATCATTCTTTAGCTCACTCCACCACCCCAGTTCAGACATGGCCATATGCAAATCAGTCTGACCCTGTGCCTCATGGGAACAGTCCAGCCCGAACTGCCAAGCCATGTCTTCCCTGGACCGGAAACAAGCATCCTGGGACCGGTTTCTGGCATTCCAGCCGTCATCAGCCAGGCTTGCTTGAATCCAGTGGCAAAGTGAGCAAGGGACCCACGTCTGGGCATACCCCCGCCAACTTAGGGCGAACAAAGCGATACAAAAGAATGATGATGGATTAAACCCAGAAGTTAAGTGCAATACCTTGAGTCAATTTGAGAGAGTGTGATAGTCTGCTATTTTTACTGCCCCACCCCAGACTTTGATTGTAATTCATTTTCAGTTCACCCAGAGGATGAAGATTGTTGCTGTCCCTATCTATATAACATTTATGAAAAGATAAAATTCAGCGTTTTGTGTTAGATTTTCACTTGCAAATATTGTTTCATTTTATTATGTTTCCGATGCATGTTTGTGTGTTTCAATTTGGTGCTTATGTAGATATTTGACATTTCCATATGTGTTGAAGTAACTGAGAGTGGTGATGTGAGGGTTGATGTGTGTGGGTGTGCACAGTGAGAGAGTGTGTGACTACATTTTACTTCATTGTTGAGCAGCAAAGCCCACAGGGCTCCCTCCACCAATCAGGACACACTTTATTAGCGGCCCCGGCAGCATTGTGCAGCGCATCTTTTGTCTTTTTCCTTGGGTTTTTCTTTTTCTATTTTGGGGGTGATGAGGCCCATCCAAGACACCCGCAATGCCAAATTCTTGGTGTAGCATGTGGAGCACCTTCATGTGTTGCCTTTTCGGCTCTGCTGTCTGCGGGAGCCTTCACTTGCATTCTCCATGTTTACTCAATGCAGGTAGGGTGTTGGTATTGCAGTGGCCATCCCGCTTCCCCAGACATGGGAATGGGGAGCGGGCTTGAGCCCACCATCACTGGGGGTACTCAATGGGACACCCCCTTTCCTCCCTGCATGTCGGGCAAGGGATGGCACCCGAGCTCCATCTGTTGCTTCTGTCAGCCCTCTCCTCCTGGTCTTTGAGTCCAAGGGATGGGGTCTCAGGACGCCCTCTCCTCCTGGTCTTTGAGTCCAAGGGATGGGGTCTCAGGACGCCCTCTCCTCCTGGTCTTTGAGTCCAAGGGATGGGGTCTCAGGATGCCCTCTCCTCCTGGTCTTTGAGTCCAAGGGATGGGGTCTCAGGACGCCCTCTACTCCTGGTCTTTGAGTCCAAGGGATGGGGTCTCAGGATGCCCTCTCCTCCTGGTCTTTGAGTCCAAGGGATGGGGTCTCAGGACGCCCTCTCCTCCTGGTCTTTGAGTCCAAGGGATGGGGTCTCAGGACGCCCTCTCCTCCTGGTCTTTGAGTCCAAGGGATGGGGTCTCAGGATGCCCTCTCCTCCTGGTCTTTGAGTCCAAGGGATGGGGTCTCAGGACGCCCTCTCCTCCTGGTCTTTGAGTCCAAGGGATGGGGTCTCAGGACGCCCTCTCCTCCTGGTCTTTGAGTCCAAGGGATGGGGTCTCAGGACGCCCTCTCCTCCTGGTCTTTGAGTCCAAGGGATGGGGTCTCAGGACGCCCTCTCCTCCTGGTCTTTGAGTCCAAGGGATGGGGTCTCAGGACACTTTCTTTGTAATCTAGGACTGGGGATGGGCACCTTGGCCCCATTCATTAGGTCCTTGGGCCTAGTATAACACTATTGAGCGGGCCCCATACACACCTCCTCAGTGAACAGGAATTTTTTCCCAAGCTTGTGCTGACCCCTGGCACTGGTATTTGTCAAGCTTTTAGTGGAGCCCACACATTCTGTCACACAACCTGGGGTTAAATGTCAAATCCTTCCCAAAGAAAACCTCAGGCCCCAATGCACCTTATTTAACATAAACAATACATAAATATTTGCAAGCTACGGGCAGCTTGCACGGTGTACCAGAAGGAGGATACTTGTTGAGCCCGAAGAATGAGAGGGTGTAGGGGGGTAGAGGCTGGCTGGAGGGGCTGAGCTTGGCCTGAGGGTGGCAACAGGTTTCTTGAGCGGTTCATGGGAAGGAAGGAACGTCACGAGGTAAGTTTTGATTAAGCAAGTTTCGAGTCAGGTTAACCCATGGGGATACGAGGGCAGAGGTAAAGTGAATGGGCTGCGCTAAAGTAACAGGCCCGTTATCATGGAGGGCACAGCATTAAGGAGACTTGCTACATAAAGGTCATGGGGTCCGCAGCAACTTTTTGTAAGTAACGTTCTTGATAGGTGTTGAAGCAACACTGGGCTCTAACATGTGATAGTCGTTATTGCAACACATGCTACTCTTTTTACCGAATGTGCAGTACATGGTGAGGTGATACCGGGCACTTCCTGTGATCCCTGGGTTGTAAGGTGAATTCGTTTCTGTGGCAGTTAAGGGTTTCTTGAATCATGTGGACATTTGGCAGTTGGTTTGCTCAGCTGCTTTTGCTGAGCATTTGTTTTTTTAACTGCGCGCGCTATCTCACAGCTTGAAGATCTACACATCAGCAGCACATGTCGTTTGCCTGCGGGACGAGGATCTTTTCTGTCAAGCCTGGAGATTACTTTGCAAAGTAAATGTTATACATTGATTTTCATTATGAAACATTCTTGCTACTTTCAGTGTTCCCCTGACGAAGGGAATCCCGAAATGCATTGGGATGTGTAACACTACATGGAAACTGGGATTTGTATTACTCCATGTGAATTATGGATTCCAAAAATGAATTTATGTTCAATAAATGTGATGCTTAATGGCTATTGATTTGCTAAATCACCAATTATTTGAATCATTCTGATAATTGTCAATGCAGGATTGTAACAATTTATGATTGGATTTTTTTCTTATCAAATTACATGGTTAATTGCACAACAATTACTGAAGTTGAGTAGCAGCACTTTGGTTTGGGCTTGTGAAAAGTGCACCTTGCATTTGTGTAATAACATTCTGACTGCAAACAGGCGCGACTGCCCGCGACCAGCCGCGTCGCAGATATCTCGCCAGGTGCAATAGGGGACATCAATTCTCACTCGCCAGTGTACAGTTTTCAAGCTGCGCGTGAGTGGCCAAAATTCCACCAATTCCACTGCTCGGTGTCCAGGGGTCACGGTCTCAAGTCACCCACGATAGCCACGGGCCTCAGCTTTGCTGGGGACTCAGGGTAGCCTCGGGGAAGTCTGAGAATCCACCTCTGGTGATGCGATGACTTCGGCGTCCGACGGGAGCTTCAGAAATGCGAACCAGACAGATGCTTCTTTGGTGCCTGCCAAGCAGGGGAGTCACTCCTCTAATCGTGAGTAGAGCGTCGAAGGTCCAGGATTCTGTTTCAGAGTTTCGTCCAGGGATAATCTAAAGTCCTAAGGACTGGGTTCCTATACTTATACCAAGTTTAGGGGTTGGACTACTCTGTGGCCCCACCTATGGGTGGGTCAGGGCAGAGGGGTGGCTACACCCCTTTCCCTTTGTCCAGTTCGCACCAAAGCAGGGGCTGCAAGCCCCTGATCCGGTTTGAACTGGGGTATGCACAGGGACAGCAAGTGTGCCCCCAGTGCAGGACTTCAAAGCACCCGAAAGTGCTCCCGCCCAGCCCCAATACACATTATCCTGTCTGGGGAGGTGGTCACACCTCCCTGGGACAGGAAACCTATTGTCCAGGCCTCCCCTGCCGGAGTTTCGTCCAGCAGCAGGAGGCCAGACTCGTGTCTGTGGCAGCAGCATCCATTTTGTGATGCCAGGGCTTTAGAAAGAAGTTACCGGGCTAGCCAGAGTTAACATGTCTTTCCCTCTAGAAGGGTGGAATGCTACCCCCGCCGCCAGAATTGGTGGGGGGGTAGTATTCCAAGATGTTTGACACCAAACACGACATGTTTAGGTGCAGCCATTCCAAAGTTAGCATTTAACGCGAGGTTATAATGCGCTTAAGAGTATATGGTCAGGCTGCACTACAAACAGCATCAGAGAAGGGTCTCCGAATGCTGCAGAGGGGCTCTGCTCATGCAGGGGCACCCTCTCACATAGGAACCATGCACTCTGCCTTCAGGATTGATAAGGCCTGCCTTAGGAGTGACTTATAGGTTTATATGTGTGTATGTATTTAGTGATATAGGTAGCCTATATCACAGTAAGGGGTGCATGCACCACCTTACCCAGGCTGCAGTAGCAGACCTGTGGTGTCAGTTTGGATGGCCTTCCAGGGGTGGCATAATACATGCTGCAGCCCCTGGTAGGCCTCTGAGGTACCTATGCCCTTGGTACATAGTATACCATATACTAGGGACTTATAAGGGCACTCCAGATTCCAATCAGTGATGTGCCTAAGGCACATGGAAACCATTTTAGAGAGGAAGCAGCTAGGCTGGGGTTCTGATTAGCAGGGCCCCAGCCAGACTAATGTCGAAAAACAGTGATGCATCAGCAAAAAGTGGGGGTACCCATGTGAAGCAGATCCTACTCTCCTACATTGATGACACCCAACTGTACTATAAAATTAAATCCCATTCCGACATCTTACACCTCAACACTTCCCTAACCAAGATCCAAGCCTGGTTCTACTCCAATCACCTCAAACTCAATCCTAGCAAAACTGAAATCATTCTTTTCGCTCCTAAAAACAATCCTCTTCCCATTCAGACTTGGGTCACTGACCTTAATGCCCTAAACTGCTCTCTCTCCCTCGCTGAATCAGTAAAATCTCTTGGCATCACCATCAACAATAAGCTAACGCTTAATTCCCATATAAAAAACTCGGCAAAGGGAACTCTTCTCACACTCCGACATCTCAAAAAAATCAAACCCTTTATTCCAGCGGAAGATTTCAAATCGGTTGTCCAATCTTTATTCCTCTCGAAAATTGACTACGGAAATGCTTTAATCTCCGGTACTCCCAAAATTCACCTTGCCCCCCTCAAATCTGTTCTTAACCTAGCGGCTAGGCTCACAACGGACTGTAAACGCTTCAACCACATCTCACCTGCCCTCAAGGCCCTTAAATGGCTTCCTATTGAAGGCCGATCCTCCTATAAAATAGCCTGCATTACGCAGAAAACCCTCTACCAAAAGACCCCGCCTTACCTCTCAAACAAACTCAACAAAGCAGGTTGCGCCCCCCGCTGAGAAGCACCAATTCTCTTCTCCTCATCCCCCCTCTTCTGAAAAAACAAGCCTCACAATCCCGTTCCTTCTCTGGAAAAGCCCCCAGCATCTGGAATGCCCTACCTAAAAATCTACGAGAAAACCCCTCCTATCTCAATTTAAAAAAAGACCTTAAAATACACCTGCTCAACAAATACTGGGGCTCTTAATCCCTCTCGTACTGCACTTGCTACAGTCGCCTTTCTCCCAAATACACTCCCCCTCTCACCACACATCAGCCCCAAGTTGACAGCAGCTGACTGACCCCAGGAAGCTTGCTGAGAAGTCTAGGTCAGTGCCAGAGTGTCTAAGAAGGTACCTCGGAGTAACCCCAAGAAGGGTGGTTCGGATTCTCCCCAGAAGCAAGAGGGTGAGGCTAAATATGACCAAGACAAGTCCCAGAGAATGGTGTGGAAAAAGTGTTCCAAAGCTCTGGAAAACCAGAGGGTGGTTCTGGTGGGCGGTGGCTCAAGGTGCTCCACTTCCAACACCGCTGCTGTAAGTGCATCGTGTTAGGACATAAGCAGGTGAACTGTTAGAAAATGGCCCTTTCTGCAGGGACACCACCAGACCTTTTGCCTTCCTCCTCCTATACTTTGCTGAGTTTGTGTTTACTAGCCTTAGGACTCTGTGCACTTTACCAGTGCTAAATTACTTGTGCTCCAAAAACATGGTACAATTGGTTAACGCCTGTTTGATATATTTAGTTTACTTGTAAGTCCCTTGTAGAGTGGAATGTCATATATCCAGGGCCTATAAATTAAAGGCTACCAGTGGGCCTGCAGCACTTATTGTGCCACCCACCTAAGTAGCACTCTAAAACTTGCCCAAGGCCTTCCATTGCATACTGAATGCAGTGTCATACTGCCTTGTTGACTTGGCATTTAACCCCCTTGCCAAGCCTTAAACTCTCCTGTTGTAAGGACATGTACTTTTACGTTTTACATGTCCTGGTAGTGAAAAACTCCCATAGTTGCTTTTCACTACTGTGAAGCCTATCCCTCCTATAGGATAACATTGGGGATTCCTTATAACATTTAATAAGCTGTCATTCCTAATTGAGAGGCAGTAGATCTGTCATGTTTAGTACTTATGGAAGTATAATTATATATCCTCACTAATGGCAAAGTCAGATTAAGGGGCCGAATCCGATTTGGGCCGGAAAACGTACCGACCGACTCGGTGCGGGATTTTAGTCCGACCGACTCGGACCGGTGCCGTACGACCCGGGTAGTACGATGAAATGCATGTGAAACCCGACCGACTCGGACGGAATACAAAACGAACGACCGAGCCGGACGGAAACAAGCCATCCGGCCGGAAAATCACTCGAAATGAACCGACCGACACGCTCCCGGATTGAACCCGAACGAAACGTACCCGCGAACTCCGACCCGCGTAGTACGATGCTGTGCGTGCAAAACACGACCGACTCGCACGGAGCTCAAGCCGTACGACCGACACGCATACAAAACCCAGCCGAAGCAACCCAATACTCCGCGACCGACTCGTACGCCGCATATGAAATATAGCTGACACACAGCGGGAACGAGTCGGACAACATCGCACCAGACAACAGCAGCGTCCGACTCGGACACAAGAACGACACCTACATGCACCAAAAGCACCAATAGGGGACATCAATTCTCACTCGCCAGTGTACAGTTTTCAAGCTGCGCGTGAGTGGCCAAAATTCCACCAATTCCACTGGCAAAGTGGAATATATCACCCAGCCTTACATGATTTTGCTCCTTTTCCTCTTTCACTCTTCTAGGGCCAAGATTAATTAATGGTGATGGTTACAATTAATAAAGATTTCATTCATTCTGCATGGCCGGTACAATGAAATATTCAATATCATTATAAAATACACCACAGTAGTTGCTGATGGGTAACACATGGCTTTGCACAATCAACAATTACTACACATTCCTGCATCCAAGAGTCTGAGTGACTTGATAGCTTATTGCTTTTGTAAATCAGATTTCGGTACAAAACATTCCTAATGAAAATATTGATATTGTTTCTTGTTTTTTTTCATTACTTTTTCTTTTTTCAGGAAATCCATGAGCGCATGTGCACGATGTATATGTACAGCATACAATGCACTGACATACTTTAAACATTTACCACATTTTATGTGTGCTGCACAGTGCAGCAAAAATGCAAGCTTTGAAAAGTTTGCAGAGAAAATAAACGTTTCTCCTAATTAGCATTTGCCTCAAAGTGATATTCTGCCACATTTATCAACTATTAATGCAATGCAGGGGGCCTTGCTGTGCTGTGCTGCTCTGTGCTGCATGAAAGGGAGAGTGCAGGAATGTGCCATATTTAACATTACATGGCACATTCCTCCTCTCAGCCGGCACTGGAACACAAACTGCTGACTACGTTGTAGGGAGGATTGTTTTCGTTCAGAAAGATCGACCTTACTTCACAATAACAAACCTGAGGCATCTTCCTCTATGTGCTGCTGCAGCACACTTAGATAGAGGAAGCACCCAGGAGAAATAAAGACATTTCTCCTCATCCACCTCTGGTTGGGAGATGTACAATTCTGATGCATTCCCAAGTCTACCAGTGTTGGTAAATATGGAAATGTGTGAGAATGCACGGGTGCATGTGTGCCCTTCCTGCCACAGAGTAATCCTAGACAGTGACTTGCGCTGATGTGCGTTACTCTAAATTTATCAAGCCAAGCAGTGACACGCAAAATGGCATTGCGTGGCTTGATAAATGTTATTTAGGTTTTGCTTCACCCTAGCATCCCCTTGCATGGCGCAAGGGTGACACAACACATTTATAATTATGGACATAAGTTTCTGGTGCAAAGCTCTATCTACAAATGTCTGTAGACAGGGATGTGCATGAAAATCTATTGGTAGTAACATGGGAACATCCACCGTACCACCCAGAGCTCTTTTGACTCTGAAAAAAGGCATTTATCTAATGTCATTGTTACCCATAACTAAAACATGAATAGTACATTAACTGGATTTTTCACTTTAAGTGTTTCTTTGTATGTTCACCCCTAGTTTTTGGGGCGATTGATGCTGCTGGTTTTTCCATACTGAGAGTGTGCTGGGGCCTGCTAACCAGACTTCTGAGCCCGTGCCCTGATGCCCAAAACATGTATGTTACATGGGCTATTCTCAGTTGGCATTGGCTAATTTATCTGTAAGGTCCCTAGATGGTGTCCAGCGCATGTATAATAGAAAAGTCACCCCATGGATTGCAGGACTGGCTGTGCCACCCTGCATGTGACCCAGGTAAAACAAGTCTCCCACTACACCATTTCAAGCTGGGAGAGCTAGTCCAACTTTGCCATTCAGAGCAATGGGAAAGCCAAACCTCCACCTGCAACATGTGGAAGACACCCATATGTCAGGCCTACTGAGTACTAAGGCAGAGTGTGGCAAATGTCATGGGCAGAACATGTATTTTTATATCCTACCACAGCAAAAATGCAAAAATGTTGTTTTTACTGTTGTAGGACTTGGTCTTCCCATTTGCGAGTACAGGGTTACACGCTGACCCCTCAGTTGCTCTAACTCCTGACAGCAACCAAATCTGATACTCCAAGGTATCAAACAACTTGTTACATAAAGCCCAACTTGATTTTCAAGTAAAAAATTTGTGTAACTAGTAGTAGTGTGCAACTTTTACAAAGTTGCTACTTTGTTGCCTTCAATCTCCTGTGCCCTTAATGGTTGCACAAGGAGCGTGCTAATGACCCAGTGGAAAGAAGAGAATAGAGGTCTGCACTGAAGAGAGGTGTTACCTCTCTTCTGCAGGAAGTCACACAGGTGTTGGTCAAAAAGGTGAGCGTCAAAGCTGAAGCCGCCTTTGAAGAGCAAATAGGGAACAAATGGGAGTGGGGTAGCCCCATTTGTTTGGCAGACTAGCTGACATCGGGGAAGTAGAGGAAAAACCTGTTGTCAAAATATTTTTCTAGGAGCGGTAGGCCCCTTTGGTAGCCACACCTTTGGGTTATGCTAGGGAGCATGGATGCCAAAAGAGGGGTTCTACCATATTGGGAGTGAGCAAAACTATGCATCTTGAAATCAGCATATATCACCTCTTCCCAGGAAGTGGTCACCAGTGTGCCGGGAACTTGGTAGCCCATTGGCTACCAACAGCATCCTACCCTTGGGGCATCCACAACTAAGATATGAACTGGACTGGAAGAAGGACCAAAGAAGGACTGCCCTGCTGCACCAAGAAACTGGCAAAGAGAGGCTGAACTGGCTTGATCTGCACCTGGTGGCTAACAAAGAAGAAAGACTGTGCCTCCTGTGTCATGCTCATGGAGGCGTAGTCTCCGGAGCCCATCCACAGCAAGGAGACTATGAGGGTCAGTTGGCCAACCAGTGCTAAAGTGCTTGTGATCTCTCCTTAAAACATGGCAGATATGTCTTGTACCTTACTGGCATATTTAATTTACTAACAAGATCTTAGTAAAGTAGTACAACATGCACCCAGGACGTGTACATGAAATGCTATTAGTAGTCCAGGACGCCCTGCCTGGAGTAGGTACTGCTGTGCTGCTGAGAAGACTGCCACTCTGAAGGGGCTGACCTACTGCCATCCTGACTGGGGAAGAGGAACTGGACCTGCAAGTTCATCTTGAACCTAGGACCTCAGAGTGATTCCAAGCACTAGTCTGCTGGCCTCCTGATCTGAGCCTGGTTGCTCACCAGGGCTCACACACCAGTCAACCAAAAACCGAATGACTGACACTGGTGCTCAGCGGTGAGGATTGGACTTGTGTTTGTGCAGTGCCATAAAGTAATTGTGTGCTACGCTACCATCTCACATTAATAATGTGAAAAATGTGCCCTTCTCCAATTAGATAAACACTTTGACTCTTTCAACCTACTCGACCCTCTACAATCCGGTTTCCGCAAAGGCTGCAGCACAGAAACTGCATTGCTTAATATAGTAGATGATATCCACCTCGCCCTGGATAAAGGGGAGTCCTGCATACTCATTCTTCTCGATCTAACTGCTGCATTTGATACAGTTAACCACTCAACCTTACTTAATGCACTCCAAGATCGCTTCGGCTTGAATGGCACTGTCCTTAACTGGTTCACCTCCTACTTCCAACACAGAACCCAACAAATTAAAATTCAAAACCACCTCTCTTGCCCCACACCTGTCTCCCTCGGTGTCCCTCAAGGATCTATCCTCTCTCCCGCTCTCTTCAACCTCTTTATGGAACCCCTTACCCTCATACTCAAACAAGCCGGAATAAATTACCGCCTGTATGCTGATGACACCCAACTGTACTATAAAATTAAATCCCATTCCGACATCTTACACCTCAACGCTGCCCTAACCAAGATCCAAGCCTGGTTCTACTCCAATCACCTCAAACTCAATCCTAGCAAAACTGAAATCATTCTTTTCGCTCCTAAAAACCATCCTCTTCCCATTCAGACTTGGGTCACTGACCTTAATGCCCTAAACTGCTCTCTCTCCCTCGCTGAATCAGTAAAATCTCTTGGCATCACCATCAACAATAAGCTAACGCTTAATTCCCATATAAAAAACTCGGCAAAGGGAGCTCTTCTCACACTCCGACATCTCAAAAAAATCAAACCCTTTATTCCAGCGGAAGATTTCAAATCGGTTGTCCAATCTTTAGTCCTCTTGAAAATTGACTACGGAAATGCTTTAATCTCCGGTACTCCCAAAATTCACCTTGCCCCCCTCAAATCTGTTCTTAACCTAGCGGCTAGGCTCACAACGGACTGTAAACGCTTCAACCACATCTCACCTGCCCTCAAGGCCCTTAAATGGCTTCCTATTGAAGGCCGATCCTCCTATAAAATAGCCTGCATTACGCACAAAACCCTCTACCAAAAGACCCCGCCTTACCTCTCAAACAAACTCAACAAAGCAGGTTGCGCCCCCGCTGAGAAGCACCAATTCTCTTCTCCTCATCCCCCTCTTCTGAAAAAACAAGCCTCACAATCCCGTTCCTTCTCTGGAAAAGCCCCCAGCATCTGGAATGCCCTGCCTAAAAATCTACGAGAAAACCCCTCCTATCTCAATTTAAAAAAGACCTTAAAATACACCTGCTCAACAAATACTGGGGCTCTTAATCCCTCTCGTACTGCACTTGCTACAGTCGCCTTTCTCCCAAATACACTCCCCTCTCACCACACATCCCCCTCCCACCCCCTTATACCTCTTACCTCCATCCTCTCCTCAACCCAACAACCCATATCCCACCTTACTCATGCACCCTACATACCACCTTGAGTCTGTCAAATGAACCTATTAGTTGTTTACAATAGTATAATTAATTACGACATCCTTTGATGCTATCTCTTCTTAGCTGCCCTTTCTCTCTCTCACTCTCCAATGACTCTATAGCACTCATTATGATATTTTTGCGTACTATGCTTGATTGCTTTTGATACAATTGTTCTGTATTCTTCTGAATATCATCCTAATAATGTTAAGCGCTCTGATACCCCCGGGTGGAGCCAGCGCTATATAAAACTTCAAATAAATAAATAAATAATCTAAGACTAATTCTAGTTAAATTCTCCCTGACTGACTTTTTGGATTTTTCAAAATTCTCCCTCTGTCTGTTGTGACTAAATCCACCTCCACAAGCATGGAGTTTCAGCTGATAAATATGGAGTCATACACTGTGGCCAATCTCAAGGAGATTCTGTAAATAAAGTGGGTTTCCAGCCAAGAGCACTACTGTGGAAGTCCACACATCACTTGCTACAGCAACTGAAGTTGCTGAGAAAATGGACAGGCAAGAAAAGGAATGACACCCTAGTCCTGGGGGCCAGAAGCCTGCTGAAGAGGATGACTTAACCCCTTAATTTGGAGCTCCATGCTAGGGCAGGGAACAGTGTATCTTCCTGCAGCCTGTCCCTAGAAGAGCTGGCAGCGAAGAGAGAGAGTTCAGGCTGTAAAAGTGCAAGCTCAAGATGGAAGAGACTGGCCACATAGGAGTAACTAGGTTTGAGTGTTTGGCTCATGAAATGAGCCTTAAGGATCTGGAACTGGACACCAAACAGGCAGATTTCTGGCATTGGTGGCAGCATTACCTCAGTGTCTGATGGAGACAGAAAGTTCTGACTACCCATAGACCTGGTGCCAAACTATGTAATAGGGGATCACAAAGACAAGTGACTTGCCACATATGAGGTAGCTCCAAAGGTACCCAGAGGAGCACTGGGAATGGCTTGTGGAAACACATACCTCGAGTAGGGAGGAGTTCACTGCTTACACTAGAAGTGGGGGACCAAACCAGATACGCCCACCTGAAAGCCCTCCTTCTCACCAAGTTTGGACTCACCCCAGAGAAGTACTGTATCAAGTTCAGTGACAGTCAAAAGTCACAGAATCAATCTTGGGTGAACTTCTTAGATTATGCCAGCAAGGAACAAATTGGTTGTGTGTTGGGCACCACAGCTGATGATTTTACTGGGATGTTTAAACTGATACTAAGTGAGCACATTTTCAGCACATGTTTTACAGAGCTGCACCAGCCCCAAGTTGACAGCAGCTGACTGACCCCAGGAAGCTTGCTGAGAAGTCTAGGTCAGTGCCAGAGTGTCTAGGAAGGTACCTCGGAGTAACCCCAAGAAGGGTGGTTCGGATTCTCCCCACAAGCAAGAGGGTGAGGCTAAATATGACCAAGACAAGTCCCAGAGAATGGTGTGGAAAAAGGGTTCCAAAGCTCTGCAAAATCAGAGGGTGGTTCTGGTGGGCGGTGGCTCAAGGTGCTCCACTTCCAACACCGCTGCTGTAAGTGCACCGTGTTAGGACATAAGCAGGTGAACTGTTAGAAAATGGCCCTTTCTGCAGGGACACCACCAGACCTTTTGCCTTCCTCCTCCTATACTTTGCTGAGTTTGTGTTTACTAGCCTTAGGACTCTGTGCACTTTACCAGTGCTAAATTACTTGTGCTCCAAAAACATGGTACAATTGGTTAACGCCTGTTTGATATATTTAGTTTACTTGTAAGTCCCTTGTAGAGTGGAATTTCATATAGCCAGGGCCTATAAATTAAAGGCTACCAGTGGGCCTGCAGCACTTATTGTGCCACCCACATAAGTAGCACTCTAAAACTTGCCCAAGGCCTGCCATTGCATACTGAATGCAGTGTCATACTGCCATGTTGACTTGACATTTAACCCCCTTGCCAAGCCTAAAACTCCCCTGTTGTAAAGACATGTACTTTTACGTTGTACATGTCCTGGTAGTGAAAAACTCCCAAAGTTGCTTTTCACTACTGTGAAGCCTATCCCTCCTATAGGATAACATTGGGGATTCCTTATAACATTTAATAAGCTGTCATTCCTAATTGAGAGGCAGTGATCTGTCATGTTTAGTACTTATGGAAGTATAATTATATATCCTCACTAATGGCAAAGTCAGATTTAGTATTACAATTTTGAAACTGCCACTTTTAGCAAGTTGACAGTTTCCTGTACTTAGCCCTGTGTGCCAGCTAGTCTCTGACCACATCTCCAGGTTAAGTGACATCTGAGTTTGCATATTTCTCTCTAGACAGCCACATACTTGATGGGCCATTCTGGTGAGGATGGCAGGGAGGAGCTGTGCACAGGCTCACTCTTACCCCTGAATAGGCTGTGTCCTATCCCCACACAAAGGGCTGACTACCCCCCTCTTGTGAGTCTAAAGCCAGGGCAGGAAGGGAGGACTTATGTGCAGTTCCAAGACACTTCTTTGAAGTTTCTTCCAATTCAAAGGCACCATTGGGTATAAGTACTGGACCTCTGACACCACCACTTCAGTACACATCTGGACCTGTAACCACTCTGCCAGGAAGCACAAGTGCTGTACTGAAGGACTGCCTCTTTGTAGGACTGCTCCTCTAGAAGAACTGCTGCCTTACTGTGTGGCCATGTTGCCTGCTGTCCTGTTTTACCTGGGTGATAAAGACATTGCCTTTGAAAGCAACGCATTGCCACTGTTGTATGGAAAAAGTCAAGGTATCTCCTTGACTGCAGGATGGACACCAACACATTGCTTCATTGAACCTCACATCTTTGTCACTGCAAACTGAATTAAGGTATTTTTGTTCAGCAGGCCTCACTGGGTCCCCATATCTGGCACGAGCTTCACTGCAGTCAGCAGAATGTTTTACTTTGTTTCGGGCCAGTGCAACCAGATATCCTAAATAAGTACTTATTGCTTCTGAGCGCTATTTTACAGACCATTCATTTAAAATGCATATCCCAAGGTCTACTAATTGGATATTTGTTTAGTTGGTCTTGTTTTATTTATTAAATTAAGAGCTATTTTTCTAACCTGGTCTGAAATCTTTTTGTGTGTTATTTTCTCTGTTTTGTTTTTTGAAGTGTTGCACAAATACTTTACACACTGCCTCTTAAGTCAAGCCTGTCTGCTAAATTGCAAACTCCTTGCCAGCACCAAGCCTGGGAGATAGGTCTACCCAATGTCACCACTTAGAGCCTTCATCTGGCAGTGGATGGCCTAGGGCCTGATACCTATAGAGAAGAGTTTCCCCTGAGTCAGTTCAAAGGCTCAGGAGAGAGCACACAGATGAATCAAAATGCATTTAGTAGGACTCATAGCCTGTAAATGAAATGCTACTATTGGGCTGAAGCACTGATTGTGCCACCTACCTAAGTAGCCCTTTAAACATGCCTCGTGCCTGCCATTGTGGAGTATGTGTGCACAATTTTAAACTGCCATGTCATCATGGCAAAAGAAACCTTTTGCCAGTCCCAAACATTCCTTTTTATTATATTTAAATCACACCTGGGCTGATTCACAGAACTAATCCGAGATAAAATCCTAAACTTACTACTTTTGGTATTCATAGAAGGCATTTAGTAGTAGTAAAGTTAGGACTCCTAACTTTACTACTACTAAACTGGGATAAAATCCTAAACTTACTACTTTTGGTATTCACAGAAGGCATTTAGTAGTAGTAAAGTTAGGAGTCCTAACTTTACTACTACTAAACTGGGATAAAATCCTAAACTTACTACTTTTGGTATTCACAGAAGGCATTTAGTAGTAGTAAAGTTAGGAGTCCTAACTTTACTACTACTAAACTGAGATAAAATCCTAAACTTACTACTTTTGGTATTCACAGAAGGCATTTAGTAGTAGTAAAGTTAGGAGTCCTAACTTTACTACTACTAAACTGGGATAAAATCCTAAACTTACTACTTTTGGTATTCACAGAAGGCATTTAGTAGTAGTAAAGTTAGGAGTCCTAACTTTACTACTACTAAACTGGGATAAAATCCTAAACTTACTACTTTTGGTATTCACAGAAGGCATTTAGTAGTAGTAAAGTTAGGAGTCCTAACTTTACTACTACTAAACTGAGATAAAATCCTAAACTTACTACTTTTGGTATTCACAGAAGGCATTTAGTAGTAGTAAAGTTAGGAGTCCTAACTTTACTACTACTAAACTGGGATAAAATCCTAAACTTACTACTTTTGGTATTCACAGAAAGCATTTAGTAGTAGTAAAGTTAGGAGTCCTAACTTTACTACTACTAAATGCCTTCTTCTTGCTTCCTGAAATCCTCTGCAAAGCAAACAAGACAAGCAAAAAAACTAGAGAAGCTGTGGTGTTTTCACAGCTGTACGATTTTTAAGTGTTTCACAAATACTATACACATTGCCTCTGTGTTAAGCCTGACTACACTGTGCCAGGCTACCAGGGGGTTGAGCACAGGTTAATTTGGGGTTTGCTTGTGCCTTACCCTTACTAAGATTGTGGTTGCTGATTGACTAGGGCTTACACCCCAGTCAACCAGTAACCCAATTTGTAACAGAAGTTAACTATTTCTGTGAACCTTGCTAGTCCCCCTGACTGGCTCTCTTTTGGAGTTGGCCAGCCAAGGTGACTGAAAGTAACCACACAAATAACCCAACTTTTTGATTAAAAAGTTTCTTAATGGAAAAGTCATTGAAGTTGACAATGTTTGCCTGTGATTGAAATGCTTTGATTGAATATATTGTGTAAATTGTATATCTCTGGAACCCTCCGGTGGATCTTTTTGATTGGGATGTCTAAAAATACATAAAAATACAGTTTTAGAAATTGGTGTCTGAGTCCTTGGGTGTCCCGTTGAAGTTTCTTCAATCGTTTTGGTGCTCTATACATGCTTTACTTTTGTGTGAGCCTTGCTGCTCAGAACCACGGCTGCCTAGGGTTGAGGTTAAAGTTAGACAAATGAAACCTACTGGTCTCAATGAGGTTAGTAAGTGTATTACATAGTGAAGCTGCACAACCACACCGTATAATACCCCCCATTTCCCCACAGTCTCTTCTGGTCAATATCTAAATAATAATGTATAATGTATGCAGTTTGAAAATGCCTTTGAAATATCTATACACTGAGTTTTTGTGTCAGCATTATTGTTTTTGTCATTAGATTGTATTTCCTCATAACGTTAACAATTCAACAAGATTACACTATTAAATGTACTACTGAATTCTTTGTTATCTGAACTTTGGTAACCCTTGGCATGGCATAACATTTATTCCCATGGTGTGAACAGATGCAAGCCCTGATGTGTTCTGCGCATGGTCCACAGCTGCAGTTGACAAGTTGAGCTCTCAGCACACTTAACTCAAAAAACAATCTAATTCTATTGGAGGCGATAATAATATGGTGAAAATATAGCAAAGACACCTGACGCCCAGTGTGCTCAAAGGACCTGAGGGAGCCAGGGACACTGCAGAGGATATGCCGAGACATTGCTCGAACATGTCAGCCAGATTGTTATGTGAGATCAGTTCTGAGACACACTTTCAACTCCCCCCTGCTGGGATGCTTGTAAGGTGAAGACTAAACAAATGGCCACTACCACTTGAGAGGTCTTAACCAACTATAGATGTAACAGCTGCTACATGCTTTCTCTATAAACAAATTGTTTTCAAATTGCATATTAACAGAATCTGTTTAACTAGCAAACCACCAAATTCAATAATTTGTATAGCAAGTTAGAGATAGCGAATATAATTAATAACTGGTAATGTTTAAATATTTAGCATGGGCACCACAGTCGTTGAAATAAAATGATGTCTTTCAAAGGTAAATACATTGAGAGACATACAAACATTAGAAATACTCTCCATTCACAGTTTATTCATCTTACTAATGTGTTATCATTCAATTACCCCTCTACTTCTTCACCCCTGATGATATCAGCTGTGTAGGAGTAGAGGAGTCATAGAGGAGCCATACTCTAAGGCCCTAATTACGAGTCTGGTGGTCCAAGGACCGGAAGACTCATGGGGGCGATGCGATGGCAGTCAGCCATCGCCACATCGGCAGTCCTATCGCCCCATTACGAATTGGGTGGTTGAACCGCCCTGGGATCGCCGTCGCCACCAAGAACTGCCATTCCATGGAGGTGGTGTGAAGGTCAGGAGGCCGCAATATGCTTTGTGGGATGAGTTTTCTCTCCTCCAGGGTTTACATAGAGGTTCTTACTCCATGTAAACCCTGGAGTAGATGAAACAAAGGCCCCATCTGCCTCCTACGCTTATGGTGAAGTAAATCTAATCTTCAACTCAGGGATCTTATTAATATAAAGAACTTTACAGAAGCTGAAATATGAAAAGACATCTTTATTAAACTTACATAAGTGAGGCCACGTCACACAGAAGCCGTAGCAACTGTATGAGGCAGTCTGAGGAATACAAAGAACAGAGGCCTTTTATATGCTCTCAGGGTTACAAACTTCAGCATACAAGTAAGGGGCAGTCCTAGCTTGTGCAAGCATGCAAAATACCTAACATTCCTTCTTTACAGTTTACCATTCAGATATTTACAACATTGAAAAAGCAGAGTCATGATGACAAGCCCATTTTCAGTTTGTCCATCCCAAGACCAATTTCCCGGCAAGGCCCGACATTCTCATCAGATATCAGATGGACCCCTAATAAAATCGGGCACCTCCTCCTCGTAAAGCAAGTCATAAAGAAAGAAACATAGACAGGTGTGTGAGAGATTAGGAGTGGTTTGAATGTGATGAAAGGTTTATGGTTTGCTGTGCCTTGATACTAATCTTGATCGGTCACTGGGAAAGGAACTGGTCGAACAGGTTTGGCTTCAGGCAGTGGAGTCAGCTTGCCCAGGTCACACAAAAGTCAACAAAGGTGTACGTGTCCTTCAGACTCGTTTTGGCCTTAGTTATCAGCCTATGTGAGGGCAACCACTTAAAATGGCTGCCATGCACAAAATGGAACCCGAGGGTTCAGGACCGAAATCCCTGATTTGAAGGTGATCCAGCCATTCGAACACGCCGAAATTGCCTGGATATAGTATGTTCGTCATTGTCGTTCTGCTGATACCAAAATCGTCATGATTCGACGATGCTTATGACACGAAGCCAAAATTTCAAGTACTACAGACCCTCCTTTTGCCCTTACATAGGCAATTAATATATATACTCACGCTAATCTGAGTCCAGGTCTATATTCACAAATTCATTGAGATGTTGCTGTAGCATCATCCTATTGCTTAGCTCGTACCTTGATACAGGCTTCCTTACACACGATGTAGCACAGAGGCCACACATAGCAGGACCAAATAGGGAATACCTCTATCTGTAGTATGTGGCATAAGACCACACACCCAACAATTAGTGATGTTCACTACTAACTGGTGTTGATGCAGAAGCGGTACAAAGGAATTATTAATAAACTCTGACCTCCTAACCAGTTCGTGTTCAGGTAAAGTATTGAAAGAATGCAAAGAAGTAGTAGTAGGAAGAGACATAGGTTGGGAGGTGGGTACAGATGTCAATTGGGTAGAAAAAAACAATCCCACCCATAAAAGACAATGTCATGTTTAAAAACACTAGAAAACACATTGTTAAGAACATATAGACAACAGGAGAAAGTAGTGACCACTATTACAAACGAATTCATAATTTTTCACCACCCTAAGCAAAAAGTAAATCCTAAAATTATCTAGTAACATTTTTAGGGCTCCTATGTATTTCAGTAATTTATTACATGTTCAGGTGAAACAGTGGTGATCCTCATCAATGCTCTGAGGTGAAAAGGGAATACTCTTCCACAGAGAATGGACTTTATTCTGCTTTTACTAAACAGAATACTACTTTAAGACAATGCCAGCAAAACAATAAGAAACAGTCTCATAACACCTATTTTATGCAATCACACGGAAACCACTTTATGCATCAATTATGTCCAAAGTCCGTTCAAGCCTCTCTGGCGAGCTTCCATCGTCCATCAAATCTTCTCCCATTGTTGCATGGGCCTCTTGATTCAGGCCTTATATGAAAAATAGTGTTTTTCAGTATCCGTTGGAGTGCCCTCCTGGCAAACACTCACAGCTCATTTGAAAGTCTCAATGTCTCAAGGCAGTGCACCGATATCTCTCCTCTGCCTCAGGCACTACAGATAGTGTGCTCCTCATTGATCAAGGGCACAGATCATCTTATGCAGATCCGGGTCTACATTCTCAGGGTCCGACACTCATTACTCAGTGTCAGAGGACGCTCAGGCTGCTCTTTGATGGGCACCATAATGTAGTGCCTTTTCCCACTCTTGCATCTTCCGGTGCACTGCACTTCCGTTGGAGCAAAGGAAAAGGGTTGTGTGGCCAAAACTCAGGCCGAGGGGCTCAAGGGACTGCACACTGTCAGAGGTTACCAGCACATGACAGGTGAAAAACTCAGGCCTCAATCCTTTCGCTCTTTTGCACTGAAACTCTCCTGCTTCTTTTTGATGTTCAACGCCTTCTGATGAAGCAAGCATAATACTTCGGCGATACCAGACGTCCGCCTCTCATTTGTGAAGTAGGAAATGTGACGCAGTTGTTTTCTTAAAATTAATGCGAATACAATTTATTTGTGTTTTAACAAGGGGACTGCAAGCAGGTGGCCTGCAATCTGCGAGGGAATGGCCATAGGCCATGAGACAGTTCTGGTCTAGAACACACTGTCATTTCTCAAAGGCAATACAAAGACAAAGGCAGTAGGCACAACAGTGCCTCTAGGCTCTTCAATTGGGTTTCCGTGTGAGAGCATATTCTCCATCATCTAATGGTAGATAGCGACATGATTAAGTCTAGGTGTTCCTAAATTCCTTGTCTTAAAAACATCTCAAAAGAAAAATCGCATAATACAGATTATCAGGGGCATGTAGATACCTCCTTTAAAAGTTGTGCATCAGGTGCACTATGCAATACACAGGCTAATGATCAAAATGTGGAAACAAAAGACAAGAACTAGAGAGTCCTGGTCTTTCCATAATTTAGAACACATCTGATCCCACCAAAAATTAAAGCAGTATGAACAAAAGGGTAAAAATAACCACATTAAAAAGAGTCATTGAAAATTTGTCATGTTCAAAAAAATAAAAAATGTAAGGTATCTCCTATTGAGATGGAAAACTTGTTTTGTTATAGTATTGAGTCAGTTAACCAGTCCATCACTATCCTAACAATCAGACTGGAAAACATTGCAGTGGGCCTAAAGAGAATTCTTGAAAACCAGTCTGGTGATACAAAAGGAATTATACATAATATGGGGGTTTCTGATATATTACTGCGGTCTGGAAGTGTGAACTTGAACAATACATCAATAAAAAGGCAAACTGGTGAAAAGAATATGGAAAAAGGGAAATGGAACTAGGACACAGCTAAAATCCCCAATAACTAGGCATGATGTGACATCAGGGGGTGACAAAAAGGTTGGCTCTACCGCTGGCCGCTAAACCATATACGGTAACCTCCGCTAATGTTCCAGTTCCTTCTTCAGGGAAAAAAATATGAAACCTTGTTTCCTTGATATCTTTTTTATTTTTCCTTCAAATACCATTAAAGCCAAATTTGACATACACTGGTGAAGTGTTGTCTGTCTTTCTGTGAAAGTTAGTGTCAAAGCAAATCTACCCAACTGTTTGCAGGATACACATCGTCATGTATATCCCTTCACAACACAGGTAAACTTGTAATAGTATCATAAGCAGCAACAAGTGAACCCAAAATGGGAATAACCTGCAAATTTGTGTTTTATACCTAAATGTATTCATTTACTGAAGCCTAAAGCACTTTAAAGCTATTTTAAATGGCAAAAATACCCAAATTCGACTTTGATGTTTGGGGCACTTAAAAATAAATATCCCATAAGTATGTTACATATTAATCATCCTCAGGATGTTCTTTACACATTACAGATATTAGATATTAGACATATCTCGTGTAAATCTTTAGAAAAATGAGTTTTTCACACCTGCGCCAAGTGAAAATCCATATGCTAATGTCGTCATTATTCGGTATAGCACAACTTAAATTAAATTTTAATGCTAGGATGTCATAGTATGAGCTTTAAGCTTCATGAATAGTAAAAAACGAATTTTGTAGCACTTATTTTTAATAATTATTTTTCATAATTAATAATAAAAAAATAAAAAAAAATAAACCCTTTTATTTTTGATAATTCCACATATAAGAGCAAGCTGCATCCCTTGCCTATCATTTTAGACGCATTTATTTATAAGCCTAAACACAGAAGCCTAACTTAAAACATGACAAAATTTGGCGCCACATTTTTCTTTCTAAAAGGACAATTTTATTTAGCAACAGACCCAATAATATACTTACAAAATGTTGCTTAATAGACTGAAAACATCAAGAAAAACCACGAACAGACATTGAGCTCATTTGAGACATAAACAGAAAGGGGTGAAACACTCAGGACACACAATACGGCGCGCTTTTAGCCATGCATTTCATGAATAGCGCCAACGCTATTCTCTTACAGAAGTTGCACTAATAGGAAAACCACAGACATTTAAACACACACATTTTAACCCACCTATCAATACTCAGGACAGCCCACAGACTGTACTAGAACCAAACCATTTGTAAATACTAGTCGTAAGTTATATTTACAAGAAACGCTTCTCAATTGTGTTTTTTTTTTTTTTTTTACAAAAAGACTACGAAAATACACTCAATTCACTAGCTTTGGTTAGCAGAACACCAAACAAAATCGTTCTGCATATCTTCATTCATAAAAACTGCGCAGAACAAAGGATCCTTGTTTTGTATTATGTCATATTTTAATTCCCTGGGGATACAAAATCACCAAGGAAGAAATATGTTTGTAAATCTAAACCTATTTAGATTTTCCCTTTAGGGAAGCCGGCTAATCCAAACGTATACAAAGTTGGCCAACATAAAGCTCCAAATTTGCTAAGATCAGGCATCTTATAGCTCACTAATCTAGCTTCAAACTTCAAGGGGCTATCTCTATCGATACACTCGTAAATATACAAGACCCTCGGTTTTTGAAAATTGCAATCTTCAAATAAAACTAAGGACCAAACAAACTAAGAACCAATCAAACTAAGACTCAAAGGAACCAAGGAACCAAAGAACAAACGACTGGGAGCGACCCACTTATAATTAACTCTTACTTTTACTAATCAAAAGGTTATCCAAATTCTATCTGTCAAGTTCTACATGACCTAACGGTCTTTTAGAATACTCACGCCAAAAAGGTTCTCAGTCAGGAGTGACGTCATGTGGAGGATCAAAAATCAGGAAGATCAGAAATGTACTGGGCTGCAGAAACAAAGAATCTCCAGAATCCTTGTGCACAGAGTACCTCCTTAGTAGAATCTTGTTCTGTCCTCCTCAGTAGATTTCAGTCTCCTGACAAGATCTCCCACAGAAAGCCACTTCTCTGATGAGGCCCCGCGTTGGCTGCGCCATTTGAAGTAAATCTAATCTTCAACTCAGGGATCTTATTAATATAAAGAACTTTACAGAAGCTGAAATATGAAAAGACATCTTTATTAAACTTACATAAGTGAGGCCACGTCACACAGAAGCCGTAGCAACTGTATGAGGCAGTCTGAGGAATACAAAGAACAGAGGCCTTTTATATGCTCTCAGGGTTACAAACTTCAGCATACAAGTAAGGGGCAGTCCTAGCTTGTGCAAGCATGCAAAATACCTAACATTCCTTCTTTACAGTTTACCATTCAGATATTTACAACATTGAAAAAGCAGAGTCATGATGACAAGCCCATTTTCAGTTTGTCCATCCCAAGACCAATTTCCCGGCAAGGCCCGACATTCTCATCAGATATCAGATGGACCCCTAATAAAATCGGGCACCTCCTCCTCGTAAAGCAAGTCATAAAGAAAGAAACATAGACAGGTGTGTGAGAGATTAGGAGTGGTTTGAATGTGATGAAAGGTTTATGGTTTGCTGTGCCTTGATACTAATCTTGATCGGTCACTGGGAAAGGAACTGGTCGAACAGGTTTGGCTTCAGGCAGTGGAGTCAGCTTGCCCAGGTCACACAAAAGTCAACAAAGGTGTACGTGTCCTTCAGACTCGTTTTGGCCTTAGTTATCAGCCTATGTGAGGGCAACCACTTAAAATGGCTGCCATGCACAAAATGGAACCCGAGGGTTCAGGACGAAATCCCTGATTTGAAGGTGATCCAGCCATTCGAACACGCCGAAATTGCCTGGATATAGTATGTTCGTCATTGTCGTTCTGCTGATACCAAAATCGTCATGATTCGACGATGCTTATGACACGAAGCCAAAATTTCAAGTACTACAATGGATGCACCTTCTGTGTACATGCAAAATAGTTCCTGCACGGCATTGACATTTGATTCCATGCCGTGCTGGAACCTTGTGATGCTTTCCATTGCAGTGTCTTTTTCAAAGGCACCAACCTCTTTGGATGAGTCACCGGTGTGACCACCACACTGCTCATCCACCAGACTACTTAAAAGTCGTAATATGGCGGGCAGGTGGCGACTATTTTGGCAATGAGGTAGTGCGGTGGTTTGCACTGCCATGCCACCGCTCTACCAAAAGATTTAATCAGGCCCTAAGTAGCCTTACCTATGTCTGCCCCCTGCACCCTATTAAACCTGACATAATTCCATCATGACATGCATTTCGCCAAGGACGGAGCGGGAGAGCACCACATTTACTAAAATATGGCACTCTCCACCCCTGTCCCTAGCGCAGGTGCTGAAATAGCTGCCGTGCGCCATGGAGCCACCTCTGCACCATAGTGCAAGGGTGTCTTCATGAGTCAAGCATAGGTTTTGTACTGGAAGGATATCCTTCCAGTACAAAATACTTTGCATAGACTAATTAAAAAAGAAATTCCCACTTTGTATGTGTGCTGTACAGTGCAGGACACATGCAAAGTCAGAATATAAAGGAGAAAAAAGGCATTTCTCCTTCATAGCACCTGGGTGAAGGGTGCGCTATTTTCTGATGATAAACCCTGTCTACTTTGTTTAGTAAATTGGATTTAGCATCACAAACCTTGGGTGGTTGCATGTGAATGCCCATGCACCACCCATGGTTCACCCCCTTGGCGCTAAGTAATGCAAAGCAGCGCAGTTACTTTCACAAACAAGTTTAGCGCTGGAAAGAAAATCTGGAAAAAAAGGTTTTGTGCCGATTTGTGTCACTTTTATGACACAAACCTGAAGTCAAATCTTAGTAAATCTGCCCCTAATGGTGAAAAAAATATATTCTGTTCATGTTGTGTATGCACTGTCAGTGAGAATCCCCCAAAAATATTACACCTGATGCCTGTGGTATGGCGGGATACCTACTGTAGAGGGAGGACTTTGGAGTAGCTGAATCCTTGGTGTGTTTGTGTGTGTACATATATATATTTATATATTAGAGTAATACAATATTTGACAGAATAGAAAGAGAGTGCAGCCCCAACTGACATCTGTGAGTATGAGCTACCACTGTGTTCTTAGCTCTGATTTTGCCACCTCTGAGGCCAGGGATCGCAAAAACAGTTCCAGGGTTTGCCTGGGGCAAGCTAGGGGTCGCAGCTACAACCCCTGGTGATCCCTAAATGACATCCATGGGCATTACCCACCCCTGAACATGCCCCACCCAGCCCCACCACTCTCTACATTTACCTTTCACTCTCCCACCCAAATTGAATACATTACATACTGTGACTCGAGCATGCAACATGTGTGTGCCCCTGTTTTCCATGCCCCTGTTTTCTTCCTTCCCTGGGGCACTATAGTATTACAAGTATTACAAAAGGGGCCACAGATGCTTGTGTGGCCCTTTCTGTGACGTAAGTAGTGCTGGCATTCATACAGTACTGGGAGTATTTTAAGAATGGAATCCCTCATTAGCATGGAGGTTGGCCACACAGGAAGGAGGGAAACAATTTGTGGCATATTTACCAAATAATCACGTAGCGCAGCAAGTCACCATGCTGTGCTACATGATAGGGAAAGGGAGGAATGCATTGTACTTAACAAAATACGGTGCATTCCTGTCATTTCCCAGCACTGGCGCACAATGTGCTGCCTAGTGACAATGCTGGCACCCTTGTACCACGGCACAAGGGTGGCTGCATAATAAGCAGGATTGCTTTTGCGCAGGAAAGGACACTTTCCTGCAAAAAACAATCCCTTGCGGCTTATTGTTCTTTCTATATGTGCTGCAGATTACAGCACAACTAAGAAGAGGAACTTATGAGGAGAAGTAAAGATATTTTTTCCCATTACGCATCACCTGGTAATGGTAAATCTGGGAATGTGCCAAAATCCATGGGTGGATACGTGGGAACACCGACCCTCCATCCATGGAACGCCTTTCTGGGGCAGAGTAACACAATGCCGCGATTTACGCTGCATTACTCCAGATTTATCAACCCACACAAGTCCATGCAAGGTGGCCTTGTGTAGCTTAATAAATCAAACTTAAGAGTTGCAACGCTTAGGCGCCCTGTTGCGTGGCTCAAGGGCGATGCAACTCTTGCATAAATTTGACCCTTTGTCTCTACATGTTCGCTGTATTATGGATGTGGTCAAAGATGCAAAGAGATCATCAGGAGGTGCACTGAAGGATAGTCATATGCATGGGAAAAAGGAGGTCCACTGGACCCCAAACACATCCCATAGCGGACGGGTGCAGCCTCACAGCACCCTCCTGCAAGTGAATCTCTTTCCCCATAAAAGTCCAGGTGGGTGCTGCATGCACATTGAAAGATGGAGTAACTGCTTTCACAAATGTGCCACCCACAGAGTAGGTGCAGGTTTACATTATTGCAAACAGTGCACACTGTACCAGTTTGTGCCTGAGCTGAACGAAGTGCAAACAATCAATCAATCAAGAACGTATAAGGCACGACTACTCACCCATGAGCGTCTCCATGTGCAGAGATATTGTTTTCTTTTGTGATATTGCCTTGGTGTTGTGTCTGTGTCACTGCACCTTCTGTCCCTCTCTGCTGTCAAGGAATAATCCTGCCAGGCTTTCTAAGAGCCTTATTTGCACAGCTTTGAGATTATATATCAGGCGGCTGCTGTAAAGGCTAACACAGGCAAAAGAATGTATCAGCTAGCACAGAGCAAGTAAGACATTACAGCTGTAACACAATGACAGCAAATATCCAGACTCAAAATACAGTATTCACAGTAGGGGCTCTCTTTAAAGCCATACACACTGATTGTACAGATTTTAAAAAGAATGCAGTTATGAAACATGCCCAGGGCTCACATAGGAAACATACATCTTTATTAAGAGGTAATGAGATGAAGTGTGAGATCTGATTCAAAATCAATCATTATGAATTTAAGGTGAGTGAATAACATGGAATGCCTCCCATCAATCCATTCCAACTGACATCAGTCCATCCATATTGGTCCTTCTAGTGTCACAGAGCAAACATTTACCTATGAAATATGAAAAGAAGATATTCTCTCACTGGCTGTCTTCATTCTGGAACTGCTTGGAGCACTTTTCATCAACAACACAATCAATATGCATCAGTATTCCAATAACAAACTCACACAAAAAAATCACTTTAAACATAGACAGTATCAGACTTAAGTGCTTTTTTACTCTCTTCCAGTCTTGAATCTCCAGGCCCATCTTAATAAAATAAAATTCATCCTCAGTGTCAAAGGTACCCATATCCAGGATTGCCTTTCCATTTTGGGAGAGCTAAAATGTAATTATTTTTATGTTTGCAACTGCTCCAATTCAATGTTTGTGCCAACAAACATGCTCTTTCTTATACATAAATCCCATTTTAGGAGCCAATATACTTTTACAGCCATTAAAATGGTTTGCAATTCCATGCTAATTTGGCATTTGGATGAGGCATATTGTGGCTTAATTTCCAAAAATCAAATGTGCATGTGATATAATTATGTTTTTGGCCTTAAACCAGTTGAAAAATCTTGAACAGTTGCTGATTCAAGAGTCAGCAATCCTCTCTGTTTCCTTGAATACACCCTTTTGTCTGCGGGAACACAGGATAACATCCACTACTTCAAGAAGTAAGGAAAAAGCATGTGGATTACCCTGCTCCATCTCCAGGCATGAAAGTCTAGGCTCTGAAGTTTGATGTGCAGAACCTGTCCCTGTTACTGTGAGAAAAGGTCTATGCTGTGAGAGAGAGGAAGTGGGGCACAGGAAGAAGTGCATCAGGTCTTCATACCACCCACTTGTTGGCCAGTCTTGGGCTATCAGAAGGTCTTGGGCCCAGTCAAAGTGGATCTTATTCAAGAACAGAGGAATTAATAGAATGGGAGAAAATTGCAAGTGAAGTTTAAAGTTCCTCTTCCAGCTTAAAGCGTCCCCAATGCTCCCTGTAATGGATAATGTAGGGAACAGAATTTTCGGTAGTGAGTGTTTTCGGTGAGTGGCGAAGAGATCCACCACACCTGTCTTCCAAAGACTGCATATGTGTTGGGCCACCTCCCTATTAAGGCGCATATTGTAATCTGCAAGATGACACTGACTGAGAATGTCTGCATGTGTATTCAGTACAACGGCTAGCTGTTTGACTACTATCTGACTAGAGTCACAGAGCTTCCCAGCAGGGAAGCTGCAACCTCACGCCTCCTTGTTTTTTGATGTACCACATCACAGTCATAAGATCTGGACTGACTGGCTGTGAAGGGAAGGCAGGATGGCCGTAGGCACTAGCCAGACTCCTCGTAAATCCAGTAGATCGATGTGCAAGCCCCAGTACTCTTGAGACCAAAGGTCTCTGAGGTTCAGTTTCCACTCTAGGGTTGACGCATCCATGGTGACTCTTGTCACTTCCTGTTGGGTTGGAACAGATTGTCTTGAAGCAGATTGCCTCCCACATTCCACAACTCCAAATTGGCCACAGTGTCCCTAGAGATCGTGATGAAACTCTGAAGATCTCCACCATGTTGAAATCACTGTCTGCAGAGATAACACTATAGGATCCTCATGACTGGCATGAGTGGGTGACCAACAGAATGCAGGAAGCCAGCAGGTTTATCAGGCATAAGGCCATCAGGACTGTCTCTTGAGCTCCATTCTGAAATATCTGAATGGTAGCTTGAAGGTTCTGAGCTCTTTGTGGAAGAGGGAAAAGGCTTTTCTTGATGAGGTATCTAGTAAGCCTAGGCGGATTTCGCAGAGTTTTACTCGGCATAACTCTGTGAAGTGGCAGAAAAACTCTGCAGCGCTCTACGGAGTTCCACCAGCGGTGGAGTCTGTTAAGTCACTTTGCTCGCACTGAGTTTGTCCTGTGCTCTAAAATCAGCACAAACGGCACTATGTGTCGCGCCAGAGGGCGCTGCTGCTTTCTGCTGCTCGAGTAGACGTTCTACTCGAGCATCTGCTTCCTCAACGCAAGTGGCAGACTTCTCAACGCGAGCATTTGCGACCTGCCGCCACTGCCCGCAATAAGAAATCTCGCCAGGAGGAGGTCTAGTGCTCACCAACCTACTGTTGGCGAGCCGCTCGAGAGAAAAAACTCTGCTCCGCGTCACTTTGGGGAGTTTTTCAGAACTCAGCATGGAGCACGGAGTGGGCAAAACTCTACAAAATCCTCCCACTCCTAGGGGCAGATTTACGAGCCCCCTGCGTCACCAGTACGTCACTTTTCGTGACGTACTGGTGGCGCAGGGGGCTGCTCCATATTTACAAGGAGAGGAAAAGTCACCCTGCGTGACTTTTCCTCTCCTTTTAAATACGGCCCCTTCACACGCAGCACTTTGCGGTGAAGGGGCGTTCCATGGGTGTTGCTGTGGGTGTTCCCACGCAACACTCATGGAACAAGACACATCTCCAGAATTACGAGAAATCGTAACTCTGGAGATGCGTCTGAAAGCTATGCCACCCTACAGGTGGCGTAGCGAGGCGCACCGAGGAGAAATGTTTTGTCATTTCTCCTCGTTTTTTCCTCTTTCAATGCGTGCTGCATTCTGCAGCACGCATTGAAAGAGGAAAATGGTTGTAGTGATTGTTTTTGTGCAGGAAGGTTCCCCTTCCTGCACAAAAACAATCTCCCCACGACACAGGCATCCTTGCACCATGGTGCAAGGGTGCCTGCGCCGGAGCATGGCTGCAGTTTGTGCGCCAGAGCAGGGGGAAGCACAAGGATGCAACATATTCTTGTAAATATGTCGCATCCCTGTGCTTCAAAACTAACGCAGCGCCGCGCAGCAAAATGACTTGCTGTACCCCGCTGCGTTAGTTCAACGTAAATCTGCCCCCTAGTGTCTAGTACTGCTTCCATTAACAGGATATGCTGAGAAGGCGCAGGTGAAAATTGATCTTGTTGATAGAAAGGTCCAGAGCATAAAGCAGCTTCACTGTGACTCAAAGGTAGTATGAGACCAGCTCTGAAGAGCTGTTTTTGTGGAGCCGCCAGCAGTCCAAGAAAGGGAATACAGGGGTCCCTAGATATCTGAGATGGGTTGCAACCACTGCCATCACCTTTGTGAAGTCTTGTGGTCCTGAGGTTAGGCAAAATCGAAGAACATCAAACTTAAAGTGGATGTACCCCCACTGTAAAGCAAAGGTACTTCCTGTGTGCCTGCAGGATCTGGATGTGGAAATAGGCATCCTGCAGGTCTACAGACACCTTTCAGTGATCCGCTTCAAGCAAGCAACACCTGAGCCAGGGCCAGCAATAAGAACTGTCCTTTTTGAGGAACCAGTTCAGATCCCTGAGGTCCGGGGTTGGACAAAAACTGCTGTCCTTCTTTCCAACTAGAAAATAATGGGAACAACAGCCCTGGCCACATTCCTGCTTTTTTTGCAATCTCCGCTTTAACTTTTTGCAGTAAAGCATCCACCTTCTGTTGAAGGATCCGCTGATGATTGGGTAGAAGGGTGGAGGTACAGTAGTTAACAGAGGGAAGGGCCTGATTAAATAGTAGGGCATACCCCCTTTCCCCAGGTTGTAGAATGCATTGCTCTGAAGTAATGCCCCCCCGGCCTATGGCACGGATGGTTCCAAGAAGAGGGAACTCGTTTTTCCTGTGGTGGCTGGGGAGAAGGATGAGGATCGGAGTTGAGGTAGAGCCTGAGCACATCCAGTTCTTTTGCTGTGAACTCTGAATTGTTTGTAGAGCAGATTGTCTATTGTTCTTTTCAAAAGGTGTGTTAATGACAGCCTCAAAAGAAGAATCACCTGGAGAAGCCAGGTTAATGTTCTGAATTGCGTGTAATCCCTTTGATGTGTTTGAAGGCTGAGGGGTCTTGAAGTTGCCTTGCTCAACTTGAACATCTTGAGGACAGAGTCTGCCTTGGCTCCAAAGAGGTTTGAACTATCAAAGGGGAGGTTCATATGGCTATATTGGACATTCTGAGAGAGGTCTGAGCCTCTCAACTCTGTGTAGTAATATGGGCCCTATGTTTCAATGTCTCAGATGACAGAGTTTGCTGTGTCTAGCTCAGAATGAATACCCTGTTTTGTTGCTGCATGACTGCCCCTTCGCAGCTCTGAGAAGGGAAGTTAAAGGTGGTCTGGCAAATTAGGTAGCACCAACTGTACCATGTCCTAAAGGGCATGTGTGTAAAAATCAATGAGGCAGGTGGCATTTATAAGTCCATACTGCCTACCAAAAACAACATCTTGGCCATCTGCATTATCTTTTTGGGTACTTTTTTAGATGAGTTGGTAGAAAAAAAGCCTAGGGGAACTTTGTATAAGCAGGATGCCTGGCCTGTCAAGCTCTCCAGTGAAGGGAGAGATTATAGAAAATGCATAGCTGTGGAGGATTTAGAGGAGGTGGGTTCACCTACACAAAAACAATTGGCTCAGTAAGGGCAAAAGAGTCAGACGCATTATGTAGGACCTCTGCAAAATGTGGACCTTGGTTTCAGCTAAGGGAAGTTGGAGAGTCAATACCTCTGCTGCTTTCTTAATGGCGGAGTCATAAGAGGAGGTGTTAATCCAGTTGGTGGTATAATTCTCATTCAGGTGAGGTGCGAAGGCCACTAAAGTCTTTAAGACCATCAACATCTGCTTCCTAGGCTATATCTGTATCTGAGTATGTATCTTCATTGGTTTTAGAGATCCCAAGAAAATGATCGTGTTTCCTCTAGAAAACAATAAGCCTATCTTTGAGATTGGTGTGGAGGATACTCTGTGAGAGGCAAAAAATTCAGCTTTGGTAAATGCAGTGTAGGTGGAGTCGGTCATGGAGCCAAAGGTGCTGATTGGGATGTCAGTGAGGTTGACTGTGGAGCCAAATGAGTCAATTGTGATGCCAGAGAGGACAATGGGTCTGGTACCAAAGGTGAAGAATCTGGCAGGATAGTAGGAGGGGGGGCACCTATCTGTGGAGGCAAGTCTGCAGAAGGGACCGGCATTATGTGGTCAGAGTTGGAGCCAAAGTAACAGGTGGCAATGGTAAGAACGGAGTGAAGGCATCAGTGTACGGATTAGGGATACCCGTGAAAGCATATCCCATTGGGCCCATGACGTCAGAAGATGTTCCAGAGGGAACCATGGAACATCTGAAAAATTTCAAACATTACGGGGCATATTATCAAGGGCTTTATCGCCGATTTAGCGGCACTTTTTGCCGCTAAATCGGCGATATTTTTAACGCCCTATTAGCAAGCTGTCGCTAACAGCAGTTAGCGACAACTTTCTGACGAAAGCGATCGGTTTGGGTGCCGCTTTGCATGTCAGCGATGTTTATCGCTAATGACATGCAAAGTAGGCGTTCCCGACCAACATACCCTGTAAACAGACGCTAACAGGCCTATCACCTATTAGCAAGGTGTCCCTGACCCCGGTTAGTGACGTGAAAAGTCACGCTAACCGGGGCCATCGCCATTTTTTTATCACCTGCTATTTTCCTGACTTAGCCATACATTACATGGGGGGTGGATTATGCTGATACGACCACAGGGTCGTATCAGCAAGGTTTTCCACCTCCCCCATGCAACATCGCTGGTTTTGTCACGATGTTGTCCCTTCCCTCCCGCTATCGCTGGACTATTTATCGCCATAGCGCTAAATGTCGCTAATACAGCATTAGCGTGGCGCTATATTCCAGCGATAGCCGGCGATAAAAATAATCACGCTAAGCAGGGTTAGCGATGATTATCGCCTCTTCTTGCTAATATGCCCCTACATTCGGTAAGTGTGTTGGATTCCTTCCAGGGTCAGAAAACTCTGTGTAAGGCATCCACTCTGGGTAAGGCATCTACTGTGGGTAAGACATCCAAAATATTAGAGAAAACATCCCTGGCCACATTCCTGTTTTTTTGCCATCTCTGCTGTAACTTTTTGCAGTAAAGCATCCACTTTCTGTTGAAGGATCTGCAGATTGTAATGCTACAGGGAACAAAGGATCCAAGATCAGCACCGGGTAACAATGAGCTACAGATGCGGGATACTCTCTGGGTTCCTCCGCAAGTTCTGATCCAAAGAGGCTGCTTAAAGAGTCAGTGCCATTTGGTGGACCTACAATCTGAGTAGTGGCTTTTCTTCTTACGCTTGCATTTTGATGACTTTGTGAAGGCAGAAAATCCAGGGTCCTTGATCCAAGTATGGATTACTCCTTCAGTCGATGTTTATCCCGAGCCCGGGCCATGGACATCTTAGTCTCCAGTTCCTTTATATCTTTGAAGTGAAAACTCTGATAGGAACTTCAGTCCATGATATTGTGATCCAACCTCGAGCACAACAGACAGATGTCATGTGGGTCCATGATGGACATTTGTCCATCAAAGTCCCTGCAAGGTTTAAATCCTAAATATTTAGGGAGAGACATCAAGTAAGTTCACCAGATTTTCTTTTTTTAAAGGGCAACAAATGTTGACTGATCTTCTGAGGATAGTTGAGCTCCAGATAGAAGTTGATGGTGCGAGAAAAAAGTCACGGACATCAGCCCACTTATGGGGTACCTTATGGCTCCAGTGAGGTCATAAGCGTGCCTCTTCTTGAGCCCTAGTGGAGTCAGCGCCTCCTACCAACATGAAGAGATAGTGAAAAGGTTCTGGGTTCAGTCTGACACCTGGAATATTCAAAAGGTGAGGAATCTGCTGATAGAAGTATATACCAGCAAAAAGTTAGTCTTTATTTATAGTTGATCAAAGACATGGCTGTCTGCTTAGGTTAACAGTCCACAATTCCATTATGACACCTATTGGAGGTAGTTGCTACTTATGACCAATCTCATCCCCTCATCAATATTAACCCTGGGCAAAGCACTACGCTACGCTCACGTAGTTTGCGAAGTTTGTGCTACTTCGCACTACGCGAATTGCACGTAGCACAGTGCAAACACGCGTAGCGTAGCGTAGTGCAGCGGTCATTTTTTGCTTGCTCGCGGTCCTCAACGTCAAGTTGGCGACCGCGAGCAAGCAAAATGACATCCGGCGAGACTTTTTCCTCGTTCGCGATCAGCAACATCAAGTTGCCGATCGCGAGCATGGAAAATAAACCTCCCGGCGAGATTCTCAACGCGGGGAGGTCAGGTTTCTCATTGCGAGTGGTCGCGTATGCTCGCGACCGCTCGCGATGAGAAACTACCAGTCCGCGTTGAGAAAGCTGCCGCTCGAGTAAAAATCTACTCGAGCGGCAGTAAAAGACAGCTCGCACTGTGCAAGATGCCGTTTTCAATGATTGCACAGTGCGGACAAGTATCCAGCACTGTGCAATCATCGCGAACAGCGCACTACGCAGTTCGCGTAGTGCTACGCGTAGCTCGCATAGTGCGAAGTGCACTTCGCGTAGCTTTGCGTAGCGCTACTTCGCGAACTACGCCCAGGGTTAATCAATATTCATGAGACAGGTCATAATATGAAACAATCCGATTCAGAATTTTACAAATGGACCTATTAGTACATAGGTTGGTTTGTTAAATTCAAAACTGGCCTCAAAAATACTTGTTGCAAATTCCATACTTATATAAAATGTTTGAGGACTTTTACTGCATTTTGGGTAACTTTAATGTCTGCTTTCCTATCTGTCTTGACTGATTGAAGCTCATCTCAATTCTTGATACCCGTATGGGCTGCAACAGTGATGTCATTAGATGGTTCTCACCCTTCCTAATAAACTGTTAGCAGTTGGCTAGTTTGGGCAACACCACCTCTGCTCACATCCCGGTCAGTTGCAGAGTACCTCAGGGATTTGTCATTACAGCAATTATGTTCAACTTGTACATGTAACTTCTATATGCAGATAAGACTCAATTGTATTTAAAACTCCTTTCTGACAAGATGGTTGCACCCTAGAGTGGCTAACCTCCATCAGCTAAATCTAGAGAGAAATGAAGTGATGCTCAGTGAATGTCCCAACAAATCCAAATTTAAATTGACTGCAGATCTGAACTCAACATTAATGGTTCTTCATCTACTCCAGCAGATTAAGTTAAATAAATATGTTTGTGGACTGATACCTGTTGGACCTGGCCCTTTTTGCAGGGTTATACCCAAATGTTTTTCCTTCTTACTTCTATTTTTTCTGACCTGTTTTTGTTGACTTTAGAACTCTGGGCACTTTACCACTGCTAACCAGTGCTATGATGCATATGCTTTCTCGTCTAAATTGTATTGTTGATTGGTTTTGCCATGATTTATGTAGTAGTAAGTTCTTAGTAAAGTGCATCAGGTGTGCCCAGGGCCTGCAAATCAAATGCTACTAGTGGGCCTGCAGCACTGGTTGTGCCACCCACATGAGTAGCCCTGAAAACATGTCTCAGTCCTAAGGAAAGCCCAAGGCACCCCATGGGCATGGTGCAATGTATGTAAAATTTAACATTTTACCTATCCTGGTAGTGAAATACTGCTAGTTTCGTTTATCACCACAGCAAGGCCTATCTCTCCCAGAGGGTATCATTGGAGCTGCCTTGTAATATCTTACACATGTATTTTGCAATTGGAAATAGGTAGAGATTTGGAGTTTGGGGTCTCTGAACTCACAATTTAAAAATACATCTCTTGATGAAGTTGGTTTTTAAATTGCGTGTTTGAAAATGCCACTTTCTGAAAGTGGGCATCTTCCTGTTTAACAATTATCTGCCTCTGCCTGTCTGCTGAATACACTTCTGGGTTAGGAGGACAGCTGGGCTGTTTGTGCTTTCACTCTAGACAGTCACACAAAGGGAGCTGGGGTGTGCCCTGCATATCCTGAAGGCCCATCACCAGGCTGATGGGCCTTTCTGAGCTAGAGTGGTGGAAGGAGTTGTCACTGACACATGAATACGGCTGTGCCTGTCCTCACACAAAGCTGTCTTTGCCCCTTACAAGTTGTCTGGAGCCAGGTCAGAGAAAGGCATGGTCTTGTACACTACAAACACTTTCCTTTGAAGTTTACTTACTTCAAAGGTAGAAAAGGGTATAAGCATTGGACCTCTGACACCCTAAAATTAGAACATTTCTGGATGAGGACATTTTGTCAAAAAGAAGAGATGGTTGCTGTAGGAATGACTGCTATTCTGCCTGTTGCTTTTTTGTACTGGCCTGTTGCTTGCTGCTTCTGTCCTGGGAGAGAAAGGACTTGACTTTACTTTCTTCATCCTGCTTCCAAGGTTCTCCAAGGGCTTGTGTGTACTTGCCTCCTCTTAGCCATCAAAGACTACACCTACCAGTGCCTGGGCTCCTTTGTTGAGAGTCCTGACTTGCAAAGGGGTGTCAAATCCAGTTCCAGGGCACTTGGAAATGTGAGATGGTGATCTTAAGGGAGAAGATACTCACAATGACTTCCAGTGTCTGTTTATTCAACACCCTGCTGCAGAAGGTTGATGCAAAGCTGCTGCCTCACTGAAGCATGGTTCCTGTTGAATGCATTGACCATGGTTTGCACCGCAGGCCCCAGCATGCCATCACAGCCCATTAGAACAATCACCACAGCGTGAGCCTGAGCACTGTGCCATCTACGTCCTTGGCCCCCTGCTTTCACTCTGACGCAGTGCCGGCTTTCGACTGGAAAACCAATGCAGCGCCTGTCTTGCTGCTATGGAATCAACGCAGCATCTGTTTCACCGCTGCTGCATTGACACAGCATGAATGGATTTTCAATGCTTTGTCCCTGGGCGTCGATCTCTTCTTGGACACTGCATCGCAGTAAGGAACCGAGGCTGCATATCCGTAATTCGACGTATCACCTCCTCTGCAGTAAGAAACCGACACATCATGTCACCTGCCAGTAAGGAACAGATGCATCACCTCCACTGCCAGCAGGAAGGAACCTATGCCTCACCTCACCTGTCAGTAAGGAACAAATGCATCACACCCCCTGTCAGTAGGAACCAATGCATAATGTTTTTTCTCAGCACCTCACCCCCCTGTGCTTGTTCTGATCTTTGATTTTTGAGACATGTAAGGTACTATTCTCTAAAACAACTGCATCCATTGATTTCTATGGACTAAACTTGCCTAACCCTTTTGAAGTGCTATTTTGACTTTTGTATGTGCGATTTTTTGTCATTATGGTCTTGTTTTATTTAGCTAAATATTGGCTATTTTTCTAAACTGGTGTGGTGTCCTTTTGTAGTGTTTCCAGTATGTTATTGTGTGTGTATGTACAGATGCTTACACATTGCCTCTAAGATAAGCCTGACTGCTTGTGGCAAGCTACCAAGGGGTAAGAAGGTGTTATATTAGGTGTGTAATCTGCTTACCCAGACTAGAATGAGGGTCCCTACTTGGACAGGGTGCAAACCACTGCTAACTAGAAACCCCATTTCTAACAACACACATCTGCCCATGAACTCACAAATCATACCAACTGCTACAGCTGTCAGAGCCTCACTTCACTGTGTTGCATGGATTATGCGAGATCACAGAACTATGCTTGGGATTATGGAACCTTAGTCAGCAGGGACTGAGTTATCCTGCCCATGACCTTGAGACCGACTAGCTATACTGTCTCACTTGCCCTCCTACTAGACACCCAATAACACAACACTGTCGACTCTCTCAGGAATCGCAATTGCAAGAAACACCCTTTCACTCACACGCTTGTACTCATCCACAATAAGTTCTGACTGAAACATGTGACAGTTTAAAATGTTTGTTTTAACTAACGTGCTCTAGTATGCAGTAAACGTGCTATAATCAGTAGAAAAACACAAATACAGTCAGCATAGCAAGTAGTCCAAAAATCATAAAAGGAGTTGTCATGATAAATGACAGAGTAGCCTAACCTACCTCCCCTTTTATAGAAACATAATGATTATATATTTGAAGATCTCTGGGTGGTATCAGCAGACCCCGTGCATCAGTATATAATTGGTAGATCTACATCTGTCCCTGGAAAGATCCGTCTCCAAGTGTGTGTTACCTATCTGTGTAGCCCCATATGACCAAAGTACTTGTTCATAATAAACAGCTGCATCTGCGTGTTTTGTCTAGGTGCTAGGGCCTGACTAGAACAAAATAACAAGGGACATTTTTGTTCGACCTTTTTCACAATGTGCAGACTAAATGACAGGAAGAAGCAAGACACAAAAACAACAGCATGTTCTATGTGAAAGTTTCAGAGTGGCACAAGCAAAAACAATTTGTGTAGTAATGTGTGCAAAGCAGGAGACAGGCAGCATCGTGCTCATGCTAACATAGGGAAGATGACAATACCCCTATGGGCCTCATGACACCCTCCCTTTGGTCAGGACACTAGTACCAAAAGGCTACAGAAGTCAAAGGTAAGCATAACCAAAGCATCTCAGGGTAGAGCCCAATGCAAAGTGGACAAATGTGGGAAGAGAAGAAAAATAAATGTTGGTGAAGGAGTATATTTTGTATGCAAAAATATATCCAATTACAGCAAATTTTCAGTGCCTAATATATAGGTTGAAAAATGAAAAGCCTTTAGCTCCAACAAGGCCTCCAAACTTTCCATAGAAAAGTGTGTTGCCATCCAGTTAAGCAATTCAAACGAACAGACATGCTCCTCACTTCCAGTTGCCATTAGAAGCATACCGGGTAAACCTGTGTCGATTTCAATTAAACTCAAATCCAGGAGGTGCTGTGCACGGGCACAGGTACTCCCATCGGTCGGTGGCCCCAGCGATGGATTGTACACAAGCCGCATACCCAAGGAACAGTCCTGGTTATGGGACATGAACAGACCCATCAACAGTTCAAAATCCAGGGCAGTGTGTGACTCAGTAGCCAGGCAGACATCCACGGCCCACTGAAAGGGCCACCGGATGCAGTGAAATATAGGTTGCACACAGGTAAAGTAAGAGTAACAGAAGGGTAGGCAAAAATCTACGTTTAGAGCTGATAATGGTATCAAACCAAAGAGATGAAGCATCCAATCATGGTACAACTGCAGCTTTGTCGGGCCTGGTAGAACCACAGATGGAACAGCCATTGCGGAACAGTAGAACCAGAACAAGTACATCACAAACTAGGAGAAGTAGAGGGAACCCTCCAAATACGTTTGAAAAAAACCAGAAGTCACATGACCAGAACCCACAAGTTAAAAAAAATGGGCTAGGCCCGCAGTATCAGACGCAGTAAATATTTGATGTATTAATTCCCCAAAATGGAAGGGGATATTGGTGTTTAACAATGATTGTATTTCACTGGATGTTCTTGCCACCTGCAATTCGAAGGTCTCACTAGATGACGTGACAGCCACTTCTTGTTGAAATGAAAGCACTTTGAGTCTGCTTAGCTTATTAAAAACTGTTTTCAAAGTTGGAATTAAAGGCCACAGCAAACTAATCTACACTCCCATGCGGAGGGGGTAACAGAACGTTGTTGCAACAAGTAACTTGTTGGGAAACTGTAACTATATAAGGAATGCCCACCTGCAAACCGCAGCAGTTCTGATTATTGAGAATGAGATAACTGCCATTGGAAAGCAAAGTAAGAGTAAGTATAATAGCGGGAACAGGGGTCCCTTTTAAAAAACAAGCCAAATTAGAGGCCAATACATTGCAGGAGCCATAAAGTTTTAACTGTTGGCACACAAGGGAATGTCCAACAGTAGAATCACAATCCTCCCCATTAGAAAAACCTCTGTCTCAGCACACTTACAACGACATGTAAATGGCAAGGATCATAATTCATGTATGTAACTGCTTCCAAGCGGTTCATATCTACCCACCGGATAATGTTTCATGCATGCAGAGAATTGAAAAAGTGTGATTGGCAATGAAATATCACCATGTATTAACCATATGGCTGAATATATCTCTGCCACAGTGAATGGTAATTTTTCTAGTTTCTCAATCTGTAGCATAGTGTATGTAGCATCTTTCATAGCCATCAATTTCTGTTTATCAGTCAAATTAAATGGTAAAAGCAATGCTGACGTATTCAGGTAATCCCAGGATACCCCTATATTTTTTAGTGTTTGAAGTGTCCATCCAAATTGCATAGCAGATCGAAGTTGATTTTGACCATGGCATAATGTAGACATTTAATTTTGAACCATATCAATCACAGATGACACAATGTTATCTAAAGTATATATACAAGACAATAATGTGTTAAATCTGTTATCCACCACGGCAAAAACTTTATCTAAATTATCCTGATCAACCGGATTTAAACGCACAGCAGCCTCCATCTGTGACAATTTCCGAAACTCATTGTAGGCTGCACAAACCAAAAATTTAGCACAAGGGGAATTTGGACCCAAAAGGAACTCATAAAGATCAATGTCTCTTGACAAAAGAGAAATGTTCTGTTTTACAGTACACAAAGTTGAATGTACCAACCATTGCTGACACAATTTACCAACCAAATAAGTGGTAATAGTATTAGAATTGGGGGAATTCGTGTAGCGTGTATCTGGTCTATGCAATGTAAAACCACTAGTGCTACTCATAAAGCATAAATGACAAGCATAGGTGTCTGTTGGCCACAATACCCAACTATGTTGATTTATCATGGATGAATTAAAAGAACAATTTCTTATCATCCAATTTAGTTGATCAGCAGTGTAGTTTGTATCTGTCTGCGAAGTCTCATAAAGGGCCAGGGAATTAACTGTGGGAGTATTCATATTTTTAACTGTTGCAAATCCCAAACATGTAGTTTGCAGGATTGTATGATTACGAAATAACATTTGTGTTGGTATGAGACCTGCACAGTGCAAACACTCAGTACCCTGCACTTGCCAGAACTTAGTGCCCCATATGGATTTCAAATCCACATGTTCTGTCCAATATTCATAGCCTTTCAGGGCCAAGTCCATAACGAAGGACAAAGAATACACTAACATAGTTTGTGTAAGCATATATTTGTTTGATGATGAGGCACACAATTTAAAATCATATGATGCCGGGAAAGTGAGGTTAGAACCAGTGAAGTATGTATACTTCCTTTGTTGTGTTTTAGAACTGCTCTGAGAAGGTGTAGGGAAATGTTGTCATTGTGTATAATTTAAATTTGGACATTGTCCGCTAGTTCTATGGAGAAAATGATGGCCATAATGTTGGTAACAAAATAATTAGAAGTATTTAGATATGTCTTCTGTATCAAACACAGTGTAATATTGTAAATCAGAAAACAAGGAATTCACAGCATTAACATATCAATCATCTGAATATAAACTGGATGTTACCACATTCTCCAAAGAAACGCGGAAGACATATGGTATTTGTAGGGTCTCCGTAGGACCATAAACATCAAATGGCAATTTATCCCACACAATGCCATCAACTATAGGGGCATAGCAAAAGAACAAGGAAACCCTGGAAGTCAGCGGGGACCAAGGGTGGAGTTGTGCTTTACAGAACAAGGGTCCCACACATATTGGAATGCAGAATTACAATTTCACAATTTAATAATAAAAATTGGAATTAACAAATGTTTTAATATAAAGATAGGTATTTAATGCGAGAGTCCATGAAACAAGGGAATAATAACACGTGAAAAATAAGGGTGAGCAACCGTGGCAAGGCAGAGGGAAATCAGCCGATTTCCTTACCCCAGGCAGTGACTTAAAAAGTGACTTTTCAGTATGCGTGAATATAAATAGACAAAAGTCACAGTTGAGGTTACATCTCATACTCCATAGAGAATATAAATAGCGGTATAGAGTTGAGAATGTATGTGTCGACGACGTTTCAATCCCGCAGAGAGTATCGGGATCTCATCAGGACTAATAGATAGAGCAGGTGCCTGAGAAGTTGCCAGTTGTGCGGCAAGTGTGAGAGCCGCGATGTAGGGGGCCAAGGCGAGGTGCTGGCGGTGGGTTCCGCCAGGAACAGACAGGAGACAGGAAGTATGCGGGAGTACGTATGGATCGCGGGCATCCAACCTGAGTATAAGAGGTAGCAGCTCCCAGCCGGGAGGCTGCAAGGTGGATGGGCGTGCCGGACGGCAGGCCGCTGATTGGGATAAGGTCACCACAACCCTGGAATCGGGAATATGAGCCGTGCGCCGGCTCGATGGCTGATGCAGGAGGGACAGCGGACGGCCGTGGGATCTGGGATAGAACGTACAGTGGCGGACAATGCCGTCAGGCTGCTACCTCTTATACTCAGGTTGGATGCCCGCTCACCCTTATTTTTCGCGTGTTATTTTTCCCTTGTTTCATGGACTCTCGCATTAAATACCTATCTTTATATTAAAACATTTGTTAATTCCAATTTTTATGATTAAATTGTGAAATTGTAATTCTGCATTCCAATATGTGTGGGACCCTTGTTCTGTAAAGCATCAACTATAGGGGCAGCCGAAATGTTATCAAGTGCTTGGTCTCTTGTCATTTTGTGGGAGGACGAATGTGGTGCCAATACTCAGTCAACTATTTCCACAGCAGAGCGTTCAGAGAGATAGTGCCATTTATCAAGAGGAAAAACACAGTCACAAATCCAATCCACATGAAGAGGAATACCATTGAAAAAACTATCCAGATATACGTCCAAGGTGGTACCAGATAAGTGAGTCTCAACCAAGCAATGAAGACACAAATCCATGCAGGAGGTGGTGAAACAACTGAAGTTAACGAAGAACTGTCTGATGAGAAATTATCTTGATCGATATAATAACCACTGGAACTCTGCTAAAACAACGGTGGCTGTTCGGAAGTTAAAGTTGAACTCAGTTCTGCCATAGGGGACTCCAAAGGTGGGGTAGTATAAGTGACATCCATGGTAGAATACATGGAAGATAAAACTGACAATTGGTCAATTGAAGATTCAGTCACCCCTTCAGGCTGCCGGGGTGAAAAAACAGTATCCATGGGCTGTAGTAAAACATCCCGTTGTGGGATGCTCCTAGGCACACTATTGAGTATCGGCCAGACGGTGTAACTTGTCATGGTCAATTGAGATAAAACGGTTATCTTTAGATCCTGTCATTGGAGGTAAAGTCATGGTTTGTGTACCTTTAAGACCAAGGAATGGGACTGGAGCATGGTATGAGGGACCAAATTCTTTCTTATTTGTCACCTTCTCCCAGACCAGATCTCCTACTTTCGGTAGCCAGCCAGAAATCGGAATCAGGACTGCTGCATTCGTTGGTGATGGCAAATGGGTTCTTGCCAGGGCATCACAATTCTTTTGTAGATCCTGTAACACAGCACAGTGGATATCTACATCAAATATTGCGGCAGCCGCCACAAAGTTTAGACCATCAAGGTCTGGCACAAGCATCTTCCCTCACCCATAGATCTTCAAGGGAGATTATTAAGTGCACATTGTACCCCATATAAATGAGTTAACCAGCCATGGTCCAGACCTAATACACCGGCTGTTAAAGACTGCTTCAAGGCATAGTTAATCCCCTCCCCAACAGAATTGCCCTCAGATCTACATGGAGATGAGAAATGCACCTGCACCCCGATGGACTTCACGGAATCACAGTATACCTTAGAGGCAACAGCCAGACCTTGGTCAGAATGAAAGGTGCAACAGGCATAAGTCCCACCAAAGACATGCAAATCCTTTATAACAGTATGCGCATCAGCAAAGTGCTAAGGTCAAACCCAGAGAAACCTAGTGCACTAACCCACTGCAACCAAAATGTATTTGAAAGCATTATCGGATGTCAAAGTACCGCAATGATCATGATAAATACATCCAAATGGATGGTCAGAAATGTAAAGGTGAGTCAGTGTTGGGCGCTGAACAGTAGAACTCTTAATTTGTTGACAAACATCACAACAAAGCACATATTTATGAGTCTGCTGGTATAAACCCCGCCACCAATAGCGTTGCTGTAAAAGAGAAACTGTAGCCGACACAGCAGCATGAGCAGAATGCCCTCATGTGCGGCCACAATAAAAGAAATTCTGCAGTCGTCATTGGGAATCAAGCGATCACCAACTGTAGGAAAAGTTACCACAGGTGCATTGTCAGTAGTTATGTTATGTTATGTACATAAACGTTTTAAAGTGCATGAATATCAAAGGTGTCTTGGTGTTGGTAGTCCAGAATGAGCAAGGACCTCTAGTTATTAAACATCCAAGTTTTCAGGGCCTTCCTAAAAGCAGACGTGGGGGATGTGTTCTAACGGAAATAGGGAGACTGTTCCAGAGCTTAGTGGCTGCTACCAAGAAACTCCTGCCGCCACAGCAGCTTTGTCAAATCTGGGAGTAGATATCAGCTTTGCTCCTTCTGAGCAGAGATGTCTGTTAGGGACATACCAATGTAACAAGCATCTCAAGATTTGAGGACTCGTACCATGAAGTGCTATATATGTAATGCAAATGGCCTTAAAGATAATTCGGCTCCTAACTGGGAGACAATGCAGCTTCTGAAGGTGTTTTCCGACTGATTGAAACTTGGGAATTCCTAACAAGAGCCTAGCGACAGCATTCTGAATCATTTACAGCTTACATAGCTGTTTCTCGGGCATACCAGGATAGAGCCATTACAATAGTTCACTTTGGCAAGGACTAGCGATGTGACTACGGTTTTCTTGCTATCAATAGGGATGAAAGGTAATATTTTCTTGATTACCTTAACCCCTTCGCTGCTAGGCCTTTTCCCCTCCTGTGCTAAGCCTTTTTTTGGCTATTTGGGGTAGTGCGCGCTTAGGCCCCTGTAACTTTTTGACCACATAAGGTATCCATGCCAAATTTGCGTCCTTTTTTTCTAACATCATGGGGATTGTAAAGGTACCCAGGGTTTGTGGATTCCCCTGGAGGGGACCCAGAAATTAGTCAAAATACAGCTAAATTTTGTTTTTTTTTGGAAAAATGCGAAAAAGGGCTACAGATGAAAGCGTCTTGATTTTTCCCTGCAAATGGCATAAAAAAGGGGTTGTGGTGCTGAAATCACCATCTTCCCAGATTTCAGGGACAAGCAGACTTTTGTCAGAAAACCAACTTTTTTACACAGTTTTGGCATTTTTCTGGGACATAGCCTATTTTTGCTATTTTTGTGCTTTCAACCTCCTTCCAGTTAATGGTAGAAATGGGTATGAAACCAATAATGGATCCTGGAAAGCCATACATTTCTGAAAAGTAGACAAAATTCTGAATTCAGCAAGGGGTCATTTGTGTAGATCCTTAAAGTTTTCCTTATAGAAACTAACAGTTAAATAAAGGAAAAATTGAAAATTAGTTGAAAAAAACAGCCATTTGTGTCAACGTTTTCACCTGTAACTTCTTCTAATTATGACAGCTATTTGAGGGCAATATACCGTTATATCCGCTGGACCTTTCTGGTTGTGGGGATATATAGGACTTGTAGGTTCACCAAGAACCCGACGAACCCAGAGCCAATAATTGAGCAGCATCTTGCAATGGTTTTTTATTATGTACCGGGTATATAGCAATTATTTTGGGAAAATGTATACATGGAAAAATTGTTATGAAAGACACCTATGTATTTCTGAAATGGGAACAAAATGTAGATTTTAGAAACAGTAGATATTTGCACATTTCCGAAATTGGGAGTACCCATACTAGCATGAGAATTATAGGTCATTTTTCAAAATGACTTATTTTTTACACATTGTCTTTCATTTGGAAGGCAGAAATGCATCGAAAGTCAATAGGTAATAACAGTTGCTCTACAATTCTGTGTTACCCTAAGTCTCCCGATAAAAATGGTACCTCACTTGTGTGGGTAGCCCTTGTGCCCACAACAGGAAATGGCTCAAAATGCAACGTGGACGTACCACATTTTCACAATGAAAAATTACCCTTTTTTTGCAAAGTGCCTAGGTGTAGTTTTTGAACCCTAGCTCTGCCGGCACCTAGGGAAACCTAGCAAACCTATACATTTTTGAAAACTAGACACCCAGGGGAATCCAGGATGGGGTGACTTGACTGCCTCCCACCAGGTTCTGTTACCCAGAATCCCTTGCAAACCTAAAAAATTGTCAAACAAAAAACACATTTTCCCCACATTTCTGTGGTGGAAAGTTTTGGAACCTGCGTGGATCCACAAATTTCCACACACCCCGCGTTCCCCAAAGCCTTACGAGAAAAATGGTACCTCACTTGTGTGGGTCGGCCTAGTTCCTGCGACAGGAAACGGCGCAAAACGCAACGTGGTCACACCTCAATTTCGCAGTGAAAAATGACCCTTTTTTGGCAAAGTGCCTAGCTGTAGTTTTTGAACCCTAGCTCTGCCGGCACCTAGGGAAACCTAGCAAACCTATACATTTTTGAAAACTAGACACCCAGGGGAATCCAGGATGGGGTGACTTGACTGCCTCCCACCAGGTTCTGTTACCCAGAATCCCTTGCAAACATAAAAAAGTGTCAAAAAAACCACATTTTCCCTACATTTCTGTGGTGGAAAGTTCTGGAATCTGCGTGGATCCACAAATTTCCACCCACCCCGCGTTCCCCAAAGTCTTACAAGAAAAATGGTACCTCACTTGTGTGGGTTGGCCTAGTGCCTGCGACAGGAAACGGCGCAAAACGCAACGTGGTCACACCTCAATTTCGCAGTGAAAAATGACCCTTTTTTGGCAAAGTGCCTAGCTGTAGTTTTTGAACCCTAGCTCTGCCGGCACCTAGGGAAACCTAGCAAACCTATACATTTTTGAAAACTAGACACCCAGGGGAATCCAGGATGGGGTGACTTGACTGCCTCCCACCAGGTTCTGTTACCCAGAATCCCTTGCAAACATAAAAAATTGTCAAAAAAACCACATTTTCCCCACATTTCTGTGGTGGAAAGTTCTGGAATCTGCGTGGATCCACAAATTTCCACCCACCCCGCGTTCCCCAAAGTATTACGAGAAAAATGGTACCTCACTTGTGTGGGTCGGCCTAGTGCCTGCGACAGGAAACGGCGCAAAACGCAACGTGGTCACACCTCAATTTCGCAGTGAAAAATGACCCTTTTTTGGCAAAGTGCCTAGCTGTAGTTTTTTAACCCTAGCTCTGCCGGCACCTAGGGAAACCTAGCAAACCTATACATTTTTGAAAACTAGACACCCAGGGGAATCCAGGATGGGGTGACTGGACTGCCTCCCACCAGGTTCTGTTACCCAGAATCCCTAGCAAACCTAAAAATTGTCAAAAAACCACATTTTCCCCACATTTCTGTGGTGGATAGTTCTGGAATCTGCGTGGATCCACAAATTTCCACCCACCCCGCGTTCCCCAAAGTCTTACGAGAAAAATGGTACCTCACTTGTGTGGGTCGGCCTAGTGCCTGCGACAGGAAACGGCGCAAAACGCAACGTAGTCACACCTCAATTTCGCAGTGAAAAATGACCCTTTTTGGCAAAGTGCCTAGCTGTAGTTTGTGAACCCTAGCTCTGCCGGCACCTAGGGAAACCTACCAAACACACACATTTCTGAAAAGTAGACACCCGGGGGCTTCCAGGGAGGTATGGCTTGCGTGGATCCCCCAACGTTTCCTTACCCAGAATCCCCTGCAAACCTCAATTTTAGCTGAAAAAAATCACTTTTTTCACACATTTTTGTGTGGGAAAGTGTGGCATCACTGGCCTCACACAAATTTCCTACCACCCAGCGTTCCCCCAGGTCTCCCGATAAAAATGGTGCCTCACTTGTGTGGGAGGCCCAAGTACCCGCGACAGGCAAGGGCCCACAACGTATTGAGGCGACCTCAAAATGGCCTTTCACAAAACCACCTGGTTTTGCAAGGGGGTCACCTGGGTTTTGGCCCCGTGCTCGGCGGCCATCTAGGGAAACCTACCAAACCCACACATTTCTGAAAAGTAGACACCCGGGGCTTCCAGGGAGGTATGGCTTGCGTGGATCCCCCAACGTTTCCTTACCCAGAATCCCCTGCAAACCTCAATTTTAGCTGAAAAAATCACTTTTTTCACACATTTTTGTGTGGGAAAGTGTGGCATCACTGGCCTCACACAAATTTCCTACCACCCAGCGTTCCCCCAGGTCTCCCTATAAAAATGGTGCCTCACTTGTGTGGGAGGCCCAAGTACCCGCGACAGGCAAGGGCCCACAACGTAGTGAGGCGACCTCAAAATGGCCTTTCACAAAACCACCTGGTTTTGCAAGGGGGTCACCTGGGTTTTTGGCCCCGTGCTCGGCGGCCATCTAGGGAAACCTACCAAACCCACACATTTCTGAAAAGTAGACACCCGGGGGCTTCCAGGGAGGTATGGCTTGCGTGGATCCCCCAACGTTTCCTTACCCAGAATCCCCTGCAAACCTCAATTTTAGCTGAAAAAATCACTTTTTTCACACATTTTTGTGTGGGAAAGTGTGGCATCACTGGCCTCACACAAATTTCCTACCACCCAGCGTTCCCCCAGGTCTCCCGATAAAAATGGTGCCTCACTTGTGTGGGAGGCCCAAGTACCCGCGACAGGCAAGGGCCCGCAACGTAGTGAGGCGACCTCAAAATGGCCTTTCACAAAACCACCTGGTTTTGCAAGGGGGGGTCACCTGGATTTTTGGCCCCGTGCTCGGCGGCCGACTAGGGAAACCTACCAAACCCACACATTTCTGAAAAGTAGACACCCGGGGGCTTCCAGGGAGGTATGGCTTGCGTGGATCCCCCAACGTTTCCTTACCCAGATTCCCCTGCAAACCTCAATTTTAGCTGAAAAAATCACTTTTTTCACACATTTTTGTGTGGGAAAGTGTGGCATCACTGGCCTCACACAAATTTCCTACCACCCAGCGTTCCCCCAGGTCTCCCTATAAAAATGGTGCCTCACTTGTGTGGGAGGCCCAAGTACCCGCGACAGGCAAGGGCCCACAACGTAGTGAGGCGACCTCAAAATGGCCTTTCACAAAACCACCTGGTTTTGCAAGGGGGTCACCTGGGTTTTGGCCCCGTGCTCGGCGGCCATCTAGGGAAACCTACCAAACCCACACATTTCTGAAAAGTAGACACCCGGGGGCTTCCAGGGAGGTATGGCTTGCGTGGATCCCCCAACGTTTCCTTACCCAGAATCCCCTGCAAACCTCAATTTTAGCTGAAAAAATCACTTTTTCACACATTTTTGTGTGGGAAAGTGTGGCATCACTGGCCTCACACAAATTTCCTACCACCCAGCGTTCCCCCAGGTCTCCCTATAAAAATGGTGCCTCACTTGTGTGGGAGGCCCAAGTACCCGCGACAGGCAAGGGCCCACAACGTAGTGAGGCGACCTCAAAATGGCCTTTCACAAAACCACCTGGTTTTGCAAGGGGGTCACCTGGGTTTTTGGCCCCGTGCTCGGCGGCCATCTAGGGAAACCTACCAAACCCACACATTTCTGAAAAGTAGACACCCGGGGGCTTCCAGGGAGGTATGGCTTGCGTGGATCCCCCAACGTTTCCTTACCCAGAATCCCCTGCAAACCTCAATTTTAGCTGAAAAAATCACTTTTTTCACACATTTTTGTGTGGGAAAGTGTGGCATCACTGGCCTCCCACAAATTTCCTACCACCCAGCGTTCCCCCAGGTCTCCCGATAAAAATGGTGCCTCACTTGTGTGGGAGGCCCAAGTACCCGTGACAGGCAAGGGCCCACAACGTAGTGAGGCGACCTCAAAATGGCCTTTCACAAAACCACCTGGTTTTGCAAGGGGGTCACCTGGGTTTTGGCCCCGTGCTCGGCGGCCATCTAGGGAAACCTACCAAACCCACACATTTCTGAAAAGTAGACACCCGGGGCTTCCAGGGAGGTATGGCTTGCGTGGATCCCCAACGTTTCCTTACCAGAATCCCTGCAAACCTCAATTTTAGCTGAAAAAATCACTTTTTCACACATTTTGTGTGGGAAAGTGTGGCATCACTGGCCTCACACAAATTTCCTACCACCCAGCGTTCCCCAGGTCTCCCGATAAAATGGTGCCTCACTTGTGTGGGAGGCCCAAGTACCACGACAGGCAAGGGCCCACAACGTAGTGAGGCGACCTCAAAATGGCCTTTCACAAAACCACCTGGTTTTGCAAGAGTCACCTGGGTTTTGGCCTCGTGCTCGGCGGCCATCTAGGGAAACCACCAAACCCACACATGTCTGAAAAGTAGACACTCGGGGCTTCCAGGAGGTATGGCTTGCATGGATCCCCCAACGTTTCCTTACCCAGAATCCCTGCAAACCTCAATTTTAGCTGAAAAAATCACTTTTTCACACATTTTTGTGTGGGAAAGTGTGGCATCACTGGCCTCACACAAATTTCCTACCACCCAGCGTTCCCCAGGTCTCCCAATAAAAATGGTGCCTCACTTGTGTGGGAGGCCCAAGTACCGCGACAGGCAAGGGCCCACAACGTAGTGAGGCGACCTCAAAATGGCCTTTCACAAACCACCTGGTTTTGCAAGGAGTCACCTGGGTTTTGGCCCGTGCTCGGCGGCCATCTAGGGAAACCTACCAAACCCACACATTTCTGAAAAGTAGACACCCGGGGCTTCCAGGAGGTATGGCTTGCGTGGATCCCCCAACGTTTCCTTACCAGAATCCCTGCAAACCTCAATTTTAGCTGAAAAAATCACTTTTTTCACACATTTTGTGTGGAAAGTGTGGCATCACTGGCCTCACACAAATTTCCTACCACCCAGCGTTCCCTCAGGTCTCCCGATAAAATGGTGCCTCACTTGTGTGGGAGGCCCAAGTACCCGCGACAGGCAAGGGCCCACAACGTAGTGAGGCGACCTCAAAATGGCCTTTCACAAAACACCTGGTTTTGCAAGGGGGTCACCTGGGTTTTGGCTGCATGCTCGGCGGCCATCTAGGAAACCTACCAAACCCACACATTTCTGAAAAGTAGACACCGGAGGCTTCAGGGAGGTATGGCTTGCGTGGATCTCCCAACGTTTCCTTACCAGAATCCCTGCAAACCTCAATTTTAGCTGAAAAAATCACTTTTTCACACATTTTGTGTGGGAAAGTGTGGCATCACTGGCCTCACACAAATTTCCTACCACCAGCGTTCCCCAGGTCTCCCGATAAAAATGGTGCCTCACTTGTGTGGGAGGCCCAAGTACCCACGACAGGCAAGGGCCCAAAACATTTTTGATAGGCAATGTTGATGTTGCCTCAAAACGTTTTGTGTCCTTGCATGTCGCTGGTACTTGGGCCTCCCACACAAGTGAGGCACCATTTTTATCGGGAGACCTGGGGGAACGCTGGGTGGCAGGAAATTGTGTGAGGCCAGTGATGCCACACTTTCCCACACAAAAATGTGTGAAAAAAGTGATTTATTCAGCTAAAATTGAGGTTTGCAGGGATTCTGGGTAAGGAAACGTTGGGGGATCCACGCAAGCCATACCTCCCTGGAAGCCCCGGGTGTCTACTTTTCAGAAATGTGTGGGTTTGGTAGGTTTCCCTAGATGGCCGCCGAGCACGGGCCAAAACCCAGGTGACTCCCTTGCAAAACCAGGTGGTTTTGAGATAGGCAATTTTGAGGTCGCCTCACTACGTTGTGGGCCCTTGCCTGTCACGGGTACTTGGGCCTCCCACACAAGTGAGGCACCATTTTTATCGGGAGACCTGGGGAACGCTGGGTGGTAGGAAATTTGTGTGAGGCCAGTGATGCCACACTTTCCCACACAAAAATGTGTGAAAAAGTGATTTTTTCAGCTAAAATTGAGGTTTGCAGGGATTCTGGGTAAGGAAACGTTGGGGGATCCACGCAAGCCATACCTCCCTGGAAGCCCCCGGGTGTCTACTTTTCAGAAATGTGTGGGTTTGGTAGGTTTCCTAGATGATCGCCGAGCACAGGGCCAAAACCCAGGTGACTCCCTTGCAAAACCAGGTGGTTTTGTGAAAGGCCATTTTGAGGTCGCCTCAATACGCTAGGGCCCTTGCCTGTCGCGGGTACTTGGGCCTCCCACACAAGTGAGGCACCATTTTTATCGGGAGACCTGGGGAACGCTGGGTGGTAGGAAATTTGTGTGAGGCCAGTGATTCCACACTTTCCCACACAAAAATGTGTGAAAAAGTGATTTTTTCAGCTAAAATTGAGGTTTGCAGGGGATTCTGGGTAGGAAACGTTGGGGGATCCACGCAAGCCATACCTCCCTGGAAGCCCCGGGTGTCTACTTTTCAGAAATGTGTGGGTTTGGTAGGTTTCCCTAGATGGCCGCCGAGCACGGGGCCAAAAACCCAGGTGACTCCCTTGCAAAACCAGGTGGTTTTGTGAAAGGCCATTTTGAGGTCGCCTCAATACGTTGTGGGCCCTTGCCTGTCGCGGGTACTTGGGCCTCCCACACAAGTGAGGCACCATTTTTATCGGGAGACCTGGGGGAACTCTGGGTGATAGGAAATTTGTGTGAGGCCAGTGATGCCACACTTTCCCACACAAAACTTTGTGAAAAAGTGATTTTTTCAGCTAAAATTGAGGTTTGCAGGGGATTCTGGTAAGGAAACGTTGGGGATCCACGCAAGCCATACCTCCCTGGAAGCCCCCGGGTGTCTACTTTTCAGAAATGTGTGGGTTTGGTAGGTTTCCTATGTGGCCGCCGAGCCCCGGGCCAAAACCCAGGTGACCCCTTGCAAAACCAGGTCATTTTGAGATAATGTGTTGTTTATTTCTGCAGCGTGAAAATTTTGGCACAATATTGCAAGGAAAATGTGACAGACATTTTGAGGTTTGCAGGACATTGTGGGTACCATAACTTGTTGGGATCCACAAGAGAGATATCACCATGTACTCCCATGGGTGTTTCGTTTACGACAATATCTACAGTTGGTAGGTTATTCTTAGACGGAATGTACACCTTGGCAGACAGACTAAAAAGACAAAGATTACTGCACAGCCATCTATTCCTCAAGCACACACACATACTGGTTGGATTTGGCATGAGGGCAAGTGATGGTTCAGTATATACAATTTTATTAACAAGAGATTTCACAAAAATGAAATGCACTGTCAATAATTGAAAGGACAAAAACGGAACCAGTGACTCGCAGCTCGTGAGCTGTAAAGCCACGTCAAGGCCCCACCTGCTTTACAGGCCATTCACACACCTTTCATACATGATACACACAAGACCATTCACACCCCAGGCACGAAACAAACACATTACAACATTCACAAAAAGGGACAAGGTACACCCTGCTTGAGAAAGACAAAAAAAATATTACTGCACAGCCATCTAATCCTCAAGCACACACACACATACTGGTTGGATTTGGCACGAGGGTGAGTGATGGTTCAGTATATACAATTGTATTAACAAGTGATTTCACAAAAATGAAATGCACTGTTAATAATTGAAAGGACGAGAAACTGAACCATTGACTCACAGCTCGTGAGCTGTAAAGCCACGACAAGGCACCAACCTCTTTACAGGCCATTCATACACCTTTCATACGTGTGACAAATACAAAACCATTCACACCACCAGCCGCGGGCCCATCACATTACAACACTCACACCAGCAGACAGCGCCATTCAAGGGCCCATCACTTTCACACGCCCACATTCCTAACACAGCAACCACACAAGCTGATGGATTGCGTGGAGTGTCGCTGGCTAGCAGTGTGTGTAGTGACCAGCAGCAAGTCACTACTCACACACTGCCAGCCGAGCGCCAGTCCACGCACACCGCCAGCCAAGCGCCACTCCACGCACACCGCCAGCCAAGCGCCACTCCACGCACACCGCCAGCCAAGCGCCACTCCACGCACACCGCCAGCCTAGTGCCACTCCACGCACACCGCCAGTCTAGCGCCACTCCACGCACACCGCCAGCCTAGCGCCACTCCACGCACACCGCCAGCCTAGCGCCACTCCACGCACACCGCCAGCCAAGCACCACTCCACGCACACCGCCAGCCAAGAGCCACTCCCCGCACACCGCCAGCCAAGCGCCACTTCACGCACACCGCCAGCCAAGCACCAGCCTACACACACCACCATCACATTTAGGATTTTTTTATACAAAAAGAAAACACAAACAAATTGCAAATAGATACAAATCTACTAACACAAAATCAGAAACTAAATACATTGCACTAATGCCAACCTTGAAACAGAACAACAATTCTTAAACATTACAGACCAGGCAGTTCACTTTACCACTCATGGTTGTTCCCAATAATTCTTTTGCTTGTGGTACGCTCTATAACAAGCAGGCACACACAGCCCAGGGTTAGAAGGACACTCAGGGCAGTACATACGAGTCTCCTTCCGCGTACCTCTTCGCCAACAGACTCTACATCTCCTATTGGGAAAGTCTTTTGAGGGTGTAGGAGGAATGTGATCAGGAAAGTGGCGATCTTTCAATCGAGCCACATCCTCCACCACTCCAACTCTAGGAACACTTGCCTGTTCCACAACAACAAGGCTGCCTATGACAGACTCCTGAAACTGAACAAAAGTCAACTTTGACGCAGGAGAACACTCCTTGAACACAACAAAAGCATTGAAAGTTGCTAAATTGAAGAGATGGATGGCCAACTTCTTATACCAAATGTAAGACTTACGAATAGCAGTGTAAGGTTCCAACCTCTGATCTACTCTATCAACACCACCCATGTGCTTATTGTAGTCTAAAATGCACACAGGTTTGCGCACTTCAGCAATCTGACCCCAAACAGCCACAGGTGAAGTACTCTCATCATGGATGGTAGTCAGCATGTACACATCCCTCCTGTCCACAAATTTCACAGCTAGCAGTTCCTCACTACGCAAGGCACTGCACTGTCCCCTCTGAAGTTTTTTGCAAACAAGCTCTTTTGGATAACCTTTACGGTTAGAGCGGATTGTGCCACAAGCAAAAGTGTCCACTTTGAACAATTCCTTAAACAATTGCACAGCAGTGTAGAAGTTATCAAGGTACAAATGGTGGCCTCTGTTAAACAGTCCTCTAGCAAGATCCCACACAATTTTCTCTGAAACTCCAAAAGTGGACGGACAACCAGGGGGTCAATAGTGGAATCCCTACCAGTGTACACACGCAAATTAAAAACATATCCTGTCCTACTCTCAGACAACATATACAGCTTAATTCCATAGCGTGCCCTCTTGCTAGGAATGTACTGCCTAAAAACCAAACGGCCCTTGAACAGGACCAAAGACTCATCAATAGATATTTCTTTCACTGGAGTATAGATCTCTGAAAATCGATCTACAAAGTGATCAAGAACAGGCCGAATCTTAAAAAGACGGTCACATTCAGGGTAATCTCGTGGCAACGCCAAACCATTATCAACAAAATGCAGCATCCGAAGCAAAAGTAAATACCGATCACGAGTCATAACTGCAGGAAATATGGCCGTTGCCATCAAGGGACTGGTAGACCAATATGAACCCATGGACGGCTTCCTTATCAAACCCATCAAAAAAGTCAAACCCAAAAACTTCTTCATCTCTTCCAGATTTGTGGGACTCCACCGGGTAGCTCTAGAATGGGGCCTAAGTCTGGCACTGTTGTCCCTCAAAAACTGTTCAGCATACAAATTAGTCTGCTCAACAATCTCACCCAAAAATACATCATCCATAAACAACTGAAAATACTGTATAGGCAAATAATGTTCACAATCCACTCTACACCCTGCATAACCACTAAAGGCAGGCAACACCGGCTGCACCATGTTTGGATCAACCCAGAGTCCAGCACTTCCAGTAGGAAGCCTAGCAGCCCCAGGCTGCAATCCAGATGCCTCTTGCACCATCGGCACAGTAGTATCCTCCTCTAAATCAGGCACTTCATCTGCACTGAGAGTACCTTCATCATCCGATGATTCCATGTGGAGAGAAAACTCACTGCCTGAATCTTCCCCTCCCTCCTCTCCCTCAGACGCACTGTCAGTCTCATAATCCTGCTCAGAGGAAGATTCAAGAAGCAAACCAACCACCTGCTGAGCAGTAATTCTACGGCTAGCCATAATGCTTACTAATAAAGGTTACTTGTCAAACAAGTCAACAACAACAAACCCTTTGTAAAAAAAAGAAATAAACAAAATGTAGCTTTATCACAAAGACCTATATACTCCAACACTATACCACTCACGTGACAGAAGCAGCTAGACTCACCACCACCTACTCTGCACAGACACAGTAAGGATCAACAATATCCCACTAAAAAAGAAGAAGAAAAAAATTACACATAAGACAATGCAAAACATCGCAAAGAATTTCATGCTCTGAACACTAACAAATATGCTGCCATTATGGCACCACTTACAAAAAAATTCATTCATGCATGACAATAATACTCATTTGGAGTACACACAACAAAAATATTTTTCTTACCAAATAAATGCAATTACGCAAAACTGCAGAACCACCACTGCCGAAACCGCAAACAGGAATCAAAAGCTTTACACTAGAATAAAAAGGAGAAAAAAAAACATTACAATCACATATGCAAATAATGCACCAGTCCACACACAATCCACCAGCCAAGCTAAGGGGTAGGTGGGCCTAACAGTATAAATAAAATATTCACCCCCGTAAAAGGGGAGCAACCCTTGCCCTTTTGGCCACTCACCAACACAAAAATAAAAAAAAACCCTGGTGTCTAGTGGCTTCTGCCCTCCTTGGGGGCAGATGGGCCTAAAAACATACTGCTATTCTGCCACCCAAGGGGTCACTCTCCACAAATAAAAGCCTGGTGGACTAGTGGGAAGATACCTTTATCTTCTGCACACGATCTCTCACTACTCAACTCTACTCTCAACTCTATTCACAACTGGATGTTAGCTCACCAACTCATTCTGAATCCCGCCAAAACTGAATTCCTCCTCCTCTCTACCTCTCTCTCACCTCCTCCTGTTCAATCTTGGATGGATCAGCTGAACCTACTCAACAACAAACCCATCATTGTTGACAGCGCTAAATCCCTAGGTGTCATTCTTGACAAAAGACTCAACCTAATCTCCCACATCAACTCTATTACTAAGAACGCACGTTACCAGTTGCGCCTTCTACGGGGGATCCGTCGGTTCTTCCCGGAGAAATACTTAAAAACCTTGGTACAATCTCTGGTTCTCTCAAGACTGGATTATTGCAATTCTCTTCTGACGGGCCTACCCAAATCCCACCTCTCCTCTCTCAAATCAATCCTCCATTCAGCAGCTCGCCTCATTTCAGGGTCTAAACGAAGCGACCACGTCACTCCTATCTTCTCTTCGATGGCTTCCGATCGAGGCAAGATCGATTTACAAAACTGCCTGCATCACACACAAAGCCTTACACACCTCCTCCCCTCGTTACCTGGCAAATAAATTGAAATTGTCCGGTGGCTCTCGCCCTTCTCGCAATGCGGAAAAGCTTCTGCTTGAGCCCACCCCCCGTCTTCAAAAAGGGAAAGATCGATGGCGCAATCCTTCTCAGGAAATGCGGTGAGAATCTGGAACTCGCTTCCCCATTGCTCCATGCCACCTCCTCTACCCGGATCTTCAAAGCTGACCTCAAATCTCTTCTCTTCCAAAGACACTTTCAGAACTAATACTTTCACTCTCAGCCCCCTCTAGGAAGTTCGCTCTTCATTGTAAATTTGTACTTTTTCCTGTACATTCCTCACCCTTGCGTGCTGGAGTTTATGTACCCTTCTACCTGTACACACACAGTGCAGATGTAGTTCACAAACGCAGATATATTCTAAATTTACCTAGTCCAGTCCACATAACCTGTGTCTCTATGTAGGCAATACACGTGTCCTGCTGACACTCCTCATGCACTGACCAGCACCTATATAAATCCCCCGTGCACACAGTCAACATGCATATGCATTGTACAAAAATCCTGCAGCGCAAAGCTGAACACCAGTGCACATTAATTACCCACCTACACAATACGCTCACCAGTGTGAATTGGGAGCAGTTTGAATTGACGCGTCCTAGCCACATACCAATAATAACTTTGTGGTCTACTGCCCATTTACATTTCATGGAGAAGCAAATTAAAATAAAATAGAAGCTGGGGTGTACACACACACACACACACACACACACTCTCTCTCTCTCTCTCTCTCTCTCTCCCTCTCCCTCCCTCCCTCCCTCGTGCCTAGTGGGCATTCCTGCTGCACGATCACATGATCGTGCAGCAGGAATGCACAAAGAGGCATCGGGGGAAAGGAAAACCCTTTCCTTTCCCTCGATGCCTCTTTTGATACAAACCCCCCCTCCCCGAGCCAAACCTCACCTGATTTCCCCGACGCGCTGGAAGCAAATGGCTTCCAGCGCGTCGGGGAAGAAAGGGAAACCCTCAATGATGTCAGCGCGCCTCGCGCGCTGACGTCATTGATGGGGCGGGGGGAGGCAGGGGAAGCCCTTCCCCTGCCTCCCCAAAAAATAACCTAACGATCGGATTCCCACGGGGGGAGCGCCAGCGCTTCCCCCGTGGGTGGTCTTATGACGAGCTGGACTCGTCATGAGCACACGAGCACTGTGTGCCATGACGAGTCCAGCTCGTCATAAGCACCGAAGGGGATAAAGGGTCAGAGCAGGATCTCAGCGGCAGACGAGGAGAAGGAACCTCCTGGTCACAGGAACTACACGAGCATTGCGCTCGAGAAATTCAAGGATGCAAAGACCTCCATCAAGGATTACAGCTAACTTTTCAGGGTGTAAATGGAGAGAAGCCACATCTGCTTAACCACGCTCACGAATTCTACACGAGAATTGCGCTCGAGAAAATGAAGGATGCAAAGACCTCCATCAAGGATTACAGCTAACTTTTCACGTTGGAAATGGAGAGAAGGCACATCTGCTTAACCACGCTCACAAATTCTGCACACCTGCCCTGCATATTTATCCACGAAGATGCCACCGTTTTGTGCAATACCTCTACTCAACTGGAGTACTTTCTACTGGCTAATCAGTAACTGCTACCTCGTTGGGTAAATGTATAGTGCCTTTCCTACACTACAGCTGTGTATAGGAACAGAAGAATTGTCTCCAGTGACCTGTGTGTCTGTAATTTTGCCACCGCGCCGAATGCGCCGGGATCCTTTGATTAAGCTGTCCATCATTGTGGGGAAAGGGCGGGAAGACGTTGCATACCGCTAGTGTATGTGGGTCAGGGCCAAACGGGCGGGGCTTCTAGGCCCGTTCACATGCCTCTTGCCCTCCCTCCCTCCCTCCCTCGTGCCTAGTGGGCATTCCTGCTGCACGATCACATGATCGTGCAGCAGGAATGCACAAAGAGGCATCGGGGGAAAGGAAAACCCTTTCCTTTCCCTCGATGCCTCTTTTGATACAAACCCCCCTCCCCGAGCCAAACCTCACCTGATTTCCCGACGCGCTGGAAGCAAATGGCTTCCAGCACGTCGGGAAGAAAGGGAAACCCCCAATGACGTCAGCGCGCCTCGCGCGCTGACGTCATTGATGGGGGGGTGCGGGGGAGGCAGGGGAAGCCCGTACCCGGCCACCCCCAAAAAAAACTAACGATCGGATTCCCACGGGGGGAGCGCCAGCGCTTCCCCCGTGGGTGGTCTTATGACGAGCTGGACTCGTCATGAGCACACGAGCACTGTGTGCCATGACGAGTCCAGCTCGTCATAAGCACCGAAGGGGTTAAGTAAGAAGAAGCTAGATGAAGAAACAGCATTAACTTGTGCCACAAAATATAGTTTCTTGTCTATAATCACACCTAGGTTCTTGGCCTTGGCGGCTGGAATCGGTGCCGCCCCCAGTTTATCTGGCCACCAGCTCTGTGAGAAATTACCAAAGATGACTATCTCGGTTTTTTCTGAGTTTAACCTGAGGCAGTGTGAGCTGATCCAGGAACTGACTGCCAGCATACATTCCCTAAATCTTTGCATCGGTGCAGACTGTTTTTAAAAACAGACAAGATGATTTGTGTGTCGTCTGCATAGGAAGTTGAAGTCAGACCGATGGATCTGATAATTACCGCTAATACCGACACATAGATATTAAAATGACTGGGATTCAATGAAGAGCCCTGTGGGACCCCACATGGAAGAACAGAAGAAGGAGAATCATAGCTACCTAAAGCAACCAATTGTGTTCTTCCAGATATAAAGGAAGAGACCAGTGTAAGAGCATTATCGGAAATGCCGATAGAGTTCAGACGACTGAGTAGCAGATTATGATCGACCATGTTGAATGCAGCCAACAGGTCGAGCAAAATAGGAGCAGCACCAAGTGATAAGTGTAACGTAAAGGGAAGCCCTGGGGAAATGATGTACCCTCCCCTGTTGTGGCAACAGCCGCTAAAATGTTGACATCAATCTTTGTCATGGACCTTGTAACTGCTGCTACTTGAACTGTGGCTACTGGGGATTTGGCTGCTTCATCAGCCATAGAATAACCAACAGCATCCTCTCCTGCACGTTGATGACCCAATGTATGGATAACATGTGTAAGTGGCAAACATTCTTTTACAGTGGCCACTAGGACCCAAAGCACTTTGTGAGAAGTTGGCCTGGTATATGCTGTCCACTAATTATAGTGGGCACCTTGCACCAGTCCAAACAACCCCTTATTGGAGATAGGTTAAAGACAACCTTTATTGAAAGCTATCCTATTGGTAGCTATGGAGAGCAGCCTTCAGGCTAAGTCTTGAAGGAATGTAAAGCAGCTTGTTTTACCAGTCTATAATCTCTTGAGTGACCAAATGAAAGAGGACCACACCAGGTATATATTTAAAATATATGTATTTAGTCTTAAACACACCCCTCTAGTCTCTTTATGAGGCTAGAGGTCGAAGTACATAAGTTACAAGTTGAATATCAACAGTAATAGCACAAATACACGTTTGAGCCCTAGGGGCGTACCAAACCATATACCAATAAAGTGGTATAAGAACCACGACTGAGCTAGACACAAGGCCTAGAGCCTGTAGAAGTGCTTGGCCCTCAAGAAACCACCCAAGGTAGTGACACAGGGGACCCACGGGGGACGCGTGCAGTGTGAGAACACAGCCGCGAGCCGCCGTTGACTTCTATGGGGAATGTCGCGGTTGGAGTTTTAAAGAAAAAGGACACTTAGAGGAGGACTTGGAGCAAACCCCTTTAGAACTAGTCTGTTCTAGAGTCAATACCCACGGGAGCACCGGAGTACTCGAGTTACCTCACCCAGGGAAGCCGGGTGCATAGGTGTCTTTCGGGGTCGGGTTTCGTCGTCGTTTTCAATGGCGATCTGCTGCAAAGTGCTGCTGGCGACCAAGTCGAAAGTGAACGGGTGGATCCAAGGATGGATCGAAGATCTGAAGAACCTGAAAGCAGAGGGGACAGAGTCTGGGTCACTAGCCAGTGACCATGAAGGCGATGAGCAGATGCCCACCGATGTCGGGTGCTTCAGGTAGGTTGACAGTCGTCTTGACTCTTCAGCCATGAGGTCCAGGAGGCGTCGACGAAAACCAGGAGCTGGATTCGAGCTGTCTCACGACGTTTGTCGATTGCTGCGGTGTCGGTGACCGGATTGGACCCAACAAGCCTTGGCAACGGCAAATCTCGTAGAAATAAAGAAAGGACGTTGATGCGGACCAGCAAGGTCTGGGGGACTCACCCAGCAAGGGTAAGTCAGGGCACCTCTGGAGCAACCAGGAAAGCCCAAGCAGAAGAAGAGTTGCCTTCGGGAGGGCCCACTAGCCAATGGACTAGCAACCGCAAAGGAGCCTTGAGTGGACACACTTGGAGCTGGCTCACAGGACACTCGTGGAGTGGAGGCCAGTGATCTTTGGTGCAGTTGGTGCTGGAGGCGGGGGCTACTTGGAGCCAAAAGCACAAATTTGTGGAACACCAGGAAGAGGATGCACTCACAAAAGTACTCAGTGTCCAGGGGTCACAGTCCCACATTACCCACAATAGCTACGGACCTCAGCTTTGCTGGGGACTCAGGGCAGCCTCGGAGAAGTCTGGACATCCACCTCTGGTGATGCAAAGACTTCGGTGTCCAGCGGGAGCTTCAGTGATGTAGACTGGACAATTGCTTCTTAGGTGCCTGCCAAGCAGGGGAGTCACTCCTTGACCCCAAGGGAGATTCTTCAGTCCTCTAATCTTAAAGTAGAGCGTCGAAGGTCCAGGATTTGGCTTCAGAGTTTCGTCCAGGGTAATCTAAAGTCCTAAGGACTGGGGTCCCATACTTACAGAAAGTTAGGGGGTTGGACATACTCTGGGGACCCACCTATGGGAGGGTCAGGGAAGAGGGGTGGTTACACCCATTCCCTTTGTCCAGTTTTGCACCAGAGAAGGGGCAGGTAGCCCCTGCAACCGGTTTGAACTGGCATATGCACAGGGACACCAAATGTGCCCCCAGTGCAGGACTTCAAAGCATCAGAGGGTGCTCCCGCCCAGCCCCAATACACACTATCCTGTCTGGGGAGGTGGTTACACCTCCCTATGACAGGAAACCTATTGTCCAGGCCTCCCCTGCCGGAGTTTCAGTCAGCAGCAGGAGGCCAGACCCGTGTCTGTGGCAGCGGCATCCATTTTGTGATGCCAGGGCTCTGGAAAGAAGGTACCGGGTAGCCCGGTGTGTACATGTCTCTCCCTCTAGAAGGGTGGAATGCTACCCCCGCCGCCAGGACTGGCGGTGGGGGGTAGTATTCCAAGATGTTTGACACCAAACACAACATGTTTTGGTGCAGCCAGTCCAAAGTTAGCATTGTACCGCGAGGATATAATGCACTTAAGAGTATATGGTCAGGCTGTACCACAAACAGCATCAGAGGAGGGACTCCGAACGCTGCAGAGGGGCTCTGTTCATGCAGGGGCACCCTCTCACATAAAAACCAAGCACTCTGACTTCAGGATTGTTAAGGCCTGCCATAGGAGTGACTTATAGGTTTATATGTGTGTGCAATGGTAGTGATATAGATAGCCTATATCACAGTAAGGGGTGCTTGCACCACCCTACCCAGGCTGCAGTAGCAGACCTGTGGTGTCATTTTGGCTGGCCTTCCAGGGGTGGCATAATACATGCTTCAGCCCCTGGCAGGCCTCTGGGGTACCTATGCCCTGGGTACGTAGTATACCATATACTAGGGACTTATAAGGGCACTCCAGATTCCAATCAAAGATGTACCTAAGGTACATGGAAACCATTCTATAGAGGAAGCAGATAGACTGGGGCCCTGAATAGCAGGATCCCAGTCCAACTAAGTCATAAACCAGCAAAACACCAGGAAAAAAGTGGGGGCAACCATATAGTCAGATTCCACCTTCCTACACACTTTATGTTTCATTGCGCTACCTTTAGAATAGCGAAAATCATTTTGTTTCCCAAAAAAACAAATTGCCATTAAAAGACTGCACACAATAAAAAGAGTTGCACACCACTACAGTAGGCAACTCCGGATCAGCAAATTCAAGAGCTAAAAGTAGAGCTCACCAAGGGTCTGTGTGTGCACTAATAATGACTTGCATGCACCATCCACTATTGTGCCCACCACTATAGCACATGCTGCATAATAAGCTTGTTTTGAGCCAATGGCCGGATGTGAGAAACCATCAGTATAGATAATATATTTGTACTGTTGAAGAGGAAGGACCGATGAAGGATGGGGATTAACATGTTCATATTAAAGAAATTCCTGTGTTTGTAAAGAAGGATCAAAAACAAAATTGACATAAGCCGATGTCAATGAAATAGCCCATTGTATCCATTGTGGATGCAGTGCTTTAGAGTTTGGTATGCTAGCTTTTGTGACTGCCTCTAAGGCAGGCACCGGTGTTACAATAAAAATGTGTTTACCTTGTGCAAGTGGACATTCTTTCAGTATCACCATCTGCACAGCAGTAAGAATCCTTTCAGTCGAAAAAAAATGCAACTCTGCAGGAGTATATAGGTGGGTTTTGTATGCAATAGGAATTGTGTCCCCTCATTGAACGTCACATAAGTGAAACCGATTGCTCCTGGTACAACCAGTATGACCAAATTGGTAGTATTCACTCTAGTTTGGCAACCACACATGACAACCCTGACCCCTCAGGGATCATGAAAACAGTACAGAACCTTTTGCTCAATCACCTATTATCAGAGATGTGTACAGAGAATACATAGTGGGATGTTTTCAATATGTTTTATTGAGCAAAAGTTATTTTTGTATAAAATAAGCGTGCTGCAATGATTAATAGACAGAAGCAGATAAAAGTGATTACAAGCACCAAAAGCGTAAATAGTAAATATAGTTCTACCATGGTGCTACAACAGTGTATATATGCAGGCATATAAAACAAGGCAGTAATCAAGCATACTCCTAAGATGCAACCCCTACTCTAAGTGTACCTAGAGTGCGTGTAGGTGAAGAGCCAAGAATCCCCCTACGGGACGATCCAACCCCATTACCTGATGGGAGAGATGTCAGACCGCTGCGTGGTGAAGTCTCATCATGCAGGGACCCTAGGTGTTCTCTGAAGTGCCTCCTCCTCTAATCTATGGGGATGCTCATCTTTTATAATAGAAAGCAGCCTTGCAACATGTTCATATATTAGTGATGTTATGGATATGTTGATAGCCTTGTACGCCCCGTGAATGAAGATAGAGATGACATTTGTAAATAGTGCAAAAAGAGACCTTGTACATGATGTTCAGGACATTGTGATAATGTTGTTCACAGCTAAATGTGTAAACAAGTTCAGGTTCAGGGAAACTATTTAAACATTATTATGCACGCAAATATGTGCAAAGGTTCACAGCTGAAATGCTATTGTGAGGACAATGCAAGAAATTATTTGCTTCACTACATGGGCCTAACCAGGTAATATAACACAATTACTCCTGGATAAAAAACAGATATATTGGACACACAAACTATCCAATGGTAACTTGAGGTAAAGTCACATAACATATATGCGGACGTAGCCCTCTAATGCATGAATAGTTTTTAATAGGAAAAAATATGGAACACAAAAATTTTAAAAAACTGTTGCTTTATTGGTTTTGCTGTTTACAAAACAACAAGTTTCCTACATTAAATAAGCCAAGATATTGTTTATCATTCGTTGTTTTGAGAAAAGATTCCCTGTCAAATTGCACAATTCATTCTGCGCACATTATTTGCCTCATTTCATAAATCCTCACGCCTTGTGTCATCTGATACTCTGGATCCCATACCATCCCCAGCCATAATCATTTCTGATGATTGAGGCATCCCTATGATGAAGCATGACACCTAGGTTTGTGTGTTAGGGCTTAAAGTACGTTTCGACATATGTAGGATGCACAAGGCTGAATAATTCTTTGGGTACACCTGTCATTAAGTTGGGATTGTTTTTTGTTTTGTACATACGTGTCTGAGAGGGTGCAGTCGATGAAGACCCTTCTCCTCTTGTCACACTTCCCTCTTCCAGGGTTTTTTTGCAATTGCCTATAGGAATAGCCGGATTTTAAATTGTTTTCAGAATTCTAGGACTGGGCATACTATTATGGTATTCAGAGCAACATCATTAGCAGCTTTAGGAGCCAGGTAAAAGAAGGCCTGCCGCTCTTTAGATGCATTGGATATGGGGGAGCAGGAGGCTCAATGATCAGAGGAGCCTGATTGTGGTGTGGACATTTATGCATTTATTCAGGTATGTAGGTTATTAGTTGTGTAGTTCTTTGTATGTCTGTGTAAGGAGTTTAAGGAGAGCATGGAAGAGCAGGAACAGGCAGCTAGAAGTTCGGAAGCAGCAGATGAAAAGCAGCTTTAAGGCATAAATGGTGGGAAGGCTGGAGGGGGAGGGCACAGAAGGAGGTGCAAAAAAGAACAGAGGTGGATAAAGAGAGCGGAGATGAGCAGGGAAGGATGCTAAAAAGGGGAAAGAGCGGGAACGTCGAAACAGGGCAACAACGGCTAAACGAGTCAACAAGATGGAGGAAGAGTCAAAGAAGCATAAGGGACAAAAGAGGCAAGATATGTAGAAGAGATGTGAGCGTGCTGAAAAGTGTTAAAAGTGAGAAAGTGGCTAACAGAGTCAAATGAAAGCAGAGAAAAATTAGGTAAAGCGTGCAAGAGAGTGTAAATGTTTAAAGAAAGGCATGGAGGACAAAGGTGCAGAGGGGTTAAAAAGTAAAAGAGTGAGAGAAAGGAGAGGAAAGAAAAAGCAAGAAAAAGGCAAAAGAAAGCAAAAGTGAAAGAGAAAGGAGGCAAACAGGTGAAAGATTCACACACAAGAGAAAGAGTGAAGAAGAAAGTGAGGCAGATGATGCAGAGAGGCAGAGGCAAGAGAGTGAGCTACAGATGCCTCAGTCCAGCATTGACTGTCTGAAGTGGCCAGGCCTGGTTGGAAGACAGGGCACAGGGAAGCAGGGTAGGCAGGGCTAAGCAGCCCCTTCTTGCAGTGGGTATAATGAAATAACAGTCAAAGATTGATCGCCCCTTCCCTTGATTGAAGATATTCTAGAAGATATTCTAGAAGATTGCTGAGAATCCCTACTCAACTAAAGAATGCATGAAAGGAGCTTAATACTTGCTATGAACTGGGTAGCTTGTCAACCATGTATTGGGCCTTACATCGCAGACCTGTGGGGTGCCATTGTGCCCCTGCTCAGGTTGGCATCACTCACACCTCCGCCAATACTGGGCGGGCATTCTCATACCATGAGGATACCCCCCTAGGGAAGCCTTAAGAGGCTCAGAGGAGTGGTAGGCTGCAGGCAGGGTGTGGAAAGATGAATGTCCCCTGTCCAGGTAGCAAGGAGCCCCAAAAAGGGTTTTCCCCTGCCTTGGAGTCTGACTCCCCACGGGGTACGTCTGGGGTGCTGTCAATGCTATTGTGTAGCCTTTGGGTCTGTAGCATTTACCAACCATAAAGACAGTGAGACAGTGCGGATGCCTATCTAAACATGTTAGGAAGTGGCACCAACACAGTATTCTGAGACTTGGACTGGTCTGCCATCGTAGACCTGTGTGGGCACACCTGTACCTCTGTGATGTTGACAGTGAGCCCAGCCTGCCATTGCGAACCTGGATGTGCACACTGGCCCCTGTGCTTCTTTGAATACAGGTACAGCCTGCCGCTGCAGTGATGGGTGTGCACTTACATCTATGGTATTTGGCCTTGGTGTATGGCCTGCCATCACAGGCCAGTGTGTGCATTCCTACAACTATGCTGTTCTAAGACCTGGGTCAGTCCCGCCGTTTTCAGCCTAAGTGTCAGTAAATACGTGTCTGGCCTGCCATCGCAGGCCTGGGTGAGCAGACTTGCCCCCGTAGTGGGTAAAACCGTGTCCAGCTTGCAATTGAATACTTGTGCATGCACACCAGCACCTATGGTGCTAGGAACTATGTGTGCCACCTCCCATTGCAGGCTTATGTGCGTGCACTTGCACCGATGGTGCTAGGGATTACGAGTCCCACCTGCTCTTGCAGGTTTGTGTGTGCGCACTTGCCCCTATGAAGCGTGTGACTGTGTGTGCAATCTACCATTGCAGGTATGTGGGTAGGCATGTGCACCCAGAATCTTTAAATGCATATGCAGTTTGCCATTGCAGGCTCCTATGAGCTCATTGGCATTGACGGTGCCAGGGATTTATATGTCCAGCCTGCTATCGCAAACCTGTGTGTGCATTAGTGCACATGCACTCAGGTAGTGTGGAATACCCAAGTGTGTTATCACTACCTACGAGTCTAGCTCTTCTCATAGGCTAACATGAGGAAGTGGTTGATGTTACTTCGGGCTGTAACAGTGGATTGCAGTGGAGCAGCCTAATGATGTTTCCAATCAATTGATTTGCAGTGCCAAACCCTTTCCAATGGCTTTAGGCATAGCTCGCTTAGAAATGCCATTAGAGAATATGGGCATTTCTATGTTCTAAAACTCTTTGTGTGCCTTGAGCTCTGGCTCCAGTCAATATGAGAGGCCAGGGGAGCACATCTGCACATTCCCCAAAGCAGCTATAAACCATGGGTATGTCCTGGAACAGCGGAGGAGGAGGTTGTGACACATAGCCTCTAGAGGCCAGATCATGGCCCCACTAAAGATTAAGATCTACTTTCCACGGCTTCATGGCACACAGTCCTGACATTTAGGGAAGACATCTGTGGTTCAAAGGGAAACCCCTTGAACTACCTCCAACTTCAAAGGCACACTTCAGTATAACTACTGGTGCAATGCTTCATCAAAGCAGAGATGCGCTTGTAGGCATGTGGGTCCAGAGAACCCGGACTGCGTGGTGCACTCTGTCAGAGGAATCTGTCATGTACATGGAGAGTAACTGTCCAAATAGAAGCTGGCCTGGCCTGAAGATCTGCTGAAGTGTGGTGCCCTGAAGTTTGCTTTCCAAAGGTCTGTTGGTGGTCGTCCTCTTCACCAGAGATCTCAGGAATATCAAAGATCTCATACAAGAGGCCTACACTGTCTACCTGTGTCATCTGGAGAACGGTGCCACAGCAAGTGCCTACACTGACTGCTGAATCAGAATGGGCAGTGAGGCGTGGGTGGGGACTAAGAACTGTATCTGTAGACCAGATTGCCTAGTGCGGAGTCCCAGAAACCTTGCCCGCATCTAAGGTATGTGGTTCCTGTACTGCAGGAACCCTGACATTCATAATCGTTTTGTTGGTGGTGAGTGGATTCACCTGTTGCAGGACCCTGCGTGGCCAGTTTCATCCTTCATGCTGAATTTCTCTTGGCCGTCATGGCGACTGCATGCTCATTGCATGCGATGTCACATTTAAAGTAGGTGGGGGTGCACACTTAGTAGTGCCTCATTCTACCTCATGTGGCTCTGCTGAACTTGCGCCTGTGTGTGACCGGGCTGGTCTGGTGTGACCCAAATCAACATGCACCGGACAATGTGCCTCAATTCCGGGGAGGTACGGAATTTGCAACTCTTCATGTGTGTAACTTGAAGTGTCTGGTGTAACTCATTCCAACATGCACAAGACCTTGTTCCTGGACCACCTGGGTACAAGCCTGATCAACGTGTACCCGACAGCAACTACTGCATCCTAGAGGCTCCCCTGTGCTATTCTTCATTGTGAGAAGTTGGCCTGGTATATGCTGTTCACTAATTAAAGTGGATACCTTGCACCAGAACAATTCGACTCTTAAGTTAGATAGGTTTAAGACAACCTTTAAAGAAAGCTATCCTAGTGGTAGCTGTGGAGAGCAGCCTTCAGGCTAAGTCTTGAAGGAATGTAAAGCAGCTTGTTTTACCACACAATCTCTTGAATCACCAAATGAAAAGACACCACACAGGTATATATATCAAATATATATGTATTTATTAATAAACAACTCTCTACTAATCTCTTTATGAGATTAGAAGTCAGGAACATATGTACAAGTCAAATGTTATCAAAATAAGTGTAGCACAATCGAATATCACAATCTTAGTTTGGCTAGACCTAGGTCTAGGGCACCTAGAGTCGAGGGACCCCCAAGAACCACCCCAGGTAGTTGTAGGAGACCCACTGGGGACGGACGCGGTGTCCTGGCACCGGTGCGAGTCCTGTACGAGTCTATGCGAACAGACGCGATTGAGATTTCAATGTTAAAGGTCCCTGGCGTGTTCGAGGCGAACACACCGATCGGATCTTTGTACGAGTCGAAGGACACGGTTACAGATAGAGTTGCAAGGGAGTTGGACGCGGTGTGTCTAACACAGACGCGAACCATGTACGAGTCAGCGCGATAGTCGCACTTGGAAAGTAAGAGTTTTAGGGCACTTCTAGGGTAGCTACAAGCAAGTCACTTACAGGGTAAGTAGTTCTAGGCCCCACACCCACAGGAGCACCGTAGTGCTGAAGTTACCTCACCCAGGGGAGCCGGGTGCATAGGTGTTCTTTGGTGTCGGGTCGTGGCGTCGTTTTCAATGGGAGCCAGTGAAGACTTGCTGCTTGCGGCGACAGGAGAAGTGTCCGGAGGAATCCAAGCCTGGATTCAGAAGATGGAAGACCTGAAAGCAGAGGGGACAGTGTTCAAAGTCACTTGGCAGTGACTCAGGGCAAGGAAGATGGATGCCCACCGTCGTCGCAAGATTCAGGTCGTTCACGGGTGCCTTGACTCTTCAGCCACGAGGTCCAGGAGGCATCGACAATGACCAGGAGCTGGATTCGGCGTGTACCACAATGTCTGCAGCTTACTGCGGTGTCGGCGACTGGATTGAAGCCAACAAGCCTTGGTAACAGCAAGTCTTGGGGAAAGTGTAAAAAGTCAATGGCGCAGACCAGCAAGGTCTGAGGGACTCACCCAGCAAGGGTAAGTTAGGGCAGGCCTGGAGCAACTAGGGGAGCCCTTTGGTTCTGTAGGAAAACCTTCAGGGGACCCACAAGCCGGCTGGCAAGGGATCGCAAAGACGCCTCGGGAGGATTCGCTCAACAGGGGCCCACGGTCACTCGGGACATGGTAGGCCTCTGTTCTTCAGAGGGATTCCTGCTGGAGGCTAGGAGCACACGTGGTCCAAAGCACAAGTTCGTATAACGTTGTGAAGGGGTTGCACTCGACAATAGTGCACGGTACCCAGGGGTCGCGGTTCCTCGTCACTCTTGGGGTCCACTGGCCTCAGCTTCGCTGGGGACTCACGATGGCCTTTGAGAAGTCAGGAAATCTACTTCTTGGGCTGCAGGGACTTCGGACTCCAGCGGGAGCGGCGTAGTCTGTGACCGTTGTTTGTAGTTTTTTTTGCCTGCCAAGCAGGGGAGTCACTCCTTGACTCCAAGGGAGATTCTTCAGTCTTCCAGAGGTAGTGGAACGTCGAAGGTCCAGGATTCTTCTTCAGAGCATCGTCCAGGGATATCTAGGGTGCAATGCACAGGTTCCCCCTCTTATACTAAAAGAAAGGGAGGGACTAGCTCTATGACCCTACCTATGGGAGGGTCAGGGGAGTGGGTGGCTACACCCACTTCCCTTTGTCCCGTTTCGTGCCAGAGCAGGGGCAGGTAGCCCCTGAGCCGGTTTGAACTGGGGTATGCACAGAGGAGCCTTCTGCTCCCCCAGTGCAGGACTTCAAAGCACTCTAAGAGTGCACCCACCCAGCCCCAATACACTAAACCCTGTCTGGGAGGTGGTCACAACCCTTGGGACAGGATATCTCTTGTTGGGCTTCCTCCACTGCGAGTGTTGGTCATCAGCAGGAGGGCAGCCCAGTGTCTGTGACTGGTGGCATCCATTTTGTGATGCCAGGGCTCTGCAGAATTCTACCGCGTTTCCACAGTAGGTACATGTCTATCCCTCTAGAAGGGTGGAATGCTACCCCCGCCGCCAGAACTGGCGGGGGGGGGTAGTATTCCAAGATGTTTGACACCAAACACGACATGTTTTGATGCAGCCATTCCAAAGTTAGCATTCTACCGCGAGGATATAATGCGCTTAAGAGTATATGGTTTAACCGCATCCACAAACAGCCCCAGAGAATGGACTCTGAGAGCTGCAGAGGGGCCCTGCTCAGGCAAAGGCACCCTCTCACATAGGAACCAAGCACCCTGCCCTCAGGATTGATAGGGCCTGCCTTAGGGGTGACTGATAGGTTCAAATGTGTGTGCAGGAGAGATATAGGAAACCTATATCTCAGTGAGGGGTGCTAGCACCACCTCACCCAGGCTGCAGTAGCAGGCCTGTGGTGTCAGATTTAGTCTGCTTCCCAGGGGTGGCATAATACATGCTTCAGCCCCTGGTAGGCCTGTGAAGTACCTATGCCCTTGGTACCTAAGGTACCATATACTAGGAACTCATAAGGTACCACAGTATCCAATCACTAGTGCACCTAGAGTGAACTCCAAATCGTTTAGAGAGAACAGAGAGGCTGGGGCCCTGATTGGCAGGGTCCCAGCCAGACTATAGCCAGAAACCAGTGTAAACATCAGAAAAAAAGTGGGGGCAACATAAGAGGCAGATCCTACTCTCCTACACAACCCCCCAAACGCAGGGACACTAAACTAACCTTGACCAGTTGAGTCTTCGTGTTCTAAGTGGAAATACCTTTGAGAGTCTATCTGCATTGGCATGTTGGGTCCCAGGTCTATGTTCCACTGTACAGTCCATCCCCTGTAGGGAAATGGACCACCTCAAAAGTTTTGGGTTTTCTCCTTTCATTTGTTTAAGCCATAGGAGGGGCTTGTGGTCAGTCTGAACTATGAAGTGAGTGCCAAACAAGTATGGCCTCAGCTTCTTCAGGGCCCACACCACAGCAAAGGCCTCCCTCTCTATAGCTGACCAACGTTTCTCTCTAGGGGTCAGCCTTCTGCTAATAAAAGCTACTGGCTGGTCTTGACCTTCATCATTCAGTTGAGACAGTACAGCTCCCACACCCAGCTCAGAAGCATCTGTTTGGACAATGAACTTTTTGGTGTAGTCTGGACTCTGTAAGATGGGGGCAGTGCACATGGCCTGCTTTAGGTCTTCAAATGCCTTCTGACAGCTAGCTGTCCACTGAACCTTTTTGGCATTTTCTTTGAGGTCAGATCATTCAAGGGGGTCACTATAGATCCATATCCCTTGACAAACCTCCTATAGTACCCAGTCAGGCCTAAGAAGGCTCTCACCTGTGTCTGGGTGGTTGGAGCAACCCATTCCATTATGGTTTGCATTTTGCTCTGTAAAGGCTGAACCTGGCCTTCACCTACAAGGTGGCCCAGGTACACAACCTGACTCTGCCCTATCTGGCACTTAGTGGCCTTGATAGTGAGGCCTGCTTTCTGCAGAGCCTCCAAAACATTTCTGAGGTGGACCAGGTGATCCTGCCAGGAGGAACTAAAGACAGCAATATCATCTAGATAAGCTGAGCAATAAGTTTCCATCCCTGCCAGAACTTTATTCACCAACCTCTGAAAAGTGGCAGGTGCATTTTTCAATCCAAAGGGCATCACCACAAAGTGGTAGTGCCCACTAGGGGTCGAAAATGCTGTTTTGGCTTTTGCATCATCAGCTAATCTGATCTGCCAGTAGCCAGCTGTTAGGTCAAATGTACTTAGATACTTGGCTGAGGCCAAAGTATCAATCAGCTCATCTGCCCTTGGTATGGGATAGGCATCAGTCCTAGTGACTGCATTGAGGCCTCTGTAGTCTACACAAAACCTCATTTCTTTCTTACCACCCTGGGTATGAGGCTTGGGTACCAGGACTACTGGGCTAGCCCAAGGGCTATCTGAAGGCTCAATTACACCTAGCTCCAAGATTTTCTGGACTTCAGTCCTGATACAGTCCCTGACATGGTCAGGTTGCCTGTAGATTTTACTCTTGACAGGCAGACTGTCTCCAGTGTCCACCTCATGGGTGCACCAGGTAGTCTGACTAAGGGTCAGGCTAAACATATGTCTATACTGTTGCAGAACTTGTCTGCACTCAGTTTGCTGATGGTCAGTGAGGCTGCTTGCCAAAGCAACACCATCTACTGACCCATCATCAGGGTTCTGAGAGAGCAGGTCAGGGAGAGGGTCACTCTCCTCCTCCTGGTCCTCATCAGTTGCCATGAGCAAGCCCATGTCAGCCCTGTCAACATATGGCTTTAATCTGTTGACATGGAGCACCCTCAGGGGGCTCCTGGGAGTTCCAAGATTCACCAGGTAGTTGACTTCTCCCTTCTGTTCAACTATTGTATGGGGGCCACTCCACTTGTCCTGGAGGGCTGCTGGGGCCACAGGCTCCAACACCCACACTTTCTGTCCTGGCTGGTATACAGTCAGTACAGCCTTTTGGTCATGCCAAGCTTTTTGTAATTCTTGGCTGGCCTCCAGGTTTTTGGTTGCCTTTTTCATGTACTCAGCCATCCGGGAGCGGAGACCAAGTACATAGTCCATCACATCTTGTTTGGGGGCTTGAGAGGTAACTCCCAGCCCTCTTTTACCAAACACAATGGACCTCTCACAGGATGCCCAAACAGAAGCTCAAATGGGCTGTAACCAACCCCCTTCTGTGGAACCTCTCTGTATGCAAACAACAGGCAGGGAAGAAGAAGGTCCCATTTCCGCCTAAGCTTCTCTGGGAGTCCTTTAATCATTCCCTTCAGGGTTTTGTTGAAACGTTCAACCAACCCATTGCATTGTGGGTGATAGGGGTGGTGAACTTATAAGTTACACCACACTCCTTCCACATTGCTTTCAGATATCCTGACATGAAGTTAGTATCTCTGTCAGAGATGACCTCCTTTGGGAAACCCACTCTGGAGAAAACTCCAATGAGGGCTCTTGCCACCACAGGGGCTGTGGTGGTCCTCAGGGAATTGCCTCTGGGTACCTGGTGGCATGATCCACTACCACCAGGATAAATCTGTGCCCAGATGCAGTTTGAGGGTCAAGGGGACCAACAATGTCAATCCCTACCCTTTCAAAGGGTACCCCCACCACAGGTAGTGGTATCAGGGGGGCCTTTGTGGTGCCACCTGCCTTACCACTGGCTTGGCATGTGACACAGGAGCGACAACACTCCTTTGTGTCCTCTGACATATGTGGCCAATGAAAATGTGGAACAAGCCTGTCCCAGGTCTTGTTTTGGCCCAAGTGACCTGCTAAAGGGATATCATGTGCTAGGGTCAAGAGGAACCCCCTAAACTTCTGAGGTATTACCATCCTCCTGGTGGCTCCAGGGGCTGGATCTCTACCCTCAGAATATAGGAGTCCCTCATCCCAATAAACTTTGTGGGACCCACTAGCACTCCCAGCAGCCTCAGCAGCAGCCTGCTGTCTGAGGGGTTCAAGAGAGGGGCAGCACTGTTGCTCCTTACTCAGATCTTCCCTAGAAGGGTCCCCTGCCCCCAAGAACTCAACCTGATCAGGCTCAAGTCCCTCTGGGGCAGTTCCTTCTTCAGGATCTGCTTCACCTCCCTCTGGGGGTGAATCTGTGATCTGAGACAGAGGGGAAGGCACTGCCTTTACCCTACTGCTCCTCCTCTTGGGAAGCATCTGGTCCATTGTTCCAGGATCCAGAGCTGGTTCAGTGTTATGCATGCTTGCTTGTGACCTGGTCACAGCAAATACCTCTGCAGGGATGCCCAACATCTCAGCATGAGTCCATAACTCTACTTCAGACCAGGCTGAAGTCTCTAGATCATTGCCCAATAGACATTCGACAGGGAGGTCTGCACTGACTACAACCTTCTTGAGGCCAGTTACCCCTCCCCAGGAGAAATTCACAACTGCCAGACTATGGTTGGTCCTGACATTGCTTGCATTGGTCACCTGGTACATTTCGCCCAGGATGATCTGTCCAGGGTCCACAAGATCCTCTGCCACCATGGTGACACTAGCACCTGTGTCCCTAAATGCCAAAGCCTGTTTGCCATTTATTACAGGCTGCTGTTTGTATTTGCCCAGATTACTGGGGCTTACTAGGAAGGACATATCAAGGTCTCCATCACAAATCAGCATTGCCTGAGTGGGCACTCTGACTAGGTCAGAGTCCACTTCAGAACCCAGGGTCAACCCTACTACACCCTTATTCTGTGTACCACCTCCACCTGTAGCTGAGCTAGGGGGAACAGTTGCCTTAGGGGCAGGAGTGGTGGTGGTTTGGTCTTTGGACTTGTTACAATCAGAAGTCCAGTGCCCTTTCTGTTTACAGAATTTGCACCAGGGCTTCTTTTGGCCTTTTCCCTTGTTGGATTGTGACTCCCCACCAGATGCAGATTTTTGGGGCCCTTGTGAAGACTTCTGGTCTTTTGACTTATCCCCACCTTTCTCAGAGCCCTTAGGATCTTGCTTCTTGGTGTCACCCCCTTGGTTCTGGGGTTTCTGCCTTACCCTGGTTCTGACCCATTTGTCTGCCTTCTTTCCCAATTCTTGGGGAGAGGTCAGATCTGAGTCCACCAGGTATTGATGCAACAACTGGTTCTGGCAATTATTAAGGATCTGTTCTCTCATCATCAGATTATACAATCCCTTGAAATCAGTAACCCTACTGCCAACCAGCCAACCCTCCAGAGCCTTGGTTGCACAATCTACAAAGTCAGTCCAGTCCTGAGTCTGTGCCTTCTGGGTGTCTCTGAACTTCAACCTGTACTGCTCAGTGGTTAAGCCAAACCCATCTATCAGTGCACTCTTCAGGACTTCATAATTATCAGCATCCTCTTCTCTAACAGTGAGGAGCTTGTCTCTACCTTTGTCTGAAAAGGAGAGCCACAAGATTGCTGCCCACTGCTTTTGGGGGACCTGCTGTACTCTACAGGCCCTCTCCATAGCAGTTATCCACTTGTGGATATCATCCCCACTCTGGTAGGGAGGAACAACCTTGCTCAGGTTCCTATGGTCTGGAATAGATTCTCTGCCTCTAGGGACACTGTTGCTGCCACCAAGGGGTTCTAACCCCTCTCTTCTTGAAGCTCTCTGGATCTCCAGGGCTTCTCTATCCAGTGCCAACTGCTTGGTTCTGAGGGTAACTCTTGCTTCCTCATACTGCAGCAGTTTGCACATTCTGTCAGAGGAGCTCTCTCTTATGGGAAAGTATGAGTTCCTCTGCTGGACAAATTCTCTGCCAGAGTGATAAGAGTGGTCAGATTCCCTGGAAGGGGACCTATGCCTCTCATCCACTCTGTCAGTTCTCTTAGGGAGAATTCCTCTGTCCTTTTCAGGGCCGTTGGAGCCTGGCCCTTCAATCACAGAGTCTTGGTCATTCTGATTTTCATCATCTGACCCAGACAGTGTAATTGACCCACCCCCTGATTCAGACCCATTAGCTCCTAGAGCCAATCTAAGATCATCTGCTGTAAGTAGATCTATCAGGTGTAGTGTGGAGGGACTCTGTCCTAGCTTCAGGTGTCTTTCAACACACATGGCTCTCAAGTCAGAGAAAGCCATGTCCTTATACTGAGGCTGAGTGGATCCACTGGTTCCACCCTTTAAGGACATTCTAGTGTTGTACAGTGTTGTACTACCTACACTAGTTTGTGGCCTACTGATACTAGCTTGAGCTGTAGAAAGGGTGTGCTAACCCTTGGCACACAGCTCTAAGTTCAGTAGAACTTATTGATACTAAGCTTGACTTTATATGTACCTTAAGTACCTATAGTGGTTTTCAGTTAGTAATTCAAATAGAGATTTTCTGGTAAAACAATAGCAAGCTGGAATCCCACACGCTGCCCACCAATGTGAGAAGTTGGCCTGGTATATGCTGTTCACTAATTAAAGTGGACACCTTGCACCAGAACAATTCGACTCTTATGGTAGATAGGTTTAAGACAACCTTTAAAGAAAGCTATCCTAGTGGTAGCTGTGGAGAGCAGCCTTCAGGCTAAGTCTTGAAGGAATGTAAAGCAGCTTGTTTTACCACACAATCTCTTGAATCACCAAATGAAAAGACACCACACAGGTATATATATCAAATATATATGTATTTATTAATAAACAATTCTCTACTAATCTCTTTATGAGATTAGAAGTCAGGAACATATGTACAAGTCAAATGTTATCAAAATAAGTTTAGCACAATCGAATATCACAATCTTAGTTTGGCTAGACCTAGGTCTAGGGCACCTAGAGTCGAGGGACCCCCAAGAACCACCCCAGGTAGTTGTAGGAGACCCACAGGGGACGGACGCGGTGTCCTGGCACCGGTGCGAGTCCTGTACGAGTCTATGCGAACAGACGCGATTGAGATTTCAATGTTAAAGGTCCCTTGCGTGTTCGAGGTGAACACACCGATCGGTCCTTGTATGAGTCGAAGGACGCGGTTACAGATAGAGTTGCAAGGGAGTTGGACGCGGTGTGTCTAACACAGACGCGAACCATGTACGAGTCAGCGCGATAGTCGCACTTGGAAAGTAAGAGTTTTAGGGCACTTCTAGGGTAGCTACAAGCAAGTCACTTACAGGGTAAGTAGTTCTAGGGCCCACACCCTCAGGAGCACCGTAGTGCTGAAGTTACCTCACCCAGGGGAGCCGGGTGCATAGGTGTTCTTTGGTGTCGGGTTGCGGCGTCGTTTTCAATGGGAGCCAGTGAAGACTTGCTGCTTGCGGCGACAGGAGAAGTGTCCGGAGGAATCAAAGCCTGGATTCAGAAGATGGAAGACCTGAAAGCAGAGGGGACAGTGTTCAAAGTCACTTGGCAGTGACTCGGGGCAAGGAAGATGGATGCCCACCGTCGTCGCAAGATTCAGGTCGTTCATGGGTGCCTTGACTCTTCAGCCACAAGGTCCAGGAGGCATAGACGACAACCAGGAGCTGGATTCGGCGTGTCCCACAATGTCTGCAGCTTACTGCCATGTCAGCAACTGGATTGGAGCCAACAAGCCTTGGTAACAGCAAGTCTCGGGGAAAGTGTAAAAAGTCAATGGCGCAGACCAGCAAGGTCTGAGGGACTCACCCAGCGAAGGTAAGTCAGGGCAGGCCTGGAGCAACCAGGGGAGCCCTTTGGTTCTATAGGAAAGCCTTCAGGGGACCCACAAGCCGGCTGGCAAGGGATTGCAAAGACGCCTCAGGAGGATTCGCTCAACAGGGGCCCACGATCACTCGGGACGTGGTAGGCCTCTGATCTTCGAAGGGTTTTCTGCTGGAGGCTAGGACCACACGTGTTCTAAAGCACAAGTTCATAGAACGTTGTGAAGGGGTTGCACTCGACAATAGTGCACGGTATGCAGAGTTCGCAGTTCCTCGTCACTCTTGGGGTCCACTGGCCTCAGCTTCGCTGGGGACTCACAATGGTCTTTGAGAAGTCAGGAAATCTACTTTTTGGGGTGCAGGGACTTCGGACTCCGGCGGGAGCGGCGTAGTCTGCAACCGTCGTTTGTAGTTTTTGGTGCCTGCCAAGCAGGGGAGTCACTCCTTGACTCCAAGGGAGATTCTTCAGTCTTCCAGAGGTAGTGGAACGTCGAAGGTCCAGGATTATTCTTCAGAGCATCGTCCAGGGATATCTAGGGTGCAATGCATAGGTTCCCCCTCTTATACTAAAAGAAAGGGAGGGACTAGCTCTATGAGCCTACCTATGGGAGGGTCAGGGGAGTGGGTGGCTACACCCATTTCCCTTTGTCCCGTTTTGCGCAAGAGCAGGGGCAGGTAGCCCCTGAGCCGGTTTGAACTGGGGTATGCACAGAGGAGCCTTCTGCTCCCCCAGTGCAGGACTTCAAAGCACTCTAAGAGTGCACCCACCCAGCCCCAATACACTAAACCCTGTCTGGGAGGTGGTCACACCCCCTTGGGACAGGATATCTCTTGTTGGGCTTCCTCCACTGCGAGTGTTGGTCATCAGCAGGAGGGCAGCCCAGTGTCTGTGACTGGTGGCATCCATTTTGTGATGCCAGGGCTCTGCAGGATTCTACCGCGTTTCCACAGTAGGTACATGTCTATCCCTCTAGAAGGGTGGAATGCTACCCCCGCCGCCAGAACTGGCGGCGGGGGTAGTATTCCAAGATGTTTGACACCAAACACGACATGTTTTGATGCAGCCATTCCAAAGTTAGCATTCTACCGCGAGGATATAATGCACTTAAGAGTATATGGTTTAACCGCATCCACAAACAGCCCCAGAGAATGGACTCTGAGACCTGCAGAGGGGCCCTGCTCAGGCAGAGGCACCCTCTCACATAGGAACCAAGCACCCTGCCCTCAGGATTGATAGGGCCTGCCTTAGGGGTGACTGATAGGTTCAAATGTGTGTGCAGGAGAGATATAGGAAACCTATATCTCAGTGAGGGGTGCTAGCACCACCTCACCCAGGCTGCAGTAGCAGGCTTGTGGTGTCAGATTTAGTCTGCTTCCCAGGGGTGGCATAATACATGCTTCAGCCCCTGGTAGGCCTGTGAAGTACATATGCCCTTGGTACCTAAGGTACCATATACTAGGGACTCATAAGGTACCACAGTATCCAATCACTAGTGCACCTAGAGTGCACTCCAAATTGTTTAGAGAGAACAGAGAGGCTGGGGCCCTGATTGGCAGGGTCCCAGCCAGACTATAGCCAGAAACCAGTGTAAACATCAGAAAAAAAGTGGGGGCAACATAAGAGGCAGATCCTACTCTCCTACATTCATTCATCATTGCTCTCATCCTGACCCTCATCTCAGTGGACCAACTGGCCTCTCCTCACCTGGTCCCTCCCAAAGACATTGTGGCACCAGGCAGGAGCAAGAGAGAGTGACTGGGCTGGAAGAGTGATTCCAAGACAGTTCGGGAGCGGGTCAAGAGACTGCATGACTCCTTTGTGTTTAAGACCTGTGGGTGATTTCTAGAGTAGCGGCCAAACCCTGCTGTTTACGTCTAACACTTAATTAAAACTTGTTATTTTCTTCACCTGGTTTGGAGAACCCAGGCTAAGTGGGACCTGGGGATCTTCCATCTGGGGTCATAGGACCGTCAGGGTGAACTGCTGGGGAGGAGGGAGGTTTGGGCCATGGAATCTGCAGAGTGTTATCAATTGACCTGGTGAGTATCAGTGCACTGCATTAGTGTACTGAGTGCGTATGAGCATATAAGCGCAAGAACATTCCGTATGGACTGGCTGGTATCAGTGGCACCACGGAGCAGTGCAGAGTGAGCGTGTTTGTCTGAGAGTGACAGGGTTTGTACTGCTGGTGTTTCACAACATTGGCCAGCAGTGTGGTTTTCTACATTGTTCTCCTATCCAAAAGCACTTTACTTTTGACACTGGTTTTACCTGTGTGGTCCCAGCCCCAGGTGCTGCTAAAAAGTGGTCTAATCTCCAGAATGTAAATGTTTCTGATTTTGTTGTGACCTAGGGTGCCCCCTATAACAGTGTGGGATTGAGTTATAAGGATTGTTGGGGTGGGCCTGGGGTGTATAGTATGTTGCACTGCATAAGGGTGCCATGTCCTATGTGGAGGGGGGATAGTTTAGGAATTATCCCCAGTGTGCATATTCTATATATCATCACAACACTAGTAGGCCTAGTACTGTTAGTATTATTGCTAAGTAGGATTTATGCCAAAAAGTACATGATGCTTATATTGCATTGATTATATACATGTGTAGTATAGAAATGATTTTTACATATGTCTTGTGTGAAGTCTCTCTTCTACCTCGCGGGGTATTTAATGTGAGTGAGTGCTGTGCCAATGCTTTACACATTGCCTCTGTGATAAGCCTGACTGCTCAGTGCCAAGCTATCCAAGGGTGAGCACAGGTTATACAGTGAGTGTAATTATCTGCCCTTGACACAGGGGTGTTAGATTCTTCCTGGCTAGGGCATCGCCTCAGCCAAACAGAAAATGCCACGTCCACCAATCATTTATAGAGGAGGTACGTCCAGAGCAACAACAGGTTGTTATGGAAAAGAGAAGCAAACTAAAGAAGACTCATATATGGATGTTAAGGAGTAAATTATACTGTTTCTGTATGTTGTAAAGTGACATTTTTGTATGGTCTTCCCCCACTTTTTCCCCCAATGCTGATGGTTATGAATGGAGCCAGTGCTCTCTCCCTAAATATGATGTAAGCAAATTGGTACTCCCAATTGGCAAGGACTTTAACCCCCTTATAAGCCCCTCATAAATGGTACCAAGGGCACCTAGGGCATGGGTGTTAAAGGGGTACCCAGAGCCTAAAGCTCTGTTTGTGCCACCCTGAGTGACCCATGTAAACAGATGTCAGCAGGCCTGCCAAAGCAGACTGCAGGAACAGTGTAAATTGCCCCAACTCGACTTTGCCCTTACTATGACTTTTAAGATCAAAGCATTTTTTTTAGTATGTGTCAGTGAACCCTAAGGTCGGCCTCCTAAGCATAGGAGGCAGGGTGCATTATATTAAAGGCATGGACATATAAGTGCAAGCTTCTATTTACCTATAGTAGCCTCTTTCTATTAAGGACTACTATAAGTGATCTGCAATCCATAGAATAACATGGGCTGGCGCCTGGGCACCCCAAGGTTGCCAGCACAATTATGGTACCAGCATGTTTGGAATAAAGCAATGTACTTCATCACCCCTGACAGGATTCCAATATCGGGTTTGATGTGGCATGCACCCAGCTTGCTACCTTAGAGGTTGCCTACCTGGTTACCTCAGCCGCTTCTTTGCCCTGGCTGGCAGCCTAAAACTGTCACCACCAAGACAGAAACTTAACCTCCTGCCAGGCAATGTGATCACTCCCAGGAATCAGAAACAAAGGCCTGGCTGGGAAGGAGGTAACACCACCCTCCTTGACAGGATGGCTAGTGAAGTTGCACATCAAGGCGTTGAGCTTCAAAGCATGCATCGCCTCTGACTCCTAAAGGAAGAAGCTGCCCTCTCCCTGACCCTAGGCACAATTGCACCCAGGCAGGCTTCAAAATTAGTTAGTTAGGAGGCGTACACCCCCCCTCCCCCAGAAGACTAGCCACAGCTCTTGGGTGGGACACCTGGTCTGTATAGCCAAGGAGAGTTCTTGCAATTTTTTGAAGCGGCAGAATAGATGGCTCAGGGTAGAAAAGGTGACACACATCCCCAGATGTTGTCTCCTCAGGGGCAGTTTAGGCACGAGGGCAAGTATCTACTGCCATTGACACTTGCACCCACATCTCTAATGCCTCTAAATATAGGATTTAAGGGGCACCCCTGACATCAGAACCTCAAATTTGTGAAGACTTGCAACCACGGACAAAGAGGAAACCTGAGTCTGCAACTTCAGGACCTACACAAAGCAAAGGTAAGATAATCTGCACCTGTGGCAACACCATGCAACTGCACGGCTGTTAATCATCATGGACCAAATACTGACTCCCCAGACAGAGTGACCCTTTTGAGAAGACTTCATTGGACTAGTGCCACTAGTCCCCTGCAGCCTGCAAGTAAAAACAGATTTCCAGAACCAAAGAATCGATGGCCACCAGGCCCTCCATGGGATCGCCCAAAAGTAGATGGCCCTGTGCAGTGTGGGAAATGTAGTTTTGCCCTCCAGCAAGTTTTGAATGCCTACCATTTTTTACCAGACCCCCATACGTCGAAGTAGCAAGTAGCTGACCTTACTGCTACCAAGGCTTATTGATGACCAGTCCAATTACTATCATCTTTACTTGGTGCTGCAACTAGAGGGAACCACGCAGTACTTCCAACTGATCACAGCAGAGGCCCTGTTGTCAACATTTTGCATCCGTTTTCTCCCCAGCACCGTCAAAGCGGTAAACCCAGCTCTCCCGCAGCTCCCTGTTCAGCACCAAGGACATCCAGGACAAATCTGCACCCCGGGCATCTCAGGCCAGTTAAAATTGAACTGTTTGCTGCGGCTTGGTTCTTGGATCTGCATAACCCTAACCTCCATGGGGTCCATGTATCTTGAGCTTCAAGTGGCCAACTGTCACTAACGCTCTTTCCCATTGACCACATTGTAAAATGTTTTTGTAGTTAATTGCACCGATTTATTATTTCTTCTAAAATCCATAACACCGGTTGCATGCATGATTTTTGGGTTACTGTGAGAGTATCACATGGTGAGGTCAAAGCAGCATCACCACATAGTTTTCCACTTTCCTACAATGTACACCATTGATCATTTCATATCCATTTTTACATAGTGTGGCATTGTAAACTTGCAATGATTTTTTGCTGGAAAAAGAATTAGAAACGACTTGGAACTAACCACCAAACACTTTTGGAGGCATATAGTGGATAAAGTTATTATGTTAAACTTTGTCCATTATGACCTCAAATCAAGTGTCTCAAAAAAGGTTGGTGAGTTTATTACAATAATTTCAACCAGATTCTGGACTTTGTCTCACAATAGTCAGAGACCTATTGTATATCTATCTCTTCAAAAGAAAATACAATATTCATGGTTATGGTAAACACTCTTGTCTAAAATGTTCAATTTTTTTTTGCATTATCTAATCTGTTCAATACTAAGGTAATAACACTGTGCTACACCAGAGATGTCTACCACCTAAATGGAATTTCTAACACTAATATCTAATATCAAGGGCCACAGTTTATATCCCAATTTTCGAAGACCTTTTCTTCTACTCTGGGTATCTCCCAGACACTATCTTCTGGATTTTACACTCAAACTAATAGGATAACGGATAGGACAAATAAAACTATTAAGATGTATTTACAACTCAGTTGATGATATCTGGGTATCATTATTACCTTATGCCACATTCACTTTGAACAGAATCCTACACACCGGCACCAAGGTAACCCCTTTTTCCTGCATGCATGATTTAACCTTAGGCTTGGCCCAAAATTGACAAACACTGGCCTTCTGGAGCTGACAATTTGTGATTTTTGTCTAAAACAGATAGCGGTCAGAAAATTCGTTCTCAGTCATTTATTAAAATAGAATGAAAGAAAAGCAGAAAACTAAAGATGACTTGAACTTGAGTATATGGTTAGAGTAAAGGTTGGGTTGTCATTTAAATTTTCACTAACTAAGGGTGGTTTATCAGTCTAAATTCAAGCCTTGATGTTTAGGAACTTTTTCCATTATTGACAACAAAATCAAGTGTTGGTTTATTTTAAACTTACTTCCACCTGGACGCTTCATCTCACCTTTAATGCATCCCCCAAAAAATCCTTTGCTCCAGACTATTTTTTCAGAAACCCTTGACCTACTCCACCTTTTGAGGTAGATGGTCAGCCAGAATATGAGATCTCAGATATTGTGGATTCTAATTTTTTTATTCACAAGAAGTTATAATTTGCATTAAAATGAAAAGGGTATCTGATGTGTGAAAGATTGTTTGTACCAGTCTGAGCAGTTCATTGCTCTATTCCAGTTTGTAGGAAATCAGTAGCATTGAGAGGGGTATGATGTTTGTCAGTCTCCTTCCTGTGTTCCCCACAAACCCTGAGCTCTGGATGGAAGAGCAGTATGAAATTGGTGGGCTTGCAGTCAGAGGATAGTGTTTCTGATGTTGGTACCAGTGCCACGCCAAGGGCAGTGCAAGCTTAGGGTTCCTGCTTTGGGCTGTTGTCTGTGCTGAAGATTCAGCATGTGCGGTTCCAGGGTGTTTTTTTTTTAGATGGAGATCTTAGATCTAATTATGGGGAACTGGCGTAGGGCAGCACCAAAAGGCTTCTTTCTGTGCTGCCCTACACCAACCTGAAAGGGCAGCAATGTAACCTATTTATGAAATATGGTGCATTCCTGTTCTTTCCTCCTGTGCTAGCGCACAATTTGCTGCCTAGCTGCCTGTTTAATTTGGTAATGGGATGCTTAGGAATATGATTAGTACTAGCTACCGGATTCACAAATGTCCAGAGTACTTGGCTATCTAAACTGACAATAGGGTCATATCAGTGTGGGCACTGCAATGTTTGTAAGATAGAGATGGATAGTATTACTGAGTTCAAGTTTAACAAATCCAGGGTCAACATTATCCACATGCATATTGATTGTAGCACACGCTATGTAATCTATGTAATCATATACAAATGTGAGTCCGTTGCATGTCACCTCACAACCGCAGAGGGTCTTGGGAGTGACAAATCCTATACACAGTGTCACACAGCTGCTGAGCAGATCCAGTACTGCCAGTCTCTTTTTTTAAATTTTTTCCCATCCACTTTTCCCCTGGGGCAGTACGTGATAAAAGGAGCTTAGTCCTTTGGTCTGACACAGCCCTGAGAGGGATAGGAGGTCCAGCATCAACTCCAGTGTCAACTCTGGTTTGGACCAAGTGAGTGCATCACAATACCCATTTTTTATTCCTTCAATTTAGCATTTTAATTGAAGCATAGTTGTTACTAGTTGTGTATGAAATTTGAGTGATTTGCTTTTGTGTAGGTGTGCAAGATTTCACTAAATGTATGTGAATCTGTCATTTAGCGATATATTCTAAAGCAAAATATTTCCTCACATCAGTATTTGACTGGAGGACACATTTCACACTAAGAAAAGTAACACTTATGATTTGTACTACATATAATAAACAATATGTTTGCGTAAATATGTGTGTGCCTTTTTTTATAAATGCAAATTTCTTTTGTAAGGTGCTCCAATGGGTTGAAATGGCCACCAACACACCAAGGAAAGGAAGCAAAGCTTCCAGCAATAGTAAATGATTCTCCTGAGACCCAAGTTATAAACATGTAAAGTCCAAATGATCCAGTATATTCTTTAATGTTCTTATTTTCTCATGCATCCGGTCAATTGTTACAGTTCTTGTAGCCAACACGTTTCATCCTATTGGTATATTCACCATTGACTTCATCAGGTCTACAACAAACAAACCAAAATTGAAAATAAGTTCACAACGAAACAACTATAAAACAACGCATCACCTCACCTCTAGTGTTAAATTCCATAAAGTGTCCCATATAAGTACAGCCTGAGTCTCTACATAGGAATCACTGCATGCCTCCTGAAGAGACTACAGACCATACAGAACTCAGAGGCCAGACACATGCTCGACCTCAGCGACTTCACCAGATGAACCACACCCCACCTCAAGAAGCTACACGGACTCCAGATGTAGAAGAGATGCCAGTTCAAGATGTTGACCCATGCATACAAAGCTCTACACATAGAAACACCAGCATATATCAACGAACGCATGACCTTCCACCAACTGACCAGACACCTATCATCCGCCTCCTTCTTACTTGCAGCCATTTTTCCAGATCCGCTGAGTCAATAGCGGTGGAATGTCCTTCACACAAATGGCAGCCAAAGCATTGAACGACCTCCCCTGAAACTCAGGACCGTCCCATCGCTCCGGCAATTCAGGAAGAAACTCAAGACCTGGCTTTTTGAGTGAACAGAGCACCACAAAGCAGTTAGCAACCCCAGTGCCTTGAGACCCTCAGGGGATATTTGCAGCACTTTACAAATCCTGATTGATTGATTGTTTGATTGAGACAAGGAAGGTCCCAAATCACAATGCAGAGACATAAACTTTTTGCTATGAAAAATGATACATTTTTGTAATGAGGGTAGTAGCAGTGTTTGTGCCTGCGCTCAATTGTCACTCAGGGAAACCAACTAAACCAAAACCTGGAGGGAATATTTATTAGAGGTCTGCATCATGCTTGCACCATGCAACATGGTACATGCTCGACGCAAACCTCTATGACAGAATTATGAAGCCACACAAAGCCATTTTGCATGGCTCTGAGTGGCTTTATAAATCTGGAGTAAGGCAGTGCAGCGCAAATCTCTGTGTTGTCTCACTCTGCCCTGTGTAGGCATGTGTTGCGGTGGGTGTTCCCACGCAACTCTAATGGCCTTTGACGCATTCCCAGATTTACAAGGACTTGCAAACCTGGGAATGCGTGATGAGGAGAAATATCTTCTCCTCATTGTTTTCTCGTTCTTTCTGTGCAGCACACATAGAAAGAGGAAAAAGCCTCTCAGGATTGCTTTTGTGCATGAAGCGGCCCCTTCCTGCACAAAATCTATCCTGAGTACAACACTGCCACCCTTTCACCCTGGTGCAAGAGTGCCTACGTTAGCGCTAGGCTGCCAAAATGGCAGCAGTGCAGGGGCAAAGGACAGGAATGCACTGTATTGGATTATTATGGCATATTCTTGCCCTTTCCCTATGATGCAGGGCATGGCAGCACAGCAAGGTGACTTCCTGCACTGCCCTGCACCACCTTTTCATAAATGTATCCCTAGATTTCCAATCTAGTTATAGGCATGTGCTGGATCCCACTATGTCTTAAAATGAATCCAGAATGTCCTGCAAATCTCCAACTTTGGCTACATGTCAGCCATTTTCCTCACATTTCTGTGACAAAAAGTTCAGGAATCTGTGGATATAAAAACAAAATCCTACCACCCAGCATTCCCACACTTCTCCTGATAAATTGGCACCCCACTTCTGTGGCTGGGCCTATCTTCACAACCTGATAGGCTCCAAAACGCACCATAGAGACATCAAGTTTTCACAATGAAAATTGATAAAATCTGTGTTCACTCTTCTGAAAACTAGACACCCAAGGGAATCGAGGGTGGTGTGACTAACTGGATCGCATGACGAATATACCCTACAAACCTCAGTATTTGTCTAAATCATTAATTTTCCACACATTTCAGGGAAAGAAAACATTAGAATCTGAAGGAAGCAACACAACGAAACTGTACCCTATTTGTGTGACTGAGTCAATTAACTGTGGTAGCAAGAGATGCAAGCAGAGACTGTATGATGTCAATGTGCTCTACTCATAGTTCCTGGCATTGTATGTTCTTGTCTCAGGCAAACAGCTGTCACAACCTCTTCATGCGCCCTCTGTGTAGTCGGCTTAGTGTGCAGAGCTCATGTTGTGTTGCCCCTTTGGTGCTTTATGTTGCGCTATGATACCATGCCTCAGTTTCCCAAAAACCGAGATTCCATTAAGCTTGAGCCTGCAAGCATTCCCTGCACATGTGAACCAATAGCTTCCATTCATCCCGCTGTTACTAGGGTCTTGGAGTAGTTATCCCTTGTGCATGTCTGGGCACGAAGGATACACTTGCCTTTCCTGTAAGGTCATGGCCAGTGTAATAACACGTGTTTCCTTAAGGAGTCTTTAAATGACACACGTCATCTTGCTGCATCCACCGGACCCTGAAGTTGGGAAATAAACAACACCCAAACCACAGCCTCTTGCTTGGCCTATGGTCCCTGCTGAACAAGCTTCCTCCCATCCAACTCATCTGAAGAATCAGGTTGACCCAAGCAGAACTTAAGTCTACTGGAGTCCAAGTTCCTCCTATGATTCCCTTGGCACCAGCTACCTTGACGCCTCCCTTGTCTCCGCCTCCTACACAGCTACTCCTGCTCCCTGGTGACTCCCTAAGTCAAGGCCTTGAGATCTTCTTTGAACTTCAAACAAGTTGAAGAACTAGGCTAAGTACTTGATAACAGGTTAATGTGCACTAATCTGTCGATAGTATTAAGCAGGCTAGAGTATCAGTGTCCTCAAGACTATAGACGTTTCTCCTTGGCTCTTGAACTGTGCTTTGCTCAAGAACTTAAGACACTAGCTCCATGTTGCTCTGATGAACAGTAGTGCCAAGAGAAAGCACGTCACAGAGCTCTTGATATATACATGAATCTTGTACCAAGATCTTGTTCCGAGTGTAATCTTGCGAGTGCCAACAACTCCAATCTGTGTTTCAAGTTAAAATCTTGGGAGTGCCAGAAACTCCAATCTGTATTTTAAGTTGTTCCTTGGGAGTGTCCCGCACTCCAATCTGTGAATTTGTTTATTCTGCTTTCATGCCATGTTTCTGAAAGAGCCCTCAAGTATATGTAACGAATTTCAAAGTATGGTCAATGTACATAGAGGCCTGTTAGTGTATTTATGTTAATTGACTCTTTTTGTTATTTCCAGTGTATTGCGTCTTCACAAAACCAGATGTCCTGTTCAGTGCACATCTACCTCATAAACTCAGAAGGTGTCAGGTTACGCAGTGTCACACAGTCGTTCACCAGACCAATTATAGCAAGTCTCTCTTTTCTTATTTTATCCTTTGAAGGGACAGTGTTTGACTAAGGTTTTGATTCCTCAGCATGTGCTGCACTTGGTAGGGATAGGAGGTCCCGCTTTGTTTCCAGTGTTGTCTCCGCGGTTGGGACCAGGTGAGTGCATGACTTCCACAGCTTGGATGAGATGGATGACCAGTTACACATTCAGGACCTGCTTCAGGCTCTGTCAAAGGAAAATCCGAGTGTAGAATTAGCGAGATCCTTAGGGGAGGTTCGACACAAGGTTCAGGCCTTGCGACAGGAAAATCTCACTAGGCTATTAACTAATGCGGTATCGCCCTCACTACTCACCATGGTCATCAGAGGTGGGGGCGGTCTCCGAGGGTACATGTCCGGCCCTGTAGGCCTCAAACTTGGGCAGTTTACGAAATCAAGTAAATGCTACCACTAACAGAAGCGCTTATCCTTTTCATGTTGGTTACCACTCCAGGCAGAGTGCCCCTGGCCCCAACCAAATGATTTTTGGTGATAGTCACAAATTTGATGCCTTCTGGAGTCAATGCCAGTTGCAGTTTCTTTGTAAACCACAAGCTTTCTTCTCTGATAGAAACAGGGTTGCTTTTATCATATTCTATTTCCACTCATTCCAAATAATGACCTGGGGGCATATTATCAAGGGCTCTATCGCCGCTTTAGCTGGACTTTTTGCCGCTAAAGCGGCGATATTTTTAACGCCCTATTAGCAAGCTGTCGCTAACAGGCGTTAGCGACAGCTTTCAGGCGATAGCGGCCGGGTTTTACATCGCCTTGCATGTCAGCGATAATTATCGCTAATGACATGCAAGGTAGGCGTTCCCAACTAAAAGCGACAGAAAACAGTCGCTTACATATTTATCACCTATTAGCAATACCCGCAAAGCGATAAAAAAATGCGCGCTAACCCCGATTAGCGCTTGTTTTTTAGAACTGATAAAAACATGACTTAGCAATGAAAGTCAATGGGAGGTGGATTGTAAGGTTAAGTCCCCAGATTTAGCGATAGGATTTTATCGCTGGATTTCTCGCGTTAAAGCTGGGTTTCGCCGCTATCGCTGGATATTTTATCGCAATGGAGATAAACCTTGCTAATAGCATGTTATTTCCGCGGTAATATCCAGCGATAGCCGGCGATAAAAAAAGGCGCGCTAAGCAAGGTTTGCGATATTTTTCGCATATTCTTGCTAATATGCCCCCTAGTTTTACATGATTTTGGAAGGTTCAAAGAGAATATGCACTGCCTCTTTGCTAAGCATACTTTTGTCCAGGCTAGGGATAATGAGTTGGTTAACCTGCATTAGGGCAGTAGGTATCTACCTACCTACATTTCTGCCTTCAGTATACTAGTTATCGAAACCAAATGGCCAGAATGAAAAAGGTCTTCTCGCTTTTATAGAGAGTAAAGGGATAACTTGAAGGATTACCTGGCGCACATTGTAGATTTACCCTCAGATTGTTCTAGGTTAATTGACTTAGTTATTAACCTAGACCATAGGTAAGCGAACGAAAGGGAGATTGTCCACGGGGAACCCTGGCTGCTGGTTGCATGGTCTGAGCGAAGAGAGACAGAGTCTAAAAATCTGAATAATACGGAGCCTATACAGATCGGGGACTTGCATGGTCCTCTGACTGCGGAAGAAAAAAAGAACAAAGAAAGACATTAAATCTGTGCTTTTACTGTGGGAAAGCAGGACAGTTTGTATAAGAATGCTCTGCCAAACTTGAGGAAATTGTGAAGGCTAGCACCTTAACATCTGACCCGATACAGGAAAACTGGAGAGCCCAGCTGACAAAGGGGCAATTAATTGGGTGTGGTTGTAGAACCTGGCTAATAGAGCACATAAAGTTTCCCAACACTTAACAATACTAGTCACCCTTACTATCTCACTCTAAGAGAGGCAGCTCCTACCCATGCTCATAGATTCCAGAACTACAGGAAATTTCTTAGATAAAGTCTTGGCCAGTTCTTTACATATCCCGCAGGTTAGGAAAAAAGAACCAGAACTTGTTAGATGGCTCTGAGCTCTCTTCTGGGATGGTTATATATCAAGTAATTCCACTATCTACAGTATGTATGAAAGCTTCAACTGCACAAACCTGTCATTGACTGGCCCGCCATCTTGTCACCTTGGGAACCCATTACTGTCGTACTCATTGCTATAATGCAGCAGACGCCCCAACTCCCTTGATTTGTGCAGCCTTAAAACCTGGCCCCTTGAACCAGCTTCCAGTAGACTACCAGGACTTTCAAGATGTCTTTGATGAACAGGAGGCTACCTAATGACCTCCCCATAGAGAGTTTGATTGTTGCATCAGCCTAGTTCTGGGCACTGCACTAACAGGTAATCGCTTAAAAACACTTGTAAAAAATACCTAGATGACATGCTAGCCTTAGTGTTTATATGACACTCCATGTGACCATGGATAGAAAAAGGTCCAGTCGATTTTAGAGTGGCTGGCACCGACCACAGTAAAAGAAGTACAGAACTTCCAGGCTTTTTCAAACTTTAACTGACGGTTTAGCACACATTTTTCTGACATTGTAAGCCCCATCACTAGACTATTACAGAAGAAGGTACCATTTCAGTGGTCCCAGGAGGCTGATGCTGCCTTAAACTTACTTAAAGAGGAATTCACCACAGCCCCTGTACTTAGACATCCAGACTCCACACAGCCTTATTTTGTAGAGGGGGATGAATCCCAAGTGGATGTGGGAGGTTCTTAGAAAGTGCCCATTTTGTCATTTTCACCCCTTATGTTTTGAAATAGATGCTGTCTTGTTTAGGCCTGGAAGTGCACTGGGACCTGCTAACAAGTCTCCAGTGCCAGTGCTTTTTCCCCTTAAACTGTAACTGTGAATTGGTTTACCCAATTGGCAAGCATATATCACTCCTTGTAAGTCCCTAGTAGATAGTACTAGTGGTACTCAGGGCAAGGGTGATAAGGGGGGTCATCAGGGCTCAGCACTTTATTGTGCCACCTTGGGTGACCCAAGTAAAACTGTGTCTGTAGGTCTGCCATTGCTGTCCTGATCAAGCTCAAGAAGAGCTCTTCCCACACCATCTGCTGCAGTCACCTCACTGCCTAAATGTAAGAAGGTCACTCTTAAGTTTGTCCTTCTTAGCCAATGAGGTAGAGTGAGTTATGTTACAGGTGTGGATATATCTGTTCCTACATATATATCCCTACAGTTACCCTGTAAAGCAAGGTTTTACTGTTAGTGATCAGCGTTTCACAGAGTAACAAGAGCTGGCTACTGTGCAAACTTGAGATAGCCAGCTCCATTATGGAACAACCAAATTGCATTGTGTTTGGTATCAAACAATGTGCTTTTACAACCTCATACCCTTAACGCCCCCTAAACTAGGATTTAAGGAGCTGCCCTCCCACCAGAACTTTAGTGCTACCTTGGAATCTGAGAAGAGGCACGAAGAAGGCATTGTCACCAAAATCAGGACTTTGGACTCTGCTGCAGGGCAGGGAGAAGATACTCAAATGCCCTGAAGAGACCATTTACTTAACCCGACTGCCGATATGTGTCCTTGGTGAGAACACATTGCTTCCAGCAAGAGGAACTTCAGTGGATACCAAAAATCCGAAGCAGCCTCCCATGACTGGTGGGAACCAGTCGACTGCAACCTGCAGAAGAAGCGGCGTGCTACATCACAAGAATTACGACCCTCTGGGCCTGTCAGGAGTGAGCCTGGAGAGAAGTGGTGTTCTCCAAGCCCAGAGTCATTGCCAAGCCCACAGCAAGTTTCAAGCTGCTATCCAGTTCTGTCGATGTCCAGACACCAAAGTATCCGAAGACTACATTTTCTGCAGCCAAGGCTTGGTGATCGCGACTCGATGATCGACTCTGTAATCGACCTCTCCAGGGCAAGAGCACCTCACAGTGACAGCGACCGATGTCAAGACCCCGCTGCTGTGTCCCTGCATTTTGAATTCAGTGTCATCCAGCGTTCAGCAAAGCATCTTTGGTGCAACGTGCCCTGGTGATTGATAGCTGCTAGCTACCCTCTGCACCAGGCACCGCCAAGCAAGGCACCAGATATCGCTGTTGCACCCAGGTCCTGGGACTCCAGAGGCCTCTACTTCCTGAGGGTATAGTTTATCTTTAACGACATGTGTGGTTTTGCCAATTGCTTTATTTTGACAGCTGTCATGGATCCTGTCACCACCAATGATAGCCAATTAACTTCTGTATCCAGATTCCCTGGGCACGCTAACGGAGAACCGACTGTCGAGTCTTGGTTTAGGGGCCTACAGATCCTTCTTTTTCTCCCATTGAATTTAATGGTGAACGCTATCTAGCTTCATTGCATTTATTTATGAACACCTGGAAAATCTATAACTCAGGTTATGTTTAATGTATAAAGTTTGTTTTGATGCCTATATTTACATATAAATACAATCTATCTTTATAAATTGGTGTCAAGGTTTCTTTCAAGTCATGTCACTTACTTATTGTCAATGTTGGTACTGTGAAATGCTTAACACATGTTTCTCTGAGTATGCCTCACTGCTCAAGCTAGACTGCCAGGACCGAGTTAAAGCTGCTAAGGGTGAACCTGAGGTCAACTTTTGTGTATTGTGGTAGTATTGTATGATAAGACTCCCCAGCCATAGCATATAATACTTCCACCTTGCAACACCACAGGACACATGCACCCAGCTGCCCTTTTTACCCAAAACGTTATTGCCAGTGGAGCAGAATTACACATTTACCAAATGAGAGCTGTTTGCAATTAAACTATGCTTTCAAGAATGGTCATACTATCTATTAGAGCCCCAGTATATTGTTTTAATATACACTAATCATACGAATCATCAATTCCTCTGGCCTTTTAAAGCGTTGACTCCTAGACAAGTAAGGGGGGTTTTAGTTTTCACTAAACTCTATTTTATTGTCACCTATCAGCCAGGTACACAACAGATTAAGATCAATTTACTATCTAGATGGGTTGCACAAATTAGGACACTCAGGGACAGACACCAAAGAGCAGTGTAGACATAAAACACGTTCGGGGTGTCTGCAGTCTGGAGTCTTTCTTGGATAAAGTAAGGCTGAGTACTTGGCAAGAAGAAATAAACTCTTGGGTGACTGGAAAGGATAATCATATACATAATTAGCGTCCTTAGCATGGTACCACCTTGTATGTTCCCACAAAAGAATTGACATAGGAAGCCATATCCTGGTGTCCAAGGCACTACTGTAGTAGATCATCCAGGAATCCAAAAGACCCTAGAAAACTGTCAGCAATGGCTTTGGTGACCAACATTGTCCAAAGATGTGCATAACTATGTTCAGACTTGCCCCATATGTTCTCAAAACAAGACATCCTATTCCGTCCCATCAGGTTAATTGCGAATCTTGCTGAAAACAATGGGGGACAACAGCGGACACAGTAACCGCACTTTCCTGCTGTGTTCCCTTTGTAAATATATCAACAGTATATCCAAAAAGGTGTGCACATGCAACTCCTGCACCTGCCGTCGTTGGGTGCCAACTGCTAGGCAGAGGAAGAACGAAGGCAAAGTTGGAGTGGCTTTATATGTTTTATATGTTTTTTATTATGTGCTCTTAGGTCTTGCCACACACCCCTTGTTCCCACATTGTCAATGTGTCTTATGCCTTTTTGCCATTTTGTGCCCTTTTTCTTGTATTTTACTTTCATCCCCTTTTTTTTCCTTTTTGTTAAGTCCTGTGTCGAGTGAAATTTAATGTTTGTATATATATTTATGTCTTTTTATATTGTAACTTTCAGCCCTGAAGAAGTTCATTTTCAAATGAATGAAACGCGTTGGCTGGAACTTTTCACTGTCGGATGACTTTGAAAATAAAGGATTTATTGAAACAATACAACAAGCCTTCATGACTTATTGAAATTACTTCTTTGGAGTAGTGCACCACTCCAACTTTACCTTAATTGCAAATCTTGCCAGTACCCCTCATTCTTAGCATACCACCCGTATACATTTCATTACTGACTTTCAACCCCAGCGGCTATACAACTATTTGAGTAGTAGTTGACCTTTTCTCCTAGATGGTGCATTTTATTGCTCTTAAGGAGATGCCCACTGCCAAGACCATTGGCATGTTGTTTATTCAACAAATCATTCATTTGCACGGGCTCCCTTCAGTCATTGTTTCTAATTGGGCCCGCAATTAATTTAATGATTTTGGCACAGTCTTTGCACATGATTGGACATTGATGCTTGGCTCTTGGCTGCCTATCACCCACAAATTGATGGGCAGACAGAGCAGGTTAATCCAGTTTTGGCAAAAGACACACAATTGATGATGGTTTTGGAACAGACACTACAGCGTCTTTTGACCTCTACTCCAAAAGGTTGGGCATCTTTGTTACCTTTTTCCAAATGTGCCCACAATAACACAGAGTATTCAGCAAATGTGGTTTCCCCCTTCTATTTTTTAACTGGTATACATCTACATATGTTACCTAAAAATGTTGTAATGAACTCCAAAATGTACCTGCTATACAGGACTTTATCAAATATCTGGTAGATACACAACAGCAGGTGTCATCACATTTGCATCACATTAAGTTGAGTATGGAAAAATATGCTAACAGACACCGACAGCAACAGCTGTCCACTGAAAATGTGCGATTGTAGTGACCACATAAGCTCCAACCCAGATATGTGGGTCCCTTTTCAATTGAACGAATCATGAACCCAGTAGCTGTTAAGTTACAGTTGCCAGAAGACTTACCCATTCATCCAGTGTCTCAGGTGTCCCTGTTGAAACCCTATTGTGCCCAGACCCGTCCTGCCCCACACCTGCACATATAACACTGGATGATCATTTGGAATTTGAGGTTTTGAGAATCCTTCATCCTAAACATGAGAACGGACATTTGTTTTACTTGTTTGATTTGAAACAGTATGTTCCTGGAGCGCAATCTTGGAAATCAGCCAGCCAGGTTCATGTCACTCGGCTGGTTTGTTCCTTACATGCTCCTCTCGTAGACAAACCTCGACCTATAGGTCATTCCTTGCCGGGGGAACTGTCACCACCCCCCTCATGTGCCGTCTGTGTAGTGGTTCATCAAGCTCATGTTGTGATACCCCTTTGGTGCTTTATGGCACGCTATGATACCATGCCAGAGTTTCCCCAAACCCCCTGATTCCATTACTCTTGAGCATGCAAGCATTCCCTGAACACATGAAACAAAAGCTTGCTTTGCAACCGCTGCTACTAAGGTCTTGGGGTAGTTTTCCTTTGTGCGAGTTTGGGCAGGAAAGATACACTTGTTTCCTGGTTAATTGGTTCCATCTGTCAGTTTGCACCTCCCCTTCCTGTAAGGTCATAGCCATGTGATCGCACTGCATCCATTGAACCCTGAACTTGGTATATAAACCTCACCCAAAACCAAGCCCCCTGCTAGGCCTATGTTCCCTGTGGAAGAAGCTTCTTCCTGCCATCTCACTTGAAGAATCAGCAGGACCTGAGCTGCGCTCTAGTCTTCTGCAGGCCAAGTTCCTATGGTAATTCCCTTAGCTCCGGCTCCCTCAATGCCTCCCTCATATCCTCCTCCTGCACAGCTACTCCTTCTCCCTGACAACTCCATGAGTTAAGGCCTCAAGATCTTCTTTATACAAGTTGAAGAACTAGTCCAAGGACTTGATATCAGGTCTGTGCGCACTAAACCTTCAATAGTAGTAAGCAGGCTGGAGTATCAGCATCTTCAAGCTATAGACTTGTCTAAATTTCCTCTCCGTGATTTACCGCCCGTACCCTTTGCGGGCTCATGCTTTGGACACTCCTTGTTTCCTTGGTGCTTCAACTATAATTTGCGCAATAACTTAAGACTCTAGCTCTGCTTTGCTCTGATGAACAGTAGTGCTAGGAGAAAGCACTTGATATATGTAAGAACCTTGTACCTTGATCTTGTTCTGAGTTTAGCCTTGGGAGTGCCAGTAACTCCGACCTGTGTTCCGAGTTTAATCCTTGGGAGTGCCAGAAACTCCAATCTGAATTTCAAGTTCTTCTTGGGAGCGGCCCAAACTCCAATCTGGGATTCTGGTTATTCTGCTTTCATGCCATGTTTCTAAAAGAGTCGGTAAGTGTATGTACCTGAAGTCAAAGTATGGTCAATGTACATGGAGGCCTGTTAGTGTATCGTCTCTTCTTGTTATTTCCAGTGTATTGCATCTTCTTAAAACCAGAAGTCATGGTCCAGTGCACATCTACCTTGTAAACCTGGAAGGACTTCAGTTACTCAATGTCACACAGTCGTTGACCAGACCCAGTTCCTCAAGTCTCTCTTTTTTATTTGATCCCAACCCCCCTTCTCCCAGGGGACAGTGTGTTACTAAGGATTTGGTTCCTGGGCATGCGCTGTCCTTGGGAGAGATAGGAGTACCAATGTCAGCTACAGAGTCTTCTCCGAGGTTGCGACCAGGTGAGTGCATGCCATCTGCCAGGCCACACAAGTGGGTTATTATTTTTATAAAGAGAAGTGTGGAGAAGTGTGGTAATGCTGGGTAGAAAGAATTTTGTGGATCCTGGCAGATTCCTGAATTTGCTCTCACAGAAATATGAGGAAAATGCATGATGTAGTTTGAGGGTTGAATTTGAGGCCTAGGAAAAAACACTATGGGATCACTGAATCCACACCATTCTGGATTTGAGTGGGTCTCTACATTTGCACAGTAATACACAGGGTTTGTAAAATTTGTCGTTGCTTCTTAACACAGAGCACAAAGAGTGCAGCCAATTAACATGGTAATTAAGAAGAAAATGGGATTTACTCCCTCTTTACTGAACTGTATGTCAAAACTATAACCCAAAAAAATCTAAATAGCCTCTCGTTTGCCATAAGTATGTTCTAGGCCCCAAGGGGCAGAGACACGTCTGGCTTTAGCAGTAGGGATGCAGCCTGACATCATGCTGGACCTCACCATTTTGTTTGCCTTTGTGAGCAGACAGGGGTAAAAAACCCATATGGTCCCTCAAAAGGGCAGAAAATGTCTTCATTTTTGGGAGGAACTGTTGCCTGCTTTCTCCAAAGGAACACCTTGTGTGTACTAGAGGGATTGCTGCTTGGAGATTGCGGTTCGTGGGTAATATCCAAGCAGGGATCCACAGGGAGAGGTATGTCTGGAAAGGGGACTTTGTGGACCTCCCACACTGATCAATACTCAGGAGGCAGCAGGGTTATGCCCCCTATGTGAGTATGACAACCCAAGCACCTATCAAACTGAAAGCAGTCAACAGTCAAATGGTGCCGACCGCTTCCAATTTTAATTGGGTGACTCAGCGTGTATTGTGACACTAACAATTTAAAACAAAATTAAAAACCTGAGACTTGAGAGAAGCTCCTCCCTCACTTCCTGGCTTTCTTTTTTAAAAAGCAAATGCTTGTTGACTGCACTGCAGATGTAATGCAATGGACATGGATGGTTTGTCCACCACATTAAAGACGTTAAAAATCAAGCAGTCAATCATTCAGTGTTGTGAAAGTGTTAATAGTTGGGTAAATGACTTGCAAAATAATGATTAAAGGAAGAGAAAAGAAAGAGGGAGGGATAAGAGAGAGGTTGCTGCCACAAAACAAAGAAAGGGGGAAACAAGAGAAAAACAAGGAAGACCAGTGTAAGAAGGCTGAGGAAGCAGAAAATCATGTCAAAGAAAACACAGCAAGGTGCACAGGGCTAACAGGGGTAAACATGTCAAAAGTAGTTAAAGGGGAAGGTAGGAACAGGTTAGGAAATATACAAAAATACAAATTCAGAAGGTCATGCATGCCTTAAGGTCAGATTAATAGTTACATCTTTGAAGATCAAGGCCCAGATTTATCAAACCGTCATGCAACACAAGGTCAGGAATGTGCTATATTTAACATCATATGGCACATTCTTGTCCTCTCTTTGCGCTGGCGCACAACGTGCTGCTTTTTGCCAATGCAGGCACCCTTGTGCCATGATGCAAAGGGGCCTGTGTTGTAGGCACCTTCCTGCACAAAAACAGTCCTCTAAAAGCGTTTTCCTCTTTCTTTGTGTGCTTCAGAATGTAGCACACATAGAAAGAGGAAACCACAAGGAGAAAAAAACATATTTCTCCTTGTTACACCTCCCTTGGGAAGGCGTAGCATTTGAAGCATTCCCAGGTCTACCACTCATCTTCATTCTGGTAATGTGCCAAAATCCATGTGCGGATGCATGGGAACACCCATGATCCACCTATTGAACGTGTCCCTCGTACAGAGTAACACAAGGTAGCGACTTGCACTGCCTGTGTTGTTCCAGATTTATGAAGCATTACGGGACAATGCAAGGTGGGCTTGCGTTGCTTGGTAAAACTGACTTTAGCATTGCGTTGCCCTTGCATTACCTTGTGTGAACCAAGGGCAACAAAACATTACGGCCTCAAATAAATGAACATTACCTATCATCACCAAACAGACCACTTTCTGGCATAATGACAGCAGAGGGCATCACCCTCAGCCCTTAAGGACGATTCATTTGTCCTTTTCCTCTTCTCTTAAAAGGAGAATACAATTTTTTTTTTAAACTGATTAGTTGAGCCATCTTCAAAAATAATAAAGCTCTTGTAATAATTTACAGGTATACAATTCTACTGGTTCAGTAACCAAACCTATTAACCTCCATCCAAAAATAGTTTCCTGTGGTATCAATTATATATAACTGAAGTCCCTCCAATATCTTCTTATATTTCTACTGTTGTCACACTAAAGCTATCCACAAAGTCATACAGCTTGCAGTGGACCTCACAGACATGAAGACTGAGAAGTGACAGAGGGGTCATGGGCTGCCCCACCAACCTTGAGATCTTCTCTATGTCCTCTTCACTTCCTATCTATCAACCTAAGCATAAGCATACGAGACTCGCATGCTGCCTACTGACATCTCAGGTAACCACTATTAACTGTGACTGGGGCTGAGTGTCTGAAAGGTTTCAGCGCTCCGTCCATCATCTCCTTCTGTTTGCTTTGTTTGCCCTAAGTTGACAGGGAATGCCCAGACGTGGGTTCCTTGCTCACTTTGCCACTGGATTCAAACTATCCTGGCTGATGAGGGATGTTTGCCCAAAACCGGTCCCAGGATGTTTTTTTTTCCAGTCCAGGGAAGACATGGCTTGGCAGTTTGGGCTGGACTGTTCCCATGAGGAACAGGGTCAAGACTGATTTGCATATGGCTGGGTCTGAACTGGGGTGGCAAAGTGAGCTAAAGAACGATGATGGATTTAACCCAGATCTGTGACTGGGGGTGAGTGTCTGAAAAGTTTCAGGGCTCTGTCCATCATCTCCTTGTGTTTGCTTTGTTTGCCCTAAGTTGGCAGGGTATGCCCAGACGTGGGTCCCTTGCTCACTTTGCCACTGGATTCAAACTAGCCTGGCTGATGAGAGCTGTTACCCCGAAACCAGTCCCAGGATGTTTGTTTCCGGTCCAGGGAAGACATGGCTTGGCAGTTCAGACTGGACTGTTCCCATGAGGCACAGGGTCAAGACTGACTTGCATATAGCTGTGTCTGAACTGGGGTGGCGAAGTGAGCTAAAGAACGATGATGGATTCAACCCAGATCTGTGACTGGGGGTGAGTTTCTGAAAAGTTTCAGCGCTCCGTCCATCATCTCCTTGTGTTTGCTTTGTTCGCCCTAAGTTGGCAGGGTATGTCCAGACGTGGGTCCCTTGCTCACTTTGCCACTGGATTCAAGCTAACCTGGATGATGAGGACTGTTAGCTCGAAACCGGTCCCAGGAGGCTTGTTTCCAGTCCAGGGAAGAAATGGCTTGGCAGTTCGGGCTGGACTGTTCCCATGAGGCACAGGGTCAAGACTGATTTGCATATAGTTGTGTGTGAACTGGGGTGGCGAAGTGAGCTAAAGAACGATGATGGATTCGATCCAGATCTGTGACTGGGGGTGAGTGTCTGAAAAGTTTCAGTGCTCCGTCCATCATCTCCTTGTGAGTGCTTAATTTGAGCCAGTGGTTTCCGGTGCTCATCACTGGCACTTAATCATCAACACTGTCGCTTTTCATGAGCACCAGTTAATGACACATTCATTTAATAATGGGGAAATTAAGTGATTTCCTCTGAAACACAGGATGTTGAGCTGATGCCAAGACTCACACCTGGTTCCCCAGCTCCGACGTTGGAAGTTCTGGCCATTATGTCACATTCTTGAGCGCTCAAGCAGCAGCTGTACCGCCCCAGCTGTGCTCCTCGTCGCCGCTGATCCTGCCGGAATTGGATTTTAATCACAATGTCCTACTATTAATTTGAAAATGTACAGACTCATCGCTGATACCATGATGTTAGAATGTAAAGACTAGCCTTGAGAAAGCCCTGTCTCTATCAGCCACATAGGGCGAAACACGTGTCGGCTGTTTACTTTTCCTAAAAATTTGCTTTACGAAAAACCAAAAACGAGTGAAATGATCATAATAATGTGGTAAATAAAAAGAACTACCTTCACTCAAATCAGTCTGGATTAATGTGTGCTACGTGAACAAGGAATTATCCTTTAACAACAATACTTCTTTGAAAAGGAGGAACACCTGCTCACAACCCTTCCCTCATCAGTTTTAAGTGTGTCAAGCATCAAAAAATATGAAAAACAGATGTATTTGGAAACGTTCCAGTGGCAGACTTCACAGCCATAGAGGAGGAAGGAGAATGCAGCTGCCAGAACAACATTCCCAACCACTCCTGTACCAGCCACAATGTCCAGACAGACTCCATGGGAAGAAGAATAGGAAGTGCAACTTCAGTGAGGTGGAGAATGAGATCCTGAACACTGAGGTGACAAAGCACGAACATCAGCTTTTTGTCACCTCAAGATTACCATTAGGGATGCAAGAGGTCAATGGCAGTCCATTGTGGAAAAGATTAACAGCGTGAGACAAGCAAAAAGGACAGTCACCGACTGTAAAAAACTCTGACGCAATTATAAGTGCAGGACAAAGGAGAAACTGACTAACAACCTGAATAGAGCCATGCAGACTGGAGGAGGAAGCCCGTCGTCCCAGGAGGAGCCTGATCCCTTGGAGGAGGGGGTGGCAGATGCCATCCCAGAGGAGTTGGAGGCAGGAGTTCTGGGACAGGACAGTGCTGGCTACGATCAACCACAAGACCTGCATGGTAAGTCGCAACAAGGGGCAATGTAGGCAACAAGGTAATGTCCAGCAAGCTATTTCCCAGTGCTCCACTATGCTGTCTGCAGGGCAAAGGTTAGGAATCTGCTCACCTAGGGTTAAAAATCACATAAATGGTAAGTCTCACTGCCCGGTTACATGTTGCACAGTTCCATCCATCTCTGTCATCTTTCTCCCTTCCATTTGTGAAGTGGAGCACCAGTCCAGGTTCACCTTTCTATACTGGCACTTGTAGTGGAATGTACAACATGAGTTACCAGAACTAAAAGTCCCAGAATACAAAGCAAAACACATGGACTGGAACAAAAAATCATGCGTGCACACTTCAACCCTGCCTAACCTGACTGTGACAATGCAGGCCACCTTGCACCATGAGGCCACTTTGTCTTCCTTGTGCCCATGCACACTTATCTGGACTGTAAATCCAAGGAATGGAATGGGCTTGTCAGAAGAGAAACTGCTCACCTGAGAGGGGGGGTCAGTTTGGGGCATGGGAAGGGGTTAGAGCACACAGGTGGCAGCTGCCATGGTATGGACCACCTGAACTCCTGTCATCTGCTAAATATGACTGAATGTGGATGTGAATGCAAGTGATGCTCACCAGAGGACCATGTGTGTTCAAACAAAAGATGGTGTGTGGCCCTGGTAGGCCCTGATAGTGCAGTGCATTGTAGGTGCTGGCTGTTCACATAGAACAGCGACTGTGTTTGAATGGGTAGACATTGCATAGCAAGGAGTTAAGAAAGGATATATGTACTGCAAGGTAGCCTGACAAATACACATGCCCTGCTGTGTCTGACTGTGTCACACTTGTGACGCAGTGGTGAAGGGATGACAGAGAACAGCCCATTGGGTTACTACATCCTACATGTCAACCTGACCTGGGTGACAATATGGCAAGTGGCAGGAGGGAGTCTAAAGGAAAATTGTCTCACTCTGCCACAGATTTCTAAGTCAGAGAATGTGAATCAGGGATAGGTCAAGGTATAGGAAGAAATAGTTTGTCACCACAAAGTGCAGGAGTCAGGGTTAGTTGGCAGCTGAGGTGGAGGGGCCCAGTTGTGCGGCAAACCTGGGTAGGTGCATGTCACCTATTTCAGCACTGCTACTATGTGGGATACTGCTTGACCCATAGCCCTCAATACCAGCCAGCAATGTCAGTCCACTGCACATGGTCACACATATTGTAGATATCGTAGGCACATGAGTGTGAATGTCTGATATGGGTTCTATCAGTGTGTGGCAAGTGTGTACCTGGCCCAAATTAAAGATAGCCAGAGAAGACATGTACACCTAGAAGTGAGCGGGCCTGAAACAAATGGTGTGGGATAGTCTGCAGATAACCAACTCTGGTAATGACAAAATGGAGTGAATGTCAGTGCTAGTAATCTACCTAGTTTGACTGTGTCCATCCCCTCAGAGTTGGCACACAGTGGTTGTGTGACCAATGCAGAGATACTACCATCTGAAAGGCAACTACAGTGCAACTTGCCCTCAATACCTATGAGTAACCGATGTCATATGCATCACTGTTGAACTGAAAGTAATTTAGAAGAAAGCTTGATTGTCAACCAGACTACTCATGTCAATATCTAACAGATATCGACATTAGCATATCTCTATCTCTATCTTATTGCAGAGGATATACCTCCTGGCCAGCTGACTGCTCTGGACGATGATTTTGCTGGGGATGACAACCAGCCAACCCTTGAACAGGACAACCTCTGGCAAATTCTGGGCTCCATTCAAATACCATCTGTGGTTGTAGGAAGGGGCGACAGCAATGCAGGGTCTTCAGAGGATCCACCTAATATCCATCAAACACTACCTGCCAGCCCACCCTCAGCCCTGGACTCACTTCCTGTACAGTGCCAATGGGTACACAAGCAGCTCTGGCACTCACATGCACTGCATGGTCAGTGTGGTCTAGTGCCAGGCCGCTGTGAATATGCCTCAGTGACATGCTTCTTTCTCTTAACAGAGTTAAACTATATAATTGCATTCTAACCATGTAACATATATGACCCTGAGAGTCATAAAAAGAATAACAGATTTTACCCTAGGAGAGTCAGCTACGAGCACTGGCATATATGTACTTACTAACAGTTCCACCAACTTCAAGGCAGAGATGATCGATAAGGTCAATCTCCCAGTTGACCACATCTTCTCATTGATGTTTCAGCTGATGCATTGCTCGTTCAATCCCAAATAAATGGACCATGTGTTGCTGCACCTTCTTTCTACGCTGCTTCCTGTCCTGCTTGGGGTACCCCTGACTTATCATACAATGGAGTCACAGGAAGCCAGCAAACTCCTCCTCATTAAAATTCTTCAACCTCTCCCTCCCCAACATATCACTCAACCAAAAAAAAACATTGTAGTGCGAGAGTCACTCCCATATATTGGTACCAAGAGATGACCTTTGACTACCATTGTTTTAATTGACTTTTGGTGTTTTACTTTATCCTAGCTTGAACGTACAACATCATGTTTCCTGTATGTGCACCTTTTTCCTTGATGATTCCTTTGATTCTCCTTGTAGTTGCAGAGGGGATGTGTTCGCTTTTATACCCTTTCCAGGAACAGAACGTGTGGGATGTGCATTTGAAAGCATGAAAGAGAGAAAGGTGTGAAATGTAAATCTCAGTCCTGAACTGCAGTGCTATATGCAGTGGTGCTCAAATGTGCGTTATGTTGTACATGGGGAGATGAAGTGTGAAGTGCTATAGGCAGTGGTGCATGAATGTGCATTGTGTTGTACATTAGGAAGTATTATGGAGTTCTTACTATTGGCTTTGACATGCCCTCATCTTGAATTCTGACTCTGTCTAGCTTGAGCTTTGGGCACACAGGCAGGCCCCCAGATTACTCAAGTTGTTTAGGCTATTCAATCAGGGATAACCAATCACAATCACCATTTACAGAGGGAGCACTTGCACTTTATCACTGATCAGCAGTGGTAGGTTGCCCAGAGTTCTAAAACCAGCAAAAACGAAATGCAAAACACAATCAAAAATGAGGTCAGAAGCAAAAAAGACAAGGGAAAAACACGTCAAAGATGCCAAGTCTAACAACATTGGATATTTTATTTTAAGTTTCTCTTCTACAAATATCCTGCAGATGGCACTGCAACCTTAAGAATGTCATTGTACTTTTCTTATGTGTTTGATTTTGAAAACGTTAGGTGAGGTGAGTGGTTTAAATTAGTTTTAATCATTGGTGTGATATGAGACCAATCAGGACAGGAAAGCCATTACGGACTAAAAGTTAATTTCTTTAAAATGGGGAAGTCTGGATATGATTAGAGTCAAGATCGAGGTTTGTCATTTTACTGTAACTTTGCACTCGAGTACGTGCTTTTGACAACTTCAGGGAGTATATGCTGGACCTGCGGTATTGTTCAGCTTTGGAAAATATTGGTTGACGAATTTAGGGGCATATTATCAAGCGGCAGCGATAATTATCGCTGGCCGCTCTTAGCGAGAAATTATTTATCGCCGGCTATCGCTGGCAATTATCGCATGCTATCGCTGTATCAACAACGCATAGCGCAATGGCGATAATTTTCCAGCGATAGCGGTGTTTTCCATGGAACATCGCTGGTTTTTCAGCGATGTTCCATGGAAAACGGCGATAACCTTCCTGATACGACCCTGTGGTCGTATCAGCATAATCCACCCCCATTGTTAGGTATAGGTAAGTCTGCATTTTTGCAGACGTTAGTTTTTGGCGAAAACCGAGGTTTTCACCAAAAAATAACGTCTGCAAAAATGCGTGGGCCTCCTTGTAAATATCGGGATGTACATTTCGCGATATTTAACAAGGTAGTCCGTCAGGGGTACGCCCAGTGACGACCACTTTGCATCTCTTTAGAGATGCGAAGTTAGGCGTGCTGGAAACGGGCGCTAAGTCAAGGAAACACGCGCTAGCGTGTCCTTGATGATATTGCGATAAAATTATCGCCGCTTTTCGCCCGAAAACGGACGCTAAAGCGGCGATAATGTTATCGCCAGCCCTTGTTAATATGCCCCTTGATTAGTTAGTATACGGTTCAGCCCAAAAAAGGTTGTGCTAATTCCAAATAAGAAAATAACGTGCTGAATAAGTAATTGTGGGCATGTAACCACAGCTGTAAATGGAAGTTTGGAAGCTACTCCCTGTTCGCCCCATTAGAATTCAGTAGGGCAAAGCTTATGGCCGGTGCATTACATGGAGCTGGGTTATGGGGCCAGCTAAATGTTACCCCTCTGGTTAGAGACAAAGATGATCTTTGGGGAAACGGTCCCATCTCCTTAAATGGACCCCTATGAATCTACCAAAAATGTAGATGGGGACAGCATAGCAGATGTTATTGTAAGATTTAACCTATCTTATGCTAAGATAGATCAAGAAACCTTGGCCTGTGTATTAAATGCTGAAAATATTACGGGCCATATTAATGGCCAAGTCGACAGTGCAGTGCAGCAAGTAACCTGGCTGGGCTGCTCTGCATGACAGGGAACGGGCGAGAATGTGCCTCATGTAAGTCAATACTACACATTTCAGCCTTTTTAGGTCAAGCCTATAGCGGCAGCGCCGCTTTGCGAGGCATGCAGTATGGAGTGGAAGCTTCGTGGATCCTCTGCCCACTCTCCGCCTATGTTTAGGTCGAGCTTCGATCGACCTGTTATATCTCTTCTGTGGGGTTTGACACACCCCCCTATAGCCATTGGTTACGATCTGTGGCATTCAGAAATGCTTACTTGTTACTGGTGCATTTGTGTAAATGCCCCTCCTTTGCTGCTTAATTCCGTCCCTGGCGATTTCACTCAGAGAAGGTTTTGTTTGGCCATCACACTGTGCAGCATGTGATGGCCCCTCCTCCTTGTTTTTCGTTTTCATTCCCCGGATAGTTTCATTTTGGCAGTGGCTCCGGGTTTCTCTTAACGTTGGTGTGCTTCATTTAGTGTCTTCATGGACAGTGCACTTGTCTTCGCCGCCAATAAGATTTCGCGGAGCTACAAGAGCAGCCGCTGCCAGTCACAAGAACGCAGTTCAGCTGCGAAATGGGAGTTTGTGCGACGTTTACTGACGAGGAGGGCTCGGAGAGGCACCGAGCTGGAGGCCAAGCCTAGCCCTGAGAGGAAGAGTCTATTGCATTTAGCGCTTTACCTGAGTGGTGCCTTCTTCACAGCGCTGCTTGGAACAGCAGCACGAAAGAGGAAAGTGAAGTAACAGGTCAGGAAAGACTCAAAGTGCGCCACCAGGAAAGAGTGTGTGCAGCCCAGGAACAAGCAAAGCGCCCTGAAATGAAGGGATAGTGGGCGCTAGTCGGCAGCTCTTTATAAAGGGATGGCCAGCAGCGCTACATGCGGCGAGGCAGCAGTGCCGTTCTAGAGAGGACAGGTCGGGTCCGTTTTTTGGCAGTCGCCCCTGCCAGGTGTCCCTGCATCCGGACAGGCAAAACCCTAGATGGCCATGGCAGAGGGCAGCCTCAGGAACATGTATGGCATCTTCATTATGAAAAGAGTGCATCAGTGCTCTCCCTTGAGAACAACTAAGATGGCTCTCCACAGATGAAGCAGGCACGTGGTACATAATTCTGAGGGGATACCATCCCTTATAGTACATTCGGAGGGACCAACATCCTTCATGATACATTCTTTTGAGTGAACAGCATCCTGGGCATGTCCCCGCCTTCAGGGACAAATGCCATTCCATCTGTTAGTCGCCAAGGGGCATATCATCAAGCCCCGGAGATATAATTATCGCCGCTTTAGCGTCCGTTTTCTGACTCTGGCTATCGCGTGAATCCTTGCATTATCGCCCTTTCCCCCAACGCCCATCTTTGCATCTCTAATGAGATGCAAAGTGGGCGTTCCGTGCTAAATTAACTGGAGAAATGTCGCTAACCGACATTTCTCCAATTATCAAGCTGCACGCAAACAAGCAGAGCGACAAGCAAAGTAGCGATAACCTCTGTTATCGCTACTTTTCTTACGCCTGCTTCAAGACTGACTTAGCCATGATATCCTATGTAAGGTGGATATCATGGCTAAGTATGTCTTGCCCTATCAGCAAGCTATCGCCAAACCTTGTGCGATTATCGCTGTATTTCCAGCGATAATCGCACAATTGGCAGCTTGCGCTCTGAATTTTATCGCTTTGGAGATAAGCGTTGCTGATAGCACGCTATCTCCGCGATAAAGTTCAGAAGTTGACGGCGATAATTATCCTCGCGCTAAGAGCGCTGAGCGATAATTATCGCATGGCCTTGATGATATGCCCCCAAATGCTTTCCAGATTGCCCTCTGATGTGTGTTTTTTGTGACGTTTTATGGAGCTTAGCAGCACAAAGCAACATTTTCCAAAATAAATGCGTGATCACAAATTTGTTATGTCTGATGTTGTATATTTAGTTTACGCACTGACTACATGAACACACGTCTAAAGAATGAATGGACAGGTTGCCAACAGAGTTGTAAGCGCAAGGAGTTCATGTGCACACTTTGCAGTGGCCCCCTCTATACATTCATTGATTTAACCATTGTATTAACCTACCCTTCATAACGAACTGCCCAGAGCAAATGAACCTCTTTCTTAACCAAGGTTAACTTCTTCGAAGCATTCACATTCGGGTTATGACTGGGTGTGGTGAAGGAAGCTGAGGGTGAAGGCGGTGACAAAACTTTCCAAAGGGCATCATTTTCAGGAACGTGAAGGAAGTACACAAACTGATACTCCTCCATCAGAATTAAAAGGCTTTACAAACACATGATACAACGTGCTTATATCGGTTAAAAAAAAAAAAAATTATTTTTTTATTTCACAGTTACCCGGGTTTGCTCAGTGCCTAAATAACGAGACATAACTTTAAGCTGTTTGCCATCAGTTACAATGGGATTGTCGCGTGAAGATTACTCCGTGAGTTTCAAGCCCACACTGTCTCTAGTTGGGCTTGGCTTAATTTCACATTCCTGTCATCAGTCACGTCCCAGATCAAAGTAATACTCGTCACCATCATGTGTTTTTCAAAATATTTGATGTCTGGCAGGCTCTTTTTAGTTGTCAAGGCCCTCAGTAAAAACGTTTCTCTCCCTTATCTAAGCCACTACTGTTTTTTTCAGTGTTGCCAGTGCTTTAAGTGGGCCGGGTCCTGCCGGTGCTCAGCACAGACACTTTTTAGATCGAGCTTCAGCGCGCATGCACTGTCTGCAAGACCACTTGTAGTCAACAAAAACACTTTATTCCTGGCTGTACTTACCGTTGGATCCCTCCTCCATCGCTCTTCTTTGCTGCCTCTTAAGTGGTTGAGGCAGCGGATACATCACTTCCGGTCAAGGCTAAGGAGCACCGGCCAAGCACGGTCTCCTTACGCTTGCTTTCTTCATCTATTGTTTTCAGAACATTTTTTAAAAACATTGCTTTAGGCACAATGCTGTTTCCGCCCTCTGACCACTCTCTGACACAAACTCAGCATTCCTCAGCATTTCCAAAATAAATGCCACGCTGTTGTACACCGGATTATTTTTACATTGTACAAGTCCATCTAAAGGTATTCCTATTTTTTTTTCAGCCCCATCACTTTCCGTGGCAGAGAGCAAGCACTTAAAGTCCATTTTAAGGTCTCGCCTACGCAGCGCGCATGTGCTGCATAGGAGGGCCTTTAGCCGTCGCTCTGCTCATTTTCAAGCACACACTCGTGCTTGTGGCGGCATCCACCTTGCGGGAGCGAGCAGCGGTGCGCCACAAGCACGAGTGCAGTGCTTGAAAATGAGCAGACTGCGTGCGCACGCACGCACCACTCCCGGGCTCACCTCCTGCTCCCCCTCTCTCTCGCACGCGCACCACTTCCGGGCTTGTTTTTCTTTGCAAGTTCCTTTTCGAGGTCAGGCTGTCCCTCGACACCTCCTGTAAAGGACTCTTCGCTGCCGGAACCTTTTCTCAGCAAAGAATGACCACCTCCCAGTGAAGCTTTCCTCTGCGCCAAAAGGTAAATTTCCTCCTGTGCCAAAGTCTTTTTTTTCTCAGTGTCAGTGTCCGTGTTTGTTTTTTCTTTTCCTCCTCGCTTCATCTAGCTCGCTCGATATCCTACTGATATGTTTCTTCCTTGCAGCGTCTCGCTGGCCACCCCGTCTCTTCCTTTCAGTGTTTTTTAATGTTTCTCGGTGACCGTCGCGTGTTTGACTGCGTGCGCCACGTTGTGCGGTCGTCGCCCCTGCCCTGTCCATCCCTCTGTGTCGTCCTGTCTCTTTTTCTCCTGCCGTTCTCACAGGTACCGTGACTTGCTGCATTGCTCCCTCTCTTGATGTGACAACAACTCTATGTCTCTCCAACTGCCTCTATCTCTCCATCAGTTTCAGCCTGTTTCTCTGTGTGCGTCTCAGGGTTATTAACCACCTCTCTCTTTCGAACAGTCGCACTGACTTTTCCACTGAGTGCCACTGTCACCCGCCCCTCTCCCTGTGTCACTATGGCCCGCTCCTCTATTTTAACCACTTTCTCTCTATCTTCCCCAGTCTCCCTGTCAACCTCAGCCTCTTTCCTGTCATTTGTCGCGTCCCATGCCTCTTAGCTTCATGCAGTCCTCCCCACCTCTGCTCCCCTGTCATACTCCCTCTCGCAAGAATGCACATGCGCGTAAGGACGATCGGACTCTTTCTCACGCTGTCCCTTTCACTCTCCATCATTTGTCTTTCGCTCATTTCTTCATCCCAGGCCTCCCCTGTCCCGACTCCTACACACGCCCTGGCTTCACAGGCTTTCGGACCTCCTTCTCACTCTACAAACCCTTTGATCAATGTTGCTTCTTACGGTCTCTAAGTAACAACTTTTCTCTCCCACCCTACCTGTCCCATATCTTTTTGTGAGTGCGTGTTTTTAATTTATGGAGGGGGGGGCGTGTCAAAGGCTTCCTCCACTGTAACAAATACCTCCACTGCTCTTTCACCCATCCTCTCCACCTCCCTACCCCCCACATGGCACCCCTCGTGTGCCCCTACAGCGTTTTGCCCCACCTCACCATTCTCCAAGCCGGTGGAGGTCTCGCAGTCAGAGATGACCTGCTGGGGCTTCCGTTGCTTCCTCCTGGACATCTCCCTCCCGTGGGTGTCTGCTCTCGTCGCACCCAGGGTGCCCCCCGGATGCAGTGGGTGCTGCCTGAGGCATCGGGTTGCGTTCAATGTGCTCCGCACACAAAAAGCATTGGCATAGACAATAGGTCTCGCTTTTGGGACCTTATAAGTATTTAGGGGCATATTAACAAGGGCTGGCGATAACATTATCGCCGCTTTAGCGTCCGTTTTTGGGCGAAAAGCGGCGATAATTTTATCGCAATATCATCAAGGACACGCTAGCGCATGTTTCCTTGACTTAGCGCCCGTTTCCAGCACGCCTAACTTTGCATCTCTAATGAGATGCAAAGTGGGCGTCACTGGGCGTACCCCTGACGGACTACCTTGTTAAATATCGTGAAATGTACATCGCGATATTTACAAGGAGGCCCACGCATTTTTGCAGACGTTAGTTTTTGGCGAAAACCGCGGTTTTCGCCAAAAACTAACGTCTGCAAAGATGCAGACTTACCTATACCTAACAATGGGGGTGGATTATGCTGATACGACCACAGGGTTGTATCAGCAAGGTTATCGCCGTTTTCCATGGAACATCGCTGAAAAACCAGCGATCTTCCATGGAAAACACCGCTATCGCTGGAAAATTATCGCCATTGCGCTATGCGTTGTTGATACAGCGATAGCATGGCGATAATTGCCAGCGATAGCCGGCGATAAATAATTTCTCGCTAAGAGCGGCCAGCGATAATTATCGCTGCCGCTTGATAATATGCCCCTTAGTTATGCAGCACAATATCCTTGCTGCAACAACATCAACTGTTGCATGGCTAAACACTTATAAGGTCCCACAGGCGAGACCTATTGGCTATGCCAATGCTTGTTTATGTTGGTGGCTAGATGAGCAGTGTTGCGTTTCCGCTGCTCTCCTTCCGGGGTGACTTCTCTGTGTTTCTCCACTCCCCCCACCTGTAGCACCGCAGGCAGCCCTGCTCTCCATGAGCTGAGTTTTCAGCTCAGTGAGGTGGGGAACGGGATCCCTGAGGAGGACCCTGCTGCTGCTTGCCAACAGGAGAGCGAGATAGCAGGCATACCAACACGGGCCAAAAGCAGGATCTAGTTTTCAGTTTGGAAAGGCTTCACTTCTTGAGCATACTCTGTAAAAATACACCAACAACTCATGATGGGGAGTAGTATCTGCTTAGTTTTGTTTGTGTGCTTTGTAGGGGTTCTGTTCCTGCATCCCCTGGCGATTAGTGTCTCGTGATAAGGGCATGTGTGTTATAGGTACATGTTGTTTACCATCCCATTAGAGCCTCATTGTTCTTCCTGTCACGGCGAGGAAGCTAATTCTTTTGATTTTTGGGAGAACATCACCCTGAAAGTACAATCAAAGTGTGACACTTTGTGAAGAGAAACATTGACCGCCATCAAATAATCACCATACCCCATTGGATCTTCTAACTGTTTTATGTAGAGGGAGAATAAATAGGAAGTGGTGCAAGTCCTGTAACGACTGGCATTAAATACTTTTTAGCATTATAAGGTAGAAGTTAAGTGGTGTTTCTTTGCAGTTATACTAAAAGTAAGGTAAACAAGATAATCACGGGCTCACAGACACTCAACGCCTATTAAGCTGAGCGGGCTTTAGTTCCCCCGCCAGTGGGCTGGACTGGCTGAGCAGGGGTTGTTAACCCGACTTGTAGGTTACACGCATTAATGTATATTTCTCTTCTCCTCCTAAGGACATTTAAGTTGGACGTTTAGTTTTCAATTTTTAATAACTTAAGGAGCTCCTTCCACCACACTATGCCCAATTGTTTCCCTTGCTTGAATGATAAAGTACTGTTGTAAAAAATGCTTTCGGGATAGACTGATAAAAATGGTATCTGCACTCAACATTTACAATGCTGCAAATGTGCCGTAGGACGCACCATGAACAATGGCTATAAGGAGGTGCGGGCAATTTTTTAATTAAAATAGGGAAATTCTCGAAATGTGGAGGGGTTGTTAACCCAACTTGTAGGTTACAAGCATTGGTGTATATTTCTCTTGTCTTCCAAAGGACATTTAAGTTGGACGTTTTGTTTTTAAATTTTAACAACTTAAGGAGTTCCTCCCACCACATTATGCCTAATTGTTTCCCTTGCTTGAATGTTAACCTACTGTTGACAAACATGCAAAAAATGATTTTGGTATAGAGATAAGCATATATGCCTTCAACAGGGACCTAACACCAGCAGACACGGATTTGAATTTAAGCAGAAGCATCACTGCCTTTCATCTTTCTGAGGCTGATAAAAATGGTATCTGTACTCAACATTTACAATGCTGCAAATGTGCCGTAGGACGCACCATGAACAATGGCTATAAGGAGCTTGGGGCAAAGGTTTTATTAAAATAGGGACATTTTCGAAATTTCCCAAAAGTTTGCAATATGCAAAATCCACATAACTTTTTTGTGACAAGCGCACATTTCTCATGAAAAGTCTTGCAAGACACCAGAGGGACACTGTTTATTACGCTGAGCAGGCTTTAGGTCCCCCGTCAGTGGGCTGGACTGGCTGAGCAGGGGTCGTTAACCCAACTTGTAGGTTACACGCATTAATGTATATTTCGCCTGTCCTTTAAAGGACAATTAAGTTGGACGTTTTGTTTTAAATTTTTAATAACTTAAGGAGCTCCTCCCACCACACTATGCCTAAGTGTTTCCCATGCTTCAATGCTAACGTTCTGTTGCAAAACATGCAAAATATGCTTTTGGTATAGAAGTAAGCATATATGCCTTCTAGAGGGACCTTACACCAGCAGAGACAGATTTGAATTTAAGCAGAAGCATCTCATCCTTTCATCTTTTTGAGGCTGATAAAAATGGTATCTGTACTCAACATTTACAATGCTGTAAATGTGCTGTAGGTCGCACCATGAACAATGACTATAAGGAGGTTGGGGCAATTGTTTTATTAAAATAGGGAAATGCTTAAAATACCTGAATTTCCTGTAACATGAAAATTTCCCAAAAAGTTTGCATTATGTAAAATCCACATAACTTTTTTGTGACAAGGGCACATTTCTCATAAAAAGTCTTGCAAGTTACCAGAGGGACACTGTTTTGCACAGAAAATATTTTGTCAACAAACCTTTTCTGCTCAAGTCAGTGTCTTGCTGTAATCTTGTGAGACTTTTTATGTTAGGAGTACACTCCCTAGATTTTACCCGAGACGTGCACTCCCTAAATTTCCTTTTTCAGGTCGAGCCTGGACAGTGCATGTGCTGCTCTGCGGCATGCTGTATTGGAGTATGGAATAGAAGCCCCGCTGTAGTGGTGATGTATTTGTCTGGTGTTACCTTATCCCTTTGTATACAGGTTATTAGAATGCTGTATAGGTAATGTAGAATGTCTTGATTGGAATGTACGACGTGGAGTCTTCCTCGGTTCGGGGTTCGATGGGCTGAGGCAGTTGCTGATCGGACTTCGGGCTGAGGAGGCGCTCCTTGTCGTGGATGAAGTACTTTGGAATAAACTACTTCTTATTTACCTTAAAAATTTTTTTTTTTTTAAAAAGATCTCTTGTGAATAAGTGCACCTCCAGTACGGTATCAAGGAGTGTTTCGGTGATATACTCACCAATTCAAGCAGTTACAGGCTCTGTTAAAGTTGAGTGTTCGGTGATACACTCACCTCTATAATTCTACAGAGAGCAATTTTAATATGGCTTCAGCACGGGAAGTCACTCAACCTCCTCCATTCTTGGACAAACCTGGTAAACCAGTTTTGTTATGGGCAGAGTGGTTAGGATTATTTCAGAACCACCTAGTGGCTATTGATGCTTCTGAATATTCCCCTCCCGAAAATTTGCTTTATTGTTTGGCAGTTTAGGTCTAGCTGCCCAACGCATTTTTAAGAGTTTAACGCCGATTCCTCCTCCTTCTGGTCAATCAGGAGACGGCCAATGGGACGTCTATTTAGAAGCAATTGCCAGGTTAAAAAAACAATTTGAGGAATCTCCTAATATTATGCTCAAAAGGCATAATTTTTATAAGCGTAAACAGAAGGAGGATGAAAAGGTCGAGGAATATGTTTCCGCCCTGAGAGTTTTAGCAATTTCATGTGATTTTGGTCCCCTGCTGGAGAATTACATAAGAGATCAGTTTGTATTTAATTGTTCTTCATCTAAAATGAAGGAAAGAATTCTCAGTTGCAAAAATCCTCCACTCTCAGAGGTAATAGACCTGGCGTTAAGCATTGAAAGATCTGTAATTTCAACTAAGGCAATGCTGCCGGAATCAATTCCTAAGGTAAACATGATTTCAGAAGAATATAACGAGGAGGGTTTGTATGCAATTGGTTCTAAAGATAAATCTTTGAAACCAATTCAATCTAAAGTGCAAAATTTCTGCTACAGATGTGGTTATAAATTTCACATCGGCAATTTTAGAGGCTGCCCAGCTTTGAGTAAGCGCTGTTCTATATGTAAAAAGATCGGCCATTTTCAAAAAGTCTGTAGAAATCAAAAGAAGCCTGTGAAGATAAGCAGTGTCGATATGGATATGTGTTCAGAGTCCCTTGACAATCTTTTATTGACTCTTGATTTGGAGGATGAGCCAATTCAAATTAAGGGTCCTTTGTGTGAGTCTACCATCAATGGAATTAATCTGGAAGTCATGGCAGACTCTGGTTCGCCTATTACCATCCTTCGAGACTCTACTTTTTATGAAAAATGGGGCGAAGATATTAGTTTACTGGAAACAGATGTGAATCCCAAAGCCTTTGGCGAAAAGGATATTGAGATGTTGGGGTTTTCATGGGCACCTTACAGGTTTTGGAAAGATCGATATGTACAAAAATGTATGTGGCAATTAAGGGAAAAAACATTGTGGGGTGGAAAGACCTGGCAAAAATAGGACTGTATTTAGTACTAGGGGATGAAAATCCCATAAGAGCAAGGGATTTGTCTATTTGCAATGTGGAGGAACCAAAAATTGATCGCAAGGATCTGTTATACGAATTTAAAAATGTATTTAATGACAAAGTGGGCTTAGTAAAAGGTGTAGAGCATAAGATTAGGTTATTACCTGGAGCGTCTCCTGTTGCACATAGAGTTCGCCCTGTGCCGTTAAGTGTCAGGGGGGAGTTAAAAAAAATGCTAGAAGATTTATGTTCCCAAGGGATAATACAACCCACAGAGTCATCCCAATGGGTCGCTCCCATCGTCGTAGCTCGTAAGAAGACTGGCGAAATTAGGTTATGTGCGGATCTTAGGGGTTTAAATAAAAACATTAAAGTGGACTGCCACCCCCTTCCGAGAATCCACGAACTTTTGGCGAATTTGGGGGGGGTTAAATGGTTCTCGTTAATCGATTTAAAATCTGCATATCATCAAGTTCCTTTGTCCAAAGAATCCCAAGAGCTGACAACCTTTGTTACTCCGTTTGGGGCTTACAAGTTCCTGAGGCTTCCTTTCGGACTGGCATCGGCAGCCAGCGTGTTTCAAAAACTTATGGATACCTTATTTAAGGATTTGAAAGGGGTTCAGGCTTACTTGGACGATATTTTGATTTTTGCAAAAAGTCTGGAGGAACATAATACGTTAGTGAAAAAGGTTCTGTCCTTATTAGGGGAACGAGGTATGACAGTCAGAGAGGACAAGTGCAGGTTTGGTGTGAATGAATTAGAGTATTTAGGCCACACAATATCAGAATCGGGAATTAAACCAAAATTTTCAGTGGTCAGGGCTTTAAAAGAAGCAAGGGCACCTTGTGATAAGGATTCTCTGCGGTCATTTTTGGGGCTTGCAGAGTATTATGCAAGATTCGTGGTCAATTACGCTCAAGTGGTGGAACCACTAAGAGCTTTATTAAAAAAGGGTCAGAAATTTGTGTGGTCCAGAGAGTTGGATGAAACTTTTTCAAAAGGGAAGGAGCTGAATATTTCAGCACAAGCCCTTCACGCCTTTCGAGATGACTGTACCTCAGTCATTTCTGTGGATGCAAGCATGAATGGTTTAGGGGCAGTGTTAAGCTAGGAAGTTAATGGTAAGGAGCAAACAGTAGCTTTTGCTTCAAGGTCACTTAGACAGTTTGAGCAGCACTATAGCACTATCGAACGAGAGGCTTTGGCTTGCGTTTGGGCTGCACAAAAATTTAAAATGTATATTTGGGGACGTAAATTTGTAATTTTTTCAGATCACAAACCTCTTTCTTTTATTTTCAGTAAGGTGGCTGGTAATAATAATTTGTCACCAAGATTAACTAGACTAGTGTCTAAACTCCAGGAGTACAACTTTGAAATGAAACATATTTCCGGAGGGAGAAATTTTCGGGCAGCTTGCCTTTCAAGGATGTTAATGGAAAAAGATGATGAGGATGATTTGATTGAAGAGGATGTCGAATGTGTGGCGGTGGTGGATGCTATTGATGAATGGAGTTTGACAATTTCTGAGAATGAATGGAAAGAGGCTAGCTTGAAAGATACAGTTCTGTCTAAAGCAATGGAATTTTCAACCAAAATCTGGCCCGAGGCAAGAAATTTGACTGGAGAATTGAGAAACTTTGCTCAAGTTGCAGATGAGCTGTCTGTAAAGGACCACATCCTTTTAAGGGCGATAAATTTGTTCCCTCCATCTGAACTAAGAAATACGATAGTGAAAATGGCTCATAAAGGTCATTTGGGGGTTACCAAAACTTGTATGAGAATTAAACTGCACTATTGGTGGCCTGGCATAGATGCACAGGTTAGGGCGGTGGTGAATAATTGTGAGGAGTGCTTGTTGTCTGACAAACACTGGAAAACTTCTTCTGCTCCACTACATCCCACTCAGTTTCCCGCTTCAGCATGGGAAAAAGTAGGATTGGATTTTTCAGGTCCTTATAATATTTTACCAGAAGGAATGAGGTACCTCATCTTAGCAATGGACTATTATTCAAAATGGATGTACTATAAATTTGTCGATTCGCCTGATTCAGACAATACCATTTTATTTTTTTTAAAGTATTTTTGTTAGAAGGGGCTCCTCATGTTCTTGTAACAGACAATGGGACACATTTTGTATCAGAGAAAATGCGTAAGTTTTTAGATTTACAAGACATTAAGCATTTTAAAGTAGCACCCTACTCTCCTTCTTATAATGGGCTGGTGGAACGCGGTAACAAGATTATGAAGGAAGGGATCCAGACTGCTATTGCTTCAGGTCTTGATGTGGGAAAATTTCTCGAGGAAAAGGTGTGGAATTATAATACATCTCCTCATTGTACCACTGAAGTCACACCTTTCGAGCTACTAAGAGGTACAAAAGCACACTCTACTTTATTTCCCTCTTGGTTAGACAAGAAAAGTATAAATGTTATAAAAGAAGGGTCTGACAGAGAAATGTTGGTAAACAAAGTTAAAGAGAAACAAGATCACATGAAGAAAAATTATGATAAAAAGAATTATTTAAGGAATTTGGAAATTTCAGTTGGTGACTGGGTAATGATTAAAAAACCTTATAAGGTTTCAAAGGGAGTTCGGTATTTTCAAATCCAGTTCAAGTTAGCAAAACCAGCAAAGGTGCTGCTTTTTGAATGAGAAAGGTTGGTGGAACAAAAGGCAATTGGTAAAAATGTCTCAAGAGCAAGCCAAGTTAGTTAGTTGTAGGAAAGACAATTTGGGTTCTGAAAGCTGCGGGTGGACACATTGGTTACAATCAGATGTGAAAACTGTACCTGTTTCCAGAAATGAAAATGTTGGTTCTGCTAGTGGTTCACTCACTGCTTCATTTAGTCGTTGCGGCAGGTTGAGGAGAGCTCCTGCTAGATATAATGAGTTTATTGCATATTAAATTGTTTTTATGATAAAGGGGGAGGTGATGTAGTGGTGATGTATTTGTCTGGTGTTACCTTATCCCTTTGTATACAGGTTATTAGAATGCTGTATAAGTAATGTAGAATGTCTTGATTGGAATGTACGACGTGGAGTCTTCCTCGGTTCGGGGTTCGATGGGCTGAGGCAGTTGCTGATCGGACTTCGGGCTGAGGCGCTCCTTGTCGTGGGTGAAGTACTTTGGAATAAACTACTTCTTATTTACCTTATCAAGTCTCATGCGTAATGACTAAGTGAATCATTACACCCGCCCACTCTCTGCCCATATTTGTCATTGGCTTGTGTCATTACCCTTCGTTAATGCTGGCTTCTGATTCGTTAATAGGCTTGTTAGTCCCTTCTTAGTACTGCCTTGACTTTATTTGTAGCCTCCCATGAGGACTGGCCCTTTTACTTCGGTTTGTACACAGTACGTCTTTTTTAGTCTGTAAGCACTATTTTCTTGAAAGAGTTTCTCCTGCTGCAGGCATGACATACTATACTGCAACATTCAGCGTGCCATGTGCGCACTCACTTTCAGAGCAGCCCGGGACAATGGCGGCCGCTTCTGTGACTAGGTCTCTCATTTACAAGAGCTTGAGCTATTGGCATTGTAAATGACAATGCCTTTTATTTATGTGTTAATTAGCAAAACAGATAAATAAAAGGCCTTGTCATTTACAATGCTTATAGCTTAAACTCTCGCAAATGCAAGACCTATTGCAGTGCAAATGCTTGTTAGAAGCAGTTGCTGAGACGGGGCTCTATCTATGCGCTCTCACTCTCAGGATGAAAACAAAAAAATCTTAACTCTGCAGCAGTTCACTTCTTTTGATGTAACTTTAATTTTTTTGCAGTTCTATATTGCAAAACTCAAAGTGCTTTACATAAGCACCAACAAGGACATATTCATTTATTTTTTGGTAGGCGCGGAGATTAAGTGATTTGCCCAGAAACACATGCTGTTGAGCGGACTCGAGTCTAGAACCGGCTTCCTCTCCTCCAAAATTGGCAGCTCTAGCCATTACGCCACGACCTCTCACGCAAGAGCTAAAACATTTTCAATATCAAGTACAACGAAGCCATAGTTGTATGTATGTATGTGGCATATTTATCTTATTCATCTAACAACCTTTGACAAAGCCAATAGTCCTGGCTTGGTGTAGGTGTAATGTTACTTGTTGTATTATATATGTGGAGGCAATGACAGAACGAGCAAAATACCAGTCGGGCGGCACAATAAACTAAGCACAGATTTGTAGCATAAATGTTTTAAGGAATGCCCTTAATTATATCGGCCACGCCGCTTTGAGAGACCCCCCAGATTTTACATCCCACTTAAAGCCCTGACTGTTGCAATTATATTTGTGTGGTGTTTGCTAGATTTGTTGATATCTTTACTAAAACAAAGGGATTGTTCCCGTTGATTATTTCATTATTACCCTTCGTCCTATCTGCGCTATTCTTTAACAGTCACCGTTCCCATATTTTTTGTAATACACTTCCACTGCTGAACTATGCCCTGCAGGCCTATGTCTATGCTCGCAGCTGTTGTGAGAGCCTGGCTCACCAGGGCACTATAGGGTCGGCTGCAAAGGTGGATGGGAATTGGAGGTGAGTAGGCGCGCAACACCCATTGGGTTCAAAGGGCTCCAGCCCCCCGTCGTGTGAGTCAGCCCAGGCTGAGACAGCTTCCCAGGCACACACACAGCCACACCCAGTACTTCACAGGTCTTTAAAAGACCATTTGCTAGTTAATGAGGCTTTGTTGTTTTTTCACCCCTTCTTAGAGCCCCTGCAACTCCACTATGCCTATTGCTGGAAGAATTAGCCCCCCCCCTCCCCGAAACTTTTTCTTAGCCCCCCTCTCCCCCCCGAAATTTTGCTCTAGTTGCGCATCTGGAGGTGAGTAGCACTCGGGGTTTATCATCGAAATTCCAAAGTACAACTGGTCACTGATCAGGCGGCTATCTTGCAAGTGCACGTAGGCAGTTTGCTTGTTTTGTTCCTCAAATTTTGCATTCTTCTTTGAAATACAGGAAACAGGAATACATCTAGGCTCCAAATTGCTAGAGACAACTGAAGTGGCATCATTCAGCATTTGAAGCCCCATGATATCTCAGGGCTGAGCTGTCCTTAGACCCTCTGTAGCGTGGATGGTGGCACTGAAGGGTGTAGGGCACGTGGTGGAAAGTACTGGAAGTAAATAGGGTTCGCAGAGCACATTCAGCTCCTTTATGACTAGGGTGACCAGATGGCCCCATATAATGAAATGAAATGAAATTTGTACTTGTAAAGCGCACTTATACCCCCAAAGGGGTGTCCTGGCGCTGTACGCATACCGCTGTGGAACCCTTCCTGGCTTTTCCCTGTGAAATGTCCACTCCTGGGCACCCCCAGGGTGAAGCCAGGCATCCCAGTGCTGTTGGGGCCGTTGTGGAGATTAAGCAAGCTATTGCCCAGAGTTGGACCCATGATTAGAATAGGCACCGAGGCGAGAATTATCAGGTCCGAGGAAATTGAGCCCAAGACCCGCCGAGGCGGGAATTGAACCCTGGTCCCGGGCCAGATCTCTGCATCAGGGTCTGCCGCTCTAACCATTGAGCCATACTTCTCCACGTATACCCACTGGCCACCACTTTTTCTATTCCCGGTCTTTCCTTTTACATCCCTTTGTTATCAGATGCTGAGGTCCAATTGGTTCAAATAAAATGTACCAGGTCTACAACTCCCATAATGCACTGTTATGTAGGTAAGCCTACTCATAACTCTGCAGAAGTAGCAAGTGTAGAAAAAATAGTACTAGCCAAGGAACACTTAGATGGAAGTCCTGCTAAATCTTTAAGAGTGTGCTATCTTTGAGAAACGTGACAACGATCAAACCTAGTAATTAATAGTTGCCAAAAGGGTGAGCTTTTGAAAATCAATCAAGATTGAGTAGCCCAGAAATTCAAAATGATTTTGGACTGCATTACAGTGATTAGAATTTTGTTGAATATACTTAAATCTGATTTTTACCTAGCATTATTTTAATCACTTATTTATGTCGGTCGAGTGGTAATCGTGAAGTAACAAGCTTCATACTCTTGGGACGAGCCATAAGAAATGCTTATTGCGATCAGGATGCGCATTTAAGGCCTCAGATGGTGTATATGGTGTGTCACAGACACTCTAGTCAGATATGACAATGATGTCATATCATTTACTGCAGTGCTTAATTTGAGCTGGTGGTTGCAGCACCCGGGATAATGTGTTGCATGGATAAATACTTATAAGGTCCCACAGGCGTGACCAATTGCATTGCAAATGCTTGTTTATTTATGTCTGTCGTCTGTGTCGTCTGTTTAGTAATGTTTTTGTTTCCTTAAAAGGTAAAAAAAAAACTTGTCGTTCACGTAAAGAAACTAGAGTGCAAAAACTCCCATTGACCCAGTTGTAAAGCTGAAAATGCATGCCAGGGCAGTCACGCAGCAACCCTTGCTGCCAATACCTAAATGTGGCTTAGCACCGCCTCCTCCCTGGCAGTTCACCTACCCGAGGAAGTGCGTAAATCATGTGCCACCTGTCAGGAGTTTGACCTGCCTCTCCATTTCCGCCTTAATTCACTGCCCGCCCTTTGTAACTTGATTGCGTTTATAACCGGGCGGTGCGTGTAGGCAGCCTTTGAGCCGCTGGTCTTGGCTCCATTATTACCATCTGTGAGGGCAGTTCCCTTTTGTTCACTCAGGCCATGCTGGCCTTCTCGGGAGACACCGTTGCTTCTTTATTGCTGTACTGGACGCCTTAGATCACAAAATGTCGCAATACAGAGGAGTACACACTTCTGCACGCATTTGTAATAATATATTACATGCCTTGCTCGGTTGTGGAATGAAGACATATTTACCTTTTAAGTAGACAGCTTTTACATGTGCTGCTCTACTTACATGAAAAACTTGGAGAAGCTCAACTTCAGATTATTCGTATGTCGTTACAATAGCTGTCCCTCTCCCAAATGTGAGACCTATTGCATTGCAAAAGCTTGTTTTTTTATGCTGTGGTATTTGTAATATTCTGTGCACTGAAGGGTGTTTACCCAAGTAATGACATAGACTTGAACGGTCGAATGCGATCCTGTTCTGTCAAGATGGACTTTAGTAGAAGTATCTGCTGCCTCCGACCATAAATTCCACTTCTTCTAATGCCCCTCTGCGACTGTTCCAGCTAGTAGTCATTCTCTTGTCATCCCCTCAGACTGTCCTTTGGGGCCCTTTTCATCACAGGGTCTGGGAAGTCTGGAGATTCAACATCTTTGGAAGAGTATTTTTTCAGGGGCAACATAGGGACTGAAATCTTGGCGGACGGGTTACTCAATCACAATGGTGATGGATATACCATACGCGGAAATATAAATTCCATTATATCCTATGGGATTTATATTTCAACGGACGGGATATCTGTCACCGTTGTGATGGGGTAACTCTGCCCACCGAAACATAAATCCCATTATATCCTATGGGATTTATATTTCGAAGGACGGGATATCCGTGACCGTTGTGATGGGGTAACATGTCGGCCGAAACATAAATCCCATTATATCCTATGGGATTTATATTTTTAAGGACGGGATATCTGTCACTGTTGTGATGGGGCACCCGGTCCGCCAAAACATAAATCCCATTATATCCTATGGGATTTATATTTCGAAGAATGGGATATCCTTGACCGTTGTGATGGGGTAACATGTCCGCCGAAACATAAATCCCATTATATCCTATGGGATTTATATTTTTAAGGATGGGATATCTGTCACTGTTGTGATGGGGCACCCCATCTGCCAAAACATAAATCTCATTATATCCTATGGGATTTATATTTCGATGGACGGGATATCCATTGTGACGGAGTAACCCGTCCGCCAAGATCTAAATCTGCTCCTCAATCTTTTGGACACTTGGGACCACTCGACCTTTTGTAGACAAAGCAAAAGAATCAGGAGGGGTTCTTCTCCCAAAGCACGCATAGGTGGTTCTCAGAGGCTGAAGAAAGATTGCGTTGTGTATGCAGAGCATTTATGAGATAAAGAATTAAATAAGTGATGACAGATTACACTTTTCAGATGTAAAATTGCAACTTATGCAATCAGATAGAGGCAGGCAGAAGGACACACTCAAACAGCCATACTACTTACTTACATGAAAAACTCAGTGAAGCTCAACTTCAGATTAACCGTATGTCGTTACAATAGCTGACACTCTTGCAAATGCAAGACCTATTGCATTACAAATGCTTGTTTTAATTGCCTTGTGTCATTGTCTTTCGTAAATGCTGCCATCTGATTGATTATGAGGCTTGTTAGTCCCTCCTTATTATGGCCATGTCGTCATTTGTACCCTCCCATGGTTTCTTGCCCCTCTACTTTGAGTGTTACACAGTACGGTACGTGTTATTTAGACTGTGAGCACTACTTTGTCCGTGCCTTCTCACCCCCTTCTCCCCCCGCCTGCACTCCCGTTGTGCGTGCTTTCCCCCTCTCCCGTTGTCCATGATACAATGCAATAGGTCTTGCGTAAATGCGAGTCCTATTGCATTGCAAATGCTTGTTCTCTTAACCCCTTCGATGCTCATGACGAGCTCAGCTCGTCATGCTGCGCGGTAGCGCTGTGCGCATGACGAGCTGAGCTCATCACGACTGCACCCGCGATCGGAATGTCCAGCTCACCAGCGGAATTCCGATCGCGGTCAAGGATTAATCTCCGTGTATGTGTGAGCGCATGGATGCGTGTTTTGCCGACTCCTCACCCACGCACACAAAGCTCTCCACAACCAAGGCCCCAGATACCTCAACGACCGTCTGACCTTCTACACTCCCACCCGCCAGCTACGATCGACCAACCACGCCCTCGCCGCCGTCCCCCGCATCCGAAGAGCCACAACGGGAGGAAGATCCTTCTCCTACCTGGCTGCCAAGACGTGGAACTCCCTACCCATCCACCTCCGCCTTACCCAAGACCACCTCTCCTTCAGGAAGCAACTCAAGACCTGGCTGTTCGAACAGTAGCGGACCCCCCTCCCCCAAGCGCCTTGAGACCCTCCGGGTGAGTAGCGAGCTATACAAAAATGCTTGATTGATTGATTGATTGATTGATTTGCGCACACGCGCCAGTGTGTCACTGAGACTGCAGGAGTGGACGGATGGTGGTTGTCACGCACGCCAGGCAGCCTGGAATGATTTCCTTCTCCGCTGCCTCCTCTGCCGCCGTTGCCTCCCCCTCTGAGCCGGGCTGCAGGGAGGGCTGTGCCCCAGACACGGGCGGCCAGGGGTAGGCGGGGAAGAAAGCCTTCTATCTGGTGAGGATGAAGCCGCTGAAGGAGCCGAGCATTAACAACAACGTGTTCTTTGTCATCCATGACTCATTCTGATCCCCACGTCAAGCCGGGCCTCCACAACTTCCCTTGTTTGTGCCCTGCCCCGGCGAGGACTAAGGCCCAGGGGATCACCCTGCCCCGCCGCCGCCTTGCGTGGAAGATCCTGGCTGCTAGTGGAGTCATCCCAGGGGCGGCTTTGCCGAGTCACTTGAGAGCAGGAGTAGCATAGACACTCTGGTCTGCCCAGATTCCCTGCCCTGCTGCGGCTGTACCAGTACTACTAGGTTTGGAAATCAACCAGGCCTTTTACTGTTATGACTGCGTTTTATCCATAAGCTATCCAGCCCTTCTTTTCTCATCAAATTCAGGTGTAAGAGCAGCAGCAATACTAGTCTGGCCCCCACTAATCACAGCGCCACACCAGCTTGTTACTGTCTGCAAGTGCTTTGACGCCTTGTCGGCACTAGAAGGCGATAAACAAATGCTCTTCACATGCACTGACCATGACGTCGGAGACCTCCTGCTTTTGAGTTTCATTACTGACTGCTGGGAGATGGTTCGCTTCGGGTGTATTGGGGAGCAGTTTAGGGGGTAATGCCAAATTGCTGGCTGCTGTCGGGTCTCAGCTGCACCATGGAATGGACCTCCTTAGTGTTAGAGTTTAATTGGCGTCTGGGCGCTATACAAAAACAAGCATTTGCAATGCAATAGGTCTCGCATTTGCGAGAGTTTGTGCTATTGACATTGTAAATGACACTGCCTTTTATTTATGTGTTTTGAAAACCTGCAAGTGGTGCGCGTAAACACACACTTTGTAGGTTTTCTTAACACATACATAAAAGGCATTGTCATTTACAGGCATGCGTACATAAAAATGTCATGCTAAATAAAGTGTAGCAATGACGCTTAAGCAGCAGGATCACACAGGCATCCACAGTGGTGTAGCGCAAAATGATGGGGACCACCCTGCAGAATGTGATGAGGGTCCCTGAGTCTCAGATATCTTACTGATACTCCTTGGCCTGAACTGGGGCCCCATTGTTTGAGGGTTCCATGGTGTGTCCCTACCCACGCCGCATGGGTTTGTGTTACGCCCCAGGCCTCCATTCCCGAGGAGAAAGGCAACGTGCTGAAATTGCACACGTAACAACCTTTTCACTATGGCTTATCATTTTGTGCTTTTATATAGCGCTAACTCGACCTGAAGGTATTGGAGCGCTTTACACGTGAACCAGTTACACAAGGTTAAATTCACGTTATAGGGACGGGCAGGTTAAGTGATTTTCATCAGAATCAAAGGATGTCGAGCTCACACTGAATCTAGAACCTCGTTCCCCCAGTTCCAAAGTTGGCCGCTCTGGATGCAACGCCACATCCCATCCCCCCAGGGCTGCATTGACCATTAAGCAAAATAAGCACATGCTTAGTGCATCAAGGGAAGGGGGGGCACCACAGACATTTTCCATTGCCGGATTTACCATGGACCATATGGTGAAAAACTGCAAGCTGAAAATATAAAGTGGAAGTATACAAAAATAAACATTATTTTCCAACATTTTGTTTCATTTCAAAAAATTCAATTTTATTTTACGGTTTATTATTGTTTATATTTTGATTTAGAAATATATGGGGGCACCAAAATCTTTATAAAGTGCTTTGGGCCTCTACAGGTCTTAATCCGGGCCTGCCTCCCCCGTTGCCTGGATTCCCACAGGGCAAAACAATACAACCAAAACAGAAGCTTAGAAGAGAAGTCACTCACGTCATCAGATAGTGCGATATTGGTTTGTTCTTATTTTACACTTAGGGGCATATCAGCAAGGGACGGCGATAATTATCGCAAAGCGCGCTTAGCGCTAGGATAATTATCGCCGTCTATCTCTGGAATTTATCGCCCTGGTAGCGCGTTATTAACAACGCGTTACTCCAGGGCGATAAGAATTCCAGCGATAGCGGTGAAATCGCCGTTTGCAGGGAACATCGCTGGTTTTCCAGCGATGTTCCCTGCAAAGCGGCGATAACCTGCTGATACGACCCTGTGGTCGTATCAGCAGAATCCATCTCCCATGAAAAGTATGCTTAAGTCAGGAATTTAACAGACGTTAAATTCCTGAGTTAAAGCTGAGGTAGCGCGATTTTTTTATCGCTGCACCTCCTTGTTAATATCGCGAAGCTGCCTTCGCGATATTAACATGTGTTGTTTTCACAGCCACGCCTTCTTTGCATCTCATTAGCGATGCAAGGCGAGGCTGTGAAAAAACGGGCTCTACATCAAGGAAACACGCGCTAGCGTGTTCTTGATGATATTGCGATATAATTATCGCCGCTTTTCGCCCAAAAACGGACGCTAAAGCGGCGATAATTATATCGCCAGCCCTTGATAATATGCCCCTTGGTCTCTATCTGAAGCCCTGAAAGCGCGCCACGAAAATGTTTTGGCTTCTACAATCAACAACATGGAGCACTGTGATCCCATAAAAAATGACACGTATTTATCAAAATACTGAAATCAATTTCGAGTTCACCATAAATTACAGTCTCATGACACAGTGACAACTAACTCCTGCTTGAGCATTTCAAAACCGCTTCACTGGCACAAATCCTTCTTGTATCAGCCAAGGTCTGTTAAAGGCAGGTACCAATAGCAGCAGCTACATTCACCCTCAGAAACCATTAATAAACACACACACAGGGCAGCTCCTTTCCTGCTTTCAGACTGCATGAAACATTGACGCAGACTCACATTTCCTGCAGGTCCTTAGAGAAGAAGGCATAGATTGTTGGCTGTTGTAAAAACGTGTTCAGAATGCGGGGTGGCTTTAAGTGGGGTGGGTCCCTCCGGTACTAAAACCTGGCAGTAATTAATGACAGACCTTGAAAGGGGCCCCCTATCTAGCCTTATATTCATGTTGCTAACTTTAAAGGAAAAAACACTGATCAATTTCTGAACAATAACTGTAAAAAAACTATTTGTCAGGGATGTAGTTACTATTTACATTTCAGATGTTTTACTTAATCTTGCTTTCCCTACGAGTTTTTGCTTGCTCCAGGATGTTATTTAGTATTTTTTGCAGTGTATTATCCCTGAATAGTGCCTACTGTGAACTGAGTCGCCTTTAGGCGCCTGTGTGATTGTTTATAAAGGGTCATGTTTGCGACCTCTGGAGTTGAGGCTGAAAGTAGTGCTGGTTTCCCACAGTGCTTTTCAGTGGGCCATATATATTTAGAACACATGGTCATTCAATCCTTGGCCTCTCCACAGTGCGCACAGAGCAATTGACATGTTTGCTACTTGTAATTGTGATTCTATTTGCAAGTGTGCAAAGGAAGTACATACTTGTCAAATATATTGACAGGCTGAAAGTAATCCGCAGTGCTTAGAGGTGAGTGGGTGAGCAGGGATGGTGAAGTGAAAAAGATACAAGGAAGTAGAAGCAAGAGAAACTGAAAACAGGGAGTTGTGAAAAAAGAGAGAGAGAGAGATGAGAAGAGGCTTTCAGGCTGGTCTGCTCGCCGGGTCTCGGTGGGTGACTGCAGAGATGTGGCACGGCTATCCGACTGCTTTCAGTGCTGGCACACCTCTGGGGCTATTAGGTGCCGCTGGCTCCCGGCAAAGTTTATATCAATTAGCTGAGGCTCCCCGGTGGCACGGAGACTTCTCTCTTCCCCAGGAGGGCAGAGAGGAAGCTGGCAGGTGACATTTCAAAGGCAATCAGTGAGTAATTTGGCACACTGGGTTCCAGCATCCTCGTTTTTCCTCTTTCTACAAAGAGCAGGGTTGGATGTGCTGATGGCGAGGCACTGTTAAAGGAAATGTATGTGTGGCACTACATTTGTGACAACCTCTTACTCGCATGGAGGTTTAAAGCTCCAGCCTCTGTTACGCAGAAAATAGCACTTCAAAATCTCTGCCTATTACACACACCGCACTTTAAAGACAGACCGGATCTGGTTTTTGCTACACTCTGTCTTCGGATTCTTGTGGTGCATGTGAAATGTTACACACTGAAGGGAAAGGGATTACTGAGATGTCTTACATGGCAGACGCACAACAGATCTCAAGGTGCGAGTAATTTATTCAATCTTGTGTATTTTTTGTGTGTTTTTTACATCCTGGTACAAGCTATACCTGAAAACAGATGTTCAAGAATTCAAACAAATACACACACTCTCTCTATCTCTCTCCCCCCCCCCAGACAGCCATGACACCGCCTACCGAGCAACACTGCTGTGTACAATCCAGCCTCCCATCATCTGAACAATTGGTACAATGTAACACCAAGCACAACAAACTTAAAAAAATCCTACCCAAATTAACGAGGCTGAGGTTTTGAGTTTCAAGGTGTGCGTGAGAGACGCGGTCTGTTTCATGTACCTCTATGTTTGTGTTTCTGTGTGCAAGTGTTTTGTCTAGTCTAGGAGTGTGTTGTGTCTGCGTGTGAGATAGTCTGGATGTGTACATGTGCCCTGCTGGAAGTCTACAGACCCCCCACCCCACTCTGAGAGGCTGTAAAGGGTCCTCGGTTTATCTCGTGCTTGCACCTGGTGCCCTCTTGTCAAGCGCCGGCTCCGGATAAAGAGTCACACACGTGGGTCTGCGGTGGGAGCCAGGGACCCCCACATTCTGCCTCAGAGTAACCACACCCCCTCTTCCACCTGGGGTGCTGATACCGGAGCAGGCTCAAACAACGAGGGGAACACGGGGTGAGAATATTTAGAAAGAAATTACGAGGGTAGAGGAGGGAGGTCCGGGGAGATAGGCGCCCGCTTTAGTGATGTTTTGTGTTAGGCGTGCGCTTGTCGTCTCTGATGGGGCAGGGTGCCACTGGCATTAACCTTTTTGCACCTTCTGGCTGCAGCTCTGATGGGGACCAAAGGCAGCCGTTGAAAAGGAAGGCGAGGAATAAAGTAAATTTAAGCACAGACATGTAGCGAAGCCCAGACCTAATCCGTATCTGATGCCAGGCATCCGGTGAAAGGGAAACAAAAGTTTAACAACTCCCCCCAGGAGACCTGGGAAGAAGCATCCGACCCATGACTGCCGTCTGGATTCATAGAAGCACAGGGCATCAGTGGGCACACAGAGCCCCCACATGGAGAAACGCCATAAAGACACACATCACCACCGGTTAGGGAACGATCCCTTCAATTTGTCAAGTTGGAAAGTGTACTATGGTGAAAGAAGCGGAGCACCCGGAATGTGTGTAACTGCCAGTGAAGCAGGCATGGCGAGCTGCTCCCTATCGGCTTCCGTGGGGGTCGCGGGCGAGTCCATGGTGAAGCCGGAGGAGGAAGACGAGGAGACCGTAAAAGAATATAGTGCTCACCAACTACAGATGAACACACAAAAGCGGACGAAAACTGTAGTTAGGCGGTGCTGCTTCCGGAATAAACGGAAGTGAGTATGGGAACAGCAGCCAATGAAAAGCCCGATAAGAAGAGCAATGCCAGAGTTAAACCAATGGCAAGCAGCAGTAGAAATTATCTTGAGTTTCACCCAACATACTGATTACTTAATGCCTCGGAGAGGCAGCGTATGCGCTGCCCTATGCGAGACCTAATAACTGGGGTATGGTCGGGCACGCATGTGAGCTCTAAAATCCTATGAGATTGAGAAGTTACTGTTTTTGTCCCTTTTTTCCGCGCAATGAAGGCTTTAGTCTCCGCTTAACCTGTGTGCTACTGATTCAGTTAGAGGCCCAGTGGGGGCTCGCTGCAGCCCATTGGCTGTGCCCCTTCCTTCGTCCATGGTGGCCAGGGCTCCCTGGGCGCATTCAGCATGATGAAAGGTAAATACAGAGTGGGTCAAAGGTCGGCTCCTCCAAACGGTTATCGAGGGAGGAGTTGATCGGAGGCCCTGGGACTGTTCATAGTTTACCTGAGAGATCGGAATTTAATTCCGATGCGGAGTTTCACTGTGATGGAGGGAAACACGACTGGTAAGGCCGATTTGTATATTGAGGCAAGCGATGTTTGATTATGCAACCCGCCTATTGGAGGGAGCTCGGTGATGTGAGTGTTTGAGAGTTGTAAAAACTTGTATAATCTTTTTTGACTGGTTTTACTGCAAGCCGCTGGAATTATCTTCCCCTCATGGCTGATGAATCGTTTGCTACCGCCTCAAAAGTGTGGTATGGTGGGTTACTGCTTTTATGCTCGAGGATCTCTCCCCCCCTTTTTTTAAAAAAAAGGGGGCTTTTATTTTCCTATGTGCAAAGTACGGTTCTTTGAAAATACGAGCAGTGAATTTTGTCGTAAGAGGCATTGAACCTCGCTGCAACCATACAAGGTAGAAATATGTTTGCCTTGGTTGAAGAATGGAACTCCGCTCGGGACTCCCCCTCCCGGCCCCCCAAAAGCATGGGTTCGTACTATGGTAACATCCCATCTCCGAAGTAACGAGTTTGTGTTAAGCCAAGAGGTTTCATTCTTAGCCTGCCAACACGCTGCACCTCACCCAGTCCAAGAATGCAGCAGTGAGGATGTGCCAGTGCAGAACGTTTAGTGAACACTGTTTTATCAAGAGCTGAGCATTGTCTTGCAGCGCCCTCTGTGGGTTGTTGCACTGGAGCTCTTGAGGCGGAGTGGATCTCGGTTAGGCACCACTGAGAGCCAGAAGGGATGGCGTTCAGCGTTTTGTTTTTGTGTATTTTGGAATAATCATCGGCCTCCCCAATCCTAACTGCCTTGGTGTTCTTTCCCAAGGGCCCGAGAAGTGCTGAGATAGGGGCCTGTCAGTGCCTGTAAGGTATTGTTTGCCCCCTGTTGATGCACCCCTCTTCAGTCTAGGATAGATTGAAGATCCGATGAGCGCCTATAAATGTACTCCCCCGTTTGATTCATAAAAAGCCCTCACCATCCTCTGAGCACGGCTAAAGGCATGTTTCGAGCTTCTGTTCCCAGCGGGGCCTCCACTGGAATCTATGAAGGACTGGAACTGCGTGATAATGACAAGACTACCCACATGGGGAAAGGTAATACTCCTTATTGTGGCCCTTCACCATGAGCAGCTCTTAAGGTTCAATACAAACATCTACCATAACTACAGACAAACACACATTGGATCGTACTTTGTCTTTATAAATACTTCTCCTCAGAAGTGGGTGCCTTACAGTGTTTCATTGGCGAGCTTCCCTATCTGTGGAGTCTTGCGTTATGAATGCCCGTTATGCTGGTGACTTGCATTTGTGCTGAACTGGGTTTGAGCCAGTAACCTTTACCATGCGTTTTCACCAGTCACCATGGTACTGGATGGCCAAATAAAACAATCTCATTGTGTTCAGCAGTCACTCAAACGCGCCAATTCACAAACATTGGCTTTGGTGTGCAAACATTCTCGCCCCTGTGGAGAGCTATATAATGGTTTGAGTTTGGTACAGGGCCTGAAGACAGAAGGCTAAAAGGCACATATTTAAGTAAATCTGTCTGTCTACTTTCTTTTTTAGGGGGCCCTGGGAATGTCAGTTGTTACGTGGCAGTACTTTGTGTTACGATTTCCATGCTGATACTAAGAGTGGGTGACATTATACCGTTCGTGAGAAAGTGTCACTCATAGTCGTTGAATGTCACCTCTATAAATATCTTTAATCTACATATACTTACTTCCTTTATGCATCTATAAACTTTCCATGTACTTATGGATCTATATATTTATAATGATCTTCTAATTCAGCATATCCAATGCACTACCCTATTTCTCACCCTATACCTCTCAGAGGGCCTGATTCACAGAACTAACTTACGTCATAAACGTAAAGTTAGTACTTTTTGGTATTCACAAAATACACTTACTCATTTCGGTATTCACAGAAGTTAGTAGTCCTAACTTTAGGACTCCTAAATGCCTTCTGTGAATACCGAAAGTCTTAAAGTTAGGATTTTTCTCAGTTTAGGAGTGTGAGAAGTTGGCCTGGCATATGCTGTCCACTAATTATAGTGGGCACCTTGCACCAGTCCAAACAACCCCTTATTGGAGATAGGTTAAAGACAACCTTATTGAAAGCTATCCTAGTGGTAGCTATGGAGAGCAGCCTTCAGGCTAAGTCTTGAAGGAATGTAAAGCAGCTTGTTTTACCAGTCTATAATCTCTTGAGTTACCAAATGAAAGAGCACCACACCAGGTATATATTCAAAATATATGTATTTATTGCTAAACACACCCCTCTAGTCTCTTTATGAGGCTAGAGTTCGAAATACATAAGTTATAAGTTATCAAATCACAGTAATAGCACAAATACACGTTTGGGCCCCAGGGCGTACCAAACCATATACCAATAAAGTGGTATGCGAACCACGACTGAACTAGACACTAGGCCTAGAGCCTCTAGAAGTGCTTGGACCACAAGGAACCACCCAAGGTAGTGACACAGGGGACCTACGGGAGACGCGTGCAGTGTGAATACACAACCGCGATACGCCGTTGACTTCTATGGAGAAAGTCGGGATCGGGAAATTATAGAAAAGGGACACTTAAAGAGGACTAGGACAAAACCCTTTGAGATCTAGGACTTTGAAGAGTCTCTACCCACGGGAGCACCGGAGTACTCATGTTACCTCACCCAGGGAAGCCGGGTGCATAGGTGCCTTTCGGGGTCGGGTTTCGTCGTCGTTTCGAATGGCGATCTGCTGCAAAGTTCTGCTGGCGGCCAAGAGAAAAGTGTCCGGGTGGATCCAAGAGTGGATCGGAGTTCTGAAGAACCTGAAAGCAGAGGGGACAGAGTCTGGGTCACTAGCCAGTGACCAGGAAGGCGATGGACAGATGCCCACCGATGTCGAGTGCTTCAGGTGCATTGACGGTCGTCTTGACTCTTGAGCCACGAGGTCCAGGAGGCGTTGTCGGCGACCAGGAGCAGGATTCGGGCTGGTACACAATGTCTGTCGAGTGCTGAGGTGTCGGCGACCGGATTGGACCCAACAAGCCTTGGCAATGGCAAGTCTCGAGGAAGATGTAGATCGTCGATGGTGCAGACCAGCAAGGTCTGTGGAACTCACCCAGCGAGGGTAAGTGAGGGCAGGCCTGGAGCAACCAGGCTGCCAAGTAAGAAAAGGATTGGCCTTCGTTAAGGGCTACTAGCCAACGGGCTAGCGACCGCGAAGGAGCCTCATGACGCTGCACGTGGAGCTGGCTTACAGGACACTCATGGAGTGGGGGCCAGTGATCTTCGGTGCAGGTGGTGCTGGAGGCTAGGGCTACTCGGAGCCCAAAGCACGACTTCTTGGGAGACCCAGAATATGGTGCACTTGCAAATGTGCTCGGTGTCCAGGGGTCACGGTCTCAAGTCACCCACGATAGCCACGGGCCTCAGCTTTGCTGGGGACTCAGGGTAGCCTCGGGGAAGTCTGAGAATTTACCTCTGGTGATGCGAAGACTTCGGCGTCCGGCGGGAGCTTCAGAAATGCGAACCGGACAGATGCTTCTTTGGTGCCTGCCAAGCAGGAGTCACTCCTTGACCCCAAGGGAGATTCTTCAGTCCTCTAATCTTGTCGTAGAGCGTCGAAGGTCCAGGATTCAGTTTCAGAGTTTCGTCCAGGTATAATCTAATCTTGCTGTGGCAAGGGTTCCCCATTTTAACCAGTAAAACAGGGAGGGACTAACTCTATGACCCCACCTATGGGAGGGTCAAGGGAGGGGTGGCTACACCCACTTCCCTTTGTCCAGTTTCGCGCCAGAGCAGGGGCAGGTAGCCCCTGAGCTGGTTTGAACTGGCATATGCACAGAGGAGCCTTTTGCTCCCCCAGTGCAGGACTTCAAAGCACTCTAAGAGTGCACCCACCCAGCCCCAATACACATTATCCTGTCTGGGGAGGTGGTCACACCTCCCTGCAACAGGAAACCTATTGTCCAGGCCTCCCATGCCGGAGTTTCGTCCAGCAGCAGGAGGCCAGACTTGTGTCTGTGGCAGCAGCATCCATTTTGTGATGCCAAGGCTTCAGAAAGAAGTTACCGGGTAAGCCAGAGTTAACATGTCTTTCCCTCTAGAAGGGTGGAATGCTACCCCGCCGCCAGGATTGGCGGGGGTAGTATTCCAAGATGTTTGACACCAAACACGACATGTTTAGGTGCAGCCATTCCAAAGTTAACATTTTACCGCAAGGATATAATGCGCTTAAGAGTATATGGTCAGGCTGCACTACAAACAGCATCAGAGATGGTCTCCGAACGCTGCAGAGGGGCCCTGCTCATGCAGGGGCACCCTCTCACATAGGAACCATGCACTCTGCCTTTAGGATTGATAAGGCCTGCCTTAGGAGTGACTTATAGGTTTATATGTGTGTATGTATTTAGTGATATAGGTAACCTATATCACAGTAAGGAGTGCATGCACCACCTTACCCAGGCTGCAGTAGCAGACCTGTGGTGTCAGTTTGGATGGCCTTCCAGGGGTGGCACAATACGTGCTGCAGCCCCTGGTAGGCCTCTGAGGTACCTATGCCCTTGGTACCTAAGCTACCATATACTAGGGACTCATAAGGTGTAGGAGAGTAGGATCTGCTTCACATGGGTACCCCCACTTTTTGCTGATGCTTCACTGTTTTTCGACATTAGTCTGGCTGGGGCCCTGCTAATCAGAACCCCAGCCTAGCTGCTTCCTCTCTAAAATGGTTTCCATGTGCCTTAGGCACATCTCTGATTGGGATCTGGAGTGCCCTTATAAGTCCCTAGTATATGGTATACTATGTACCAAGGGCATAGGTACCTCAGAGGCCTGCCAGGGGCTGCAGCATGTATTATGCCACCCCTGGAAGGCCATCCAAACTGACACCACAGGTCTGCTACTGCAGCCTGGGTAAGGTGGTGCATGCACCCCTTACTGTGATATAGGTTACCTATATCACGAAATACATACACACATATAAACCTATAAGTCACTCCTAAGGCAGGCCTTATCAATCCTAAAGGCAGAGTGCATGGTTCCTATGTGAGAGGGTGCCCCTGCATGAGCAGGGCCCCTCTGCAGCGTTCGGAGACCATCTCTGATGCTGTTTGTAGTGCAGCCTGACCATATACTCTTAAGCGCATTATATCCTCGCGGTAAAATGCTAACTTTGGAATGGCTGCACCTAAACATGTCGTGTCTGGTGTCAAACATCTTGGAATACTACCCCCGCCAATCCTGGCGGCGGGGGTAGCATTCCACCCTTCTAGAGGGAAAGACATGTTAACTCTGACGAGTCCGGTAACTTCTTTCCAGAGCCCTGGCATCACAAAATGGATGCTGCTGCCACAGACACGAGTCTGGCCTCCTGCTGCTGGACGAAACTCCGGCAGGGGAGGCCTGGACAATAGGTTTCCTGTCCCAGGGAGGTGTGACCACCTCCCCAGACAGGACAATGTGTATTGGGGCTGGGCGGGAGCACCATCTGTGTGCTTTGAAGTCCTGCACTGGGGGCACATTTGGTGTCCCTGTGCATACCCCAGTTCAAACCGGATCAGGGGCTTGCAGCCCCTGCTTTGGCGCGAACTGGACAAAGGGAAAGGGGTGTAGCCACCCCTCTGCCCTGACCCACCCATAGGTGGGGCCACAGAGTAGTCCAACCCCTATCTTTAGAATAAAGGTAGGAACCCAGTCCTTAGGACTTTAGATTATACCTGGACGAAACTCTGACACTGAATCCTGGACCTTCGACGCTCTACGACAAGATTAGAGGACTGAAGAATCTCCCTTGGGGTCAAGGAGTGACTCCCCTGCTTGGCAGGCACCAAAGAAGCATCTGTCCGGTTCGCATTACTGAAGCTCCCGTCGGACACCGAAGTCATCGCATCACCAGAGGTGGATTCTCAGACTTCCCGAGGCTACCCTGAGTCCCCAGCAAAGCTGAGGCCCGTGGCTATCGTGGGTGACTTGAGACCGTGACCCCTGGACACCGAGCACATTTGCAAGTGCACCATCTTCTGGGTGTCCCAAGAAGTCGTGCTTTGGGCTCCGAGTAGCCCTAGCCTCCAGCACCACCTGCACCGAAGATCACTGGCCCCCACTCCACGAGTGTCCTGCAAGCCAGCTCCACGTGCGGCGTCACGAGGCTCCTTCGCGGTCGCTAGCCCGTTGGCTAGTAGCCCTTAACGAAGTCCAATCTTTTCCTTACTTGGCATCCTGGTTGCTCCAGGCCTGCCCTCACTTACCCTTGCTGGGTGAGTTCCACAGACCTTACTGGTCTGCATCATCGACGATCTACATCTTACTCGAGACTTGCCGTTGCCAAGGCTTGTTGGGGCCAATCCGTTCACCAACACCTCAGCACTCGACAGACATTGAGCACCAGCCCGAATCCTGCTCCTGGTTCCCGACAACGCCTCCTGGATCTCGTGGCTGAAGAGTCAAGACGACTGTCAACGCACCTGAAGCACTCGACATCGGTGGGCATCTGTCCATCGCCTTCCTGGTCACTGGCTAGTGACCCAGACTCTGTCCCCTCTGCTTTCAGGTTCACCAGAACTCCGATCCACTCTTGGATCCACCCGGACACTTTTCTCTTGGCCGCCAGCAGCACTTTGCAGCAGATCGCCATTCGAATCGACGACGAAACCCGACCCCGAAAGGCACCTATGCACCCGGCTTCCCTGGGTGAGGTAACACGAGTACTCCGGTGCTCCCGTGGGTAGAGACTCTTCAAAGTCCTAGATCTCAAAGGGTTTTGTCCTAGTCCTCTTCTAAGTGTCCCTTTCCTCTATTTTCCCGATCCCGACTTTCTCCATAGAAGTTAACGGCGTATCGCGGTTGTGTATTTACACTGCACGCGTCTCCCGTGGGTCCCCTGTGTCACTACCTTGGGTGGTTCCTTGTGGTCCAAGCACTTCTAGAGGCTCTAGGCCTAGTGTCTAGTTCAGTCGTGGTTTGCATACCACTTTATTGGTATATGGTTTGGTACGCCCCTAGGGCCCAAACGTGTATTTGTGCTATTATTGTGATTTAAGATCTTATAACTTATGTACTTCGAACTCTAGCCTCATAAAGAGACTAGAGGGGTGTGTTTAGTAATAAATACATATATTTTGAATATATACCTGGTGTGGTGCTCTTTCATTTGGTCACTCAAGAGATTATAGACTGGTAAAACAAGCTGCTTTACATTCCTTCAAGACTTAGCCTGAAGGCTGCTCTCCATAGCTACCACTAGGATAGCTTTCAATAAGGTTGTCTTTAACCTACCTACCATAAGAGTTGATTTGGACTGGTGCAAGGTGCCCACTATAATTAGTGGACAGCATATGCCAGGCCAACTTCTCACATTGGTGTGCAGCGTGTGGGATTCCAGCTTGCTATTGTTTTACCAGATAATCTCAATTGAATTGATCAACTGAAAACCACTAAAGGTACCTAAGGTACATATAATTTAAGCTTAGAATAACAGTAAGTTCTACTGAACTTAGAGTTGTGTGTTAAGGGATAGCACAACCCTTTCTACAACTCAAGAGAGTTTAGTAGGCCACACTAGAGTAGGTAGTGCATACACCACACCACACTAGTAATGTCTTTAAGGGGAGGATCCAAAGAATCCTTGCAGGAAGCCATTGAGCTTCCACCCTCCAAGTATGATACACTCCCATTCTTGGAATTGAGAGCTTTATGCAACTTGAGAAAAATAAGGACAGGCCAAAGCCCCACCACCCAACACCTCAAGGAGTTGTTGGTGGCTTATGACCTTAGTAAGCCTGTAGGGACTGAAGGGGTAGGAGCTGAGGGTGGGGCAGAAGAAGAGGAGGAGGCCAGGGGTACCAATACCCCCAGCCCCCCTCTGAAACTGGCCAGGAGGGCGACAATGGCCCTGACCTGGATAATCCAACCCCTCCTGAGGAAGAGGAAGAGGAGGATCAGAATGATGCTCTCTTTGTCCCCCAGGAAGGATTAAGAGTGTGCCCAGAAGGTCTAGGTCTCCTTCTCAGGAGTCTAACCACTCTGGCACCTCTATAGGGAGCTCTGTCTCATCTCATAGGAGAGAATCCTCTCATGAGAGAAGAAAGAGGCTAGTCCAGTATGAGGAAACTCAGCTGGAACTCAGAAAAAAGCAATTAGCTTTAGATAGAGAATCCCTAGATCTCCTTAGAGAGAGAAGAAAGTTGGGACTAGAGTCCCATGGTGGCAGCCATGTCCCTAGAGATAGGGAAAGGTCCTATGACCATAGGAACCTGAGCAAGATTGTCCCTCCCTACCAGAGTGGGGATGATATCCACAAATGGATAACTGCTTTAGAAAGGGCCTGTAAAGTACAGAAGGTCCCTCAGGAGCAGTGGGCAGCAATCTTGTGGCTCTCCTTTGCTGACAAAGGTAGAGATAAGCTCCTCACTGTTAGAGAGGAGGATGCTGACAATTACAAGGTCTTGAAGAGTGCTCTTATTGATGGGTTTGGCCTAACCACTGAACAGTACAGGTTGAAGTTCAGAGACACCCAAAAAGCACAGACTCAAGACTGGGTAGACTATGTGGATTGTTCTGCCAAGGCTCTGGAAGGCTGGTTGATGGGCAGTAAGGTGTGTGACTTCTCAGGATTGTATAATCTGATAATGAGGGAGCAGATTCTTAATAACTGTCAAAATCAGCTGTTGCATCAATACCTGGTAGACTCTGATCTGACCTCTCCCCAAGAATTGGGAAAGAAGGCAGACAAATGGGTCAGGACCAGGGTGAAGCAGAAGGTACAGAACCAAGGTGGGGAAACCAAGAAGCAAGATGCTAAGAACTCTGACAAGGGTGGGGAGAAGGGTAAAGATCAAAAGTCTTCATCAGGCCCCCACAAATCTTCTTCTGGTGGGGATTCCCAGTCTACCAAAGGTAAAGGCCAAAGAAAACCATGGTGCAAGGTCTGTAAGCAAAAGACCCACTGGACCAGTGATTGCACCAAGTCCAAAGACTCCAGTCCAGCACCCACCAATGCCCCTAAGGCACCTGTTCCCCCTAGTACAGTTGGTGGAAGTGCTCCAGCAAAGGGTTTAGTAGGGTTCACCCTGGGAACTGAGTTGGGCTCTGACTTAGTCAGGGAACTGACTCAGGCTGTGTTAGTCTGTGATGGAGGCATGGATGTGACCTCCACTGTGAGTCCCAGTAATCTGGGCAAGTACAGACAACAGCCTTTAATTAATGGACGTGAGGCTTTGGCATTTAGGGACACAGGGGCAAGTGTCACAATGGTGACACAAGACCTTGTGCTTCCTGGGCAAGTTATGCTTGGTGAGATGTACCAAGTGACCAATGCTAGCAATGTCAGAACAGACCATACTCTGGCAGTTGTTAACTTCTCCTGGGGAGGGGTAACTGGCCTTAAGAAGGTTGTGGTAAGTGCAAACCTACCAGTCGAATGCTTGCTTGGCAATGACTTAGAGACTTCTGCTTGGGCAGAAGTGGAGCTCAGGACCCATGCAGAAATGCTGGGGATCCCTGCAGATGTGTTTGCTGTGACCAGGTCACAAGCCAAAATGTCTAGCACTGAACAGGCCTTGGATTCTGGAAGAATGGACCAAGTGCCTTCCAAGAGGAGGAGTAGTAGGGTTAAGGCAGTGCCTTCCCCTTGGCTCAGGAGGAAGATCAGTCCCTTGAGGGGGATGATCTCAGCCCTGAAGAAGGAACTGTCCCAGAGGAACTGGAACCTGACCAGGTTGAGTTCTTGGGGACAGGGGGACCTTCTAGGGCAGATCTGAGCCAGGAGCAGCAGAGCTGCCCCTCCCTTGAACCCCTCAGACAGCAAGCTGCTGCTGAGGCTGCTGGGAAAGCTAGTGGTCCCCATACAGTGTATTGGGATGATGGACTCCTGTACTCAGAGAGTAGAGACCCCAAACCTGGTGCTACCAGGAGGTTGGTAATACCTTTGAAGTTCAGGGGCTTCCTATTGACCCTAGCCCATGATATTCCCTTAGCAGGACACCTGGGCCAGAACAAGACTTGGGACAGAATTGTCCCTCACTTTCACTGGCCCCACATGTCTGAAGACAGTAAGGAGTTTTGTCGCTCCTGTGTAACCTGCCAAGCCAGTGGCAAAGCAGGTGGCACTACAAAGGCCCCCTGATACCACTACCTGTGGTGGGGGTGCCCTTTGAGAGGGTAGGGATTGACATTGTTGGTCCCATGGATCCCCAAACAGCCTCTGGGCACAGGTTTATCCTGGTGGTAGTGGATCATGCCACCAGGTACCCAGAAGCTATTCCCCTCAGGACCACTACAGCACCTGTGGTGGCAAGGGCCCTCCTGGGAATCTTCTCAAGAGTGGGCTTTCCTAAGGAGGTAGTATCAGACAGGGGTGCTAACTTCATGTCTGGGTACTTAAAAGCAATGTGGAAGGAGTGTGGAGTGACTTATAAGTTCACCACACCCTATCACCCACAATGCAATGGTTTAGTTGAGAGATTCAACAAAACCTTGAAGGGCATGATTAAAGGGCTCCCAGAAAAGCTTAGGCGTAGATGGGACATACTCTTGCCCTGCCTTTTATTCGCATATAGGGAGGTGCCTCAGAAGGGGTTGGTTACAGCCCTTTTGAACTTCTGTTTGGCCACCCTGTGAGGGGTCCACTGTGCTTGGTGAAGGAAGGATGGGAGTTACCTCTCAAGCCCCCAAAGCAAGATATAGTGGACTATGTACTTGGTCTCCGCTCCAGGATGGCTGAGTACATGAAAAAGGCAACCAAAAACCTTGAGGCTAGCCAGGAACTTCAGAAGGCCTGGCATGACCAAAGAGCTGTTCTGACTGTTTACCAGCCAGGACAGAAGGTGTGGGTGTTGGAGCCAGTGGCCCCAGCAGCTCTCCAAGACAAATGGAGTGGACCCCACACTATTGTTGAGCAGAAGGGTGAGGTCACTTATTTAGTAGACCTAGGAACACCCAGGAGTCCCCACAGGGTTCTCCATGTCAACAGGTTAAAACCATATGTGGACAGGGCAGACATGGGCTTGCTCATGGCTACTGATGAAGGGCAGGAGGAAGAGAGTGACCCACTCCCTGACCTGCTCTCACAGAACCCTGACGATGGGTCAGTTGATGGTGTAGCCTTGGCAGGCAGCCTCACTACCCAGCAACAAACTGATTGCAGGCAAGTCCTCAATCAGTTTCGACATATGTTTTCACTGACACCCAGTCAGACCACCTGGTGCACTCATGAAGTGGACACTGGGGACAGTCTGCCTATTAAAAACAAGATTTATAGGCAACCTGACCATGTCAGGGACTGTATCAGGACTGAAGTCCAGAAAATGTTGGAATTGGGAGTAATTGAGCCCTCAGATAGCCCTTGGGCTAGTCCAGTAGTCCTAGTACCGAAACCTCACACCAGTGGTGGAAAAAGAGAGATGAGGTTTTGTGTAGACTACAGGGGTCTCAATGCAGTCACTAGGACTGATGCCCATCCAATACCCAGGGCAGATGAGCTCATAGATACTTTGGCCTCTGCCAAATATCTCAGCACATTTGACCTAACAGCTGGCTACTGGCAGATCAGACTAGCTGATACTGCAAAGCCCAAGACAGCATTCTCAACCCCTAGTGGGCATTATCAATTTGTGGTAATGCCCTTTGGTCTGAAGAATGCACCTGCCACTTTCCAGAGGTTGGTGAACACAGTTCTCACAGGACTGGAAGCCTATAGTGCAGCTTATCTAGATGATATTGCTGTCTTTAGCTCCACCTGGGAGGATCACCTGGTCCACCTCAGGAATGTTTTACAGGCCCTGCAAAAGGCAGGCCTGACTATCAAGGCCACTAAGTGCCAGATAGGGCAGAGTCAGGTTGTGTACCTGGGCCACCTTGTGGGTGGAGGCCAGGTTCAACCTTTGCAGAGCAAGATCCAGACCATCATGGACTGGACTGCTCCCACTACCCAGACTCAGGTGAGAGCCTTCTTAGGCCTGACTGGGTACTATAGGAGATTTGTCAAGGGGTATGGATCAATAGTGACACCCTTGAATGACTTAACTTCTAAGAAAATGCCCAAAAAGGTTCAGTGGACAGTTAGCTGTCAAAAGGCATTTGATGACCTCAAGCAGGCCATGTGCACTGCTCCAATTCTGCAGAGTCCTGATTACTCCAAGAAGTTCATTGTTCAAACAGATGCATCTGAATTGGGGGTAGGGGCTGTACTGTCACAATTGAATGAAGAAGGTCAGGATCAGCCAGTAGCTTTTATTAGCAGAAGGCTGACCCCTAGAGAGAAACGTTGGTCAGCCATAGAGAGGGAGGCCTTTGCTGTGGTCTGGGCTCTGAAGAAGTTGAGGCCATACTTGTTTGGTACACACTTCCTGGTTCAGACAGACCATAAGCCCCTCTTATGGCTAAAACAAATGAAGGGTGAAAACCCCAAACTGCTTAGGTGGTCCATTTCCCTACAGGGGATGGACTTTACAGTGGAACATAGGCCTGGGAGTAACCATGCGAATGCAGATGGACTCTCTAGGTATTTCCACTTAGAACATGAAGACTTAACTGGGCAAGGTTAGTTTAATGTCCCTACGTTTGGGGGGGGTTGTGTAGGAGAGTAGGATCTGCTTCACATGGGTACCCCCACTTTTTGCTGATGCTTCACTGTTTTTCGACATTAGTCTGGCTGGGGCCCTGCTAATCAGAACCCCAGCCTAGCTGCTTCCTCTCTAAAATGGTTTCCATGTGCCTTAGGCACATCTCTGATTGGGATCTGGAGTGCCCTTATAAGTCCCTAGTATATGGTATACTATGTACCAAGGGCATAGGTACCTCAGAGGCCTGCCAGGGGCTGCAGCATGTATTATGCCACCCCTGGAAGGCCATCCAAACTGACACCACAGGTCTGCTACTGCAGCCTGGGTAAGGTGGTGCATGCACCCCTTACTGTGATATAGGTTACCTATATCACGAAATACATACACACATATAAACCTATAAGTCACTCCTAAGGCAGGCCTTATCAATCCTAAAGGCAGAGTGCATGGTTCCTATGTGAGAGGGTGCCCCTGCATGAGCAGGGCCCCTCTGCAGCGTTCGGAGACCATCTCTGATGCTGTTTGTAGTGCAGCCTGACCATATACTCTTAAGCGCATTATATCCTCGCGGTAAAATGCTAACTTTGGAATGGCTGCACCTAAACATGTCGTGTCTGGTGTCAAACATCTTGGAATACTACCCCCCGCCAATCCTGGCGGCGGGGGTAGCATTCCACCCTTCTAGAGGGAAAGACATGTTAACTCTGACGAGTCCGGTAACTTCTTTCCAGAGCCCTGGCATCACAAAATGGATGCTGCTGCCACAGACACGAGTCTGGCCTCCTGCTGCTGGACGAAACTCCGGCAGGGGAGGCCTGGACAATAGGTTTCCTGTCCCAGGGAGGTGTGACCACCTCCCCAGACAGGACAATGTGCATTGGGGCTGGGCGGGAGCACCATCTGTGTGCTTTGAAGTCCTGCACTGGGGGCACATTTGGTGTCCCTGTGCATACCCCAGTTCAAACCGGATCAGGGGCTTGCAGCCCCTGCTTTGGCGCGAACTGGACAAAGGGAAAGGGGTGTAGCCACCCCTCGGCCCTGACACACCCATAGGTGGGGCCACAGAGTAGTCCAACCCCTATCTTTAGAATAAAGGTAGGAACCCAGTCCTTAGGACTTTAGATTATACCTGGACGAAACTCTAACACTGAATCCTGGACCTTCGACGCTCTACGACAAGATTAGAGGACTGAAGAATCTCCCTTGGGGTCAAGGAGTGACTCCCCTGCTTGGCAGGCACCAAAGAAGCATCTGTCCGGTTCGCATTACTGAAGCTCCCGTCGGACGCCGAAGTCATCGCATCACCAGAGGTGGATTCTCAGACTTCCCCGAGGCTACCCTGAGTCCCCAGCAAAGCTGAGGCCCGTGGCTATCGTGGGTGACTTGAGACCGTGACCTCTGGACACCGAGCACATTTGCAAGTGCACCATCTTCTGGGTCTCCCAAGAAGTCGTGCTTTGGGCTCCGAGTAGCCCTAGCCTCCAGCACTACCTGCACCGAAGATCACTGGCCCCCACTCCACGAGTGTCCTGCAAGCCAGCTCCACGTGCGGCGTCACGAGGCTCCTTCGCGGTCGCTAGCCCGTTGGCTAGTAGCCCTTAACGAAGGCCAATATTTTCCTTACTTGGCATCCTGGTTGCTCCAGGCCTGCCCTCACTTACCCTCGCTGGGTGAGTTCCACAGACCTTGCTGGTCTGCACCATCGACGATCTACATTTACTCGAGACTTGCCGTTGCCAAGGCTTGTTGGGTCCAATCCGGTCGCCGACACCTCAGCACTCGACAGACATCGAGCACCAGCCCGAATCCTGCTCCTGGTCGCCGACAACGCCTCCCGGACCTCGTGGCTGAAGAGTCAAGACGACCGTCAACGCACCTGAAGCACTCGACATCGGTGGGCATCTGTCCATCGCCTTCCTGGTCACTGGCTAGTGACCCAGACTCTGTCCCCTCTGCTTTCAGGTTCACCAGAACTCCGATCCACTCTTGGATCCACCCGGACACTTTTCTCTTGGCCGCCAGCAGCACTTTGCAGCAGATCGCCATTCGAATCGACGACGAAACCCGACCCCGAAAGGCACCTATGCACCCGGCTTCCCTGGGTGAGGTAACACGAGTACTCCGGTGCTCCCGTGGGTAGAGACTCTTCAAAGTCCTAGATCTCAAAGGGTTTTGTCCTAGTCCTCTTCTAAGTGTCCCTTTCCTCTATTTTCCCGATCCCGACTTTCTCCATAGAAGTTAACGGCGTATCGCGGTTGTGTATTTACACTGCTCGCGTCTCCCGTGGGTCCCCTGTGTCACTACCTTGGGTGGTTCCTTGTGGTCCAAGCACTTCTAGAGGCTCTAGGCCTAGTGTCTAGTTCAGTCGTGGTTCGCATACCACTTTATTGGTATATGGTTTGGTACGCCCCTAGGGCCCAAACGTGTATTTGTGCTATTATTGTGATTTAAGATCTTATAACTTATGTACTTCGAACTCTAGCCTCATAAAGAGACTAGAGGGGTGTGTTTAGTAATAAATACATATATTTTGAATATATACCTGGTGTGGTGCTCTTTCATTTGGTCACTCAAGAGATTATAGACTGGTAAAACAAGCTGCTTTACATTCCTTCAAGACTTAGCCTGAAGGCTGCTCTCCATAGCTACCACTAGGATAGCTTTCAATAAGGTTGTCTTTAACCTACCTACCATAAGAGTCGATTTGGACTGGTGCAAGGTGCCCACTATAATTAGTGGACAGCATATGCCAGGCCAACTTCTCACATAAGGGCACTCCAGATTCCAATCAGAGATGTGCCTAAGGCACATGGAAACCATTTTAGAGAGGAAGCAGATAGACTGGGGCCCTGAATAGCAGGATCCCAGTCCAACTAAGTCATAAACCAGCAAAACACCATAAAAAAAGTGGGGGCAACCATATAGTCAGATTCCACCTTCCTACAAGGAGTAGTAATGCAATGTCAATAGCTCAAACTCGCAGAGCTAAACTTATTGCATTGCAAATGCTTGTTTCTTGTGCTGGCACCCTTTTGGCTGCCTAGCCCCCACACTGGCACAAGCATGCCTGCATTGTAAAGAGGATTGTTTTTGTACAGGAAAGGAACCTTCCTATACAAATACAATCCTCTGAGGCATTTTCCTCTTTTTATATGTGCTGCAGAATGCAGCACACATAGAAAGAGGGATAAATGAGGAGAAATAAATATATTTCTTCTTCTTACACCTTGGTAAATCCAGGAATGCAAAAATATCCATGGGTGGATGAAAGGAAGCACTCATGCTCCACTCATGTAACACGTCCATGGGTCAGAATGACGCAATGCAGTGATTTGGGCTGCATTGTGTTCCTCTGGATTTATCAAGTCAAGCAGGACCGCTTGATAAATCCGACTTACGTAGTGCAAGGGCAGTGCAAAACCTTCATAAATGTGTCCATATATTTTCAAGGTCAACAACAGTGGTTAAGACTAACCCTGGGCAGAGTTCGCGGAGTTACGCTACGCAGAACTCTGCGAAGTGCAAAAAAACCTCCACAGCAATACACGGAGTATGATAGAAAAATGCCGTTCGCGGTGATTGCACAGTGCCGGATTCTTGCCCGCACTGTGCAATTATTGCAAACGGCACCATGCACAGTGCAAGCTTTCCTTTTCTGCCGTTCAGGTACATTTTTACTCGAGCAGCAGCTTTCTCAACGCGAACAGGTATTTGCTCAACGCGAGCGGTCGCGAGCATACGCGACCACTCGCAATGAGGAACCTGACCCCTCCGCGTTGAGAAATCTCACCGGGAGGTTGATATTCCACTCTCGCGCTCGCCAACTTGATGTTGACAATCGCGAACGTTGAGAAATCTCGCCGTGAGGTTGATTTTCCTTGCTTGCGCTCGCCAACTTCACGTTGACAAACGCGAACGAGAAAAAATCTCGCCGGGAGGTTAATTTTCCTTGCTTGCACTCGCCAACTTGACGTTAAAAAAATGCGACCGAGGAAAAAAACTATGCTCTGCTACGCGGGGTGGAATTTTTCGGATCCCCGAAATCTCTGCATAATGTGAAGTGCGGATAACTCCGCATACTCCGCAAGCAGAGTTCAACGCCCTGGCCTAGTGAAGACTGCTATTAGCAGAGCTGGGGATTCAGACAGGAGGACTTCAAAAGGCTTTTGTGCAAGTATAAGAAGAGTAAAAATACTGAACTGGGGGAATATCTACAAGAACTTAAAGCCACCGTAGCGTCAATTTTTTGACGTTATGGCGGCTATTTTTTATTGTATTTTTATCGTCGTATTTACAAGTTACTGCTAACTACAGGTAGCAGCACTTTTCCAGTGTAAACGTTAATTTTGAAGATCGCCACTCCTGTTAGCGGGACTTAACAAACATGAGATGAAAGGTGGGCGTTCCCGTGAAAAAACTGTCACTAACCACACTTTGCGATATTTACAACGAAATTCCCATCCGGCGATAACCCCCCAAAAGTGCTGCTAAGTCCAGTTAGCAGCAGGTTTTTAAGACCAAAAAATAGCTGGTCTAAAAAATGGTGCAAACACACCTGTACATACGGGAGACAATCCCAGAACCTCATTGGCATTCTCAAGGACGTCATGGAGGTACTACTCTGGCAGCTTGGAGCTCCAAGATGACCACCACCTCCACCATCTCCACCGCCCCAACCAGCATCACCAGCACCACCACAGAGGCAGCGCCGCAGAAAAGAGCGGGTCTACCGCCAATGGATCAACCTGATACACCTTTGCCAGAGGATGTGATAGCCCACTACAGGCTAAAAAGGACCTCCATCCTACGATTACTCACTCAGATAGCGTCAAGGCTGCATGCCCCATCACAGTGCAGCACCAACATCACTCCGCAGATCAACCTATTCGCCGTGCTGCACATGTTGGCCTCAGGCACATTTCAGACCACCACTGCCAGAGTGGGAGGAATGCCCCAGGCATCCTTCTCAAGGATACTCTCCACTTTTTTGGATGCCATCATCAGCCTGATACCGCAGCACCTACACTTCCCCAACACTGCGCAAGAACAACTTGACAACAAGCAAGGCTTCTAGCAAGGCCTACATGTGTTGGGGGCAATCAACTGCACCCATGTGCAACTTCTGCCTCCTGAGACACTGCACTTATATACAGGAACAGGAATCACACACACACATGAATGTGCAGGCAATTGTGGACCACCTGGGCCTGTTCATCAATGTCGCTGCCAAGTGTCCAGGGAGTGTGCATGACTCCTACATCTTCCGCCAATCGGTCATCAACCAGCGCTTTGAGAAAGGCACATATGGAAATGGACTGCTCGTTGGTGAGTACAAACTGAACACACCACACACCTCAAGTCACCAATCATGTAGCACAACCATGTGAGAATGCAATGGTAGCAAAATGAATCCGACATACATTATAACAGGGCCAGCTACTAAACACAAACACATAATGGCAAAGAAACACACATATGTAAGTTGGCCCACCTAGGGGGTAGGCCAGAAATACTCTCACAAACCACTAAGTCACTCTCGGAATATAAATCTTGCTGAACTCATCAGAAAAAATAGAAAGTAGTCAATGCAGCATGTGACACAAGACATATGCTTGCGCTGGGGCTTCATCCATCCTTAAACAAAGACATGTACCATATGCACAGCAAGATGACAGATCACCCTGATATCCCCTGCACTGGTGCACACATTAGCTGACATGCACAAACACAGCCACCCATGCAATATGCTACAAGGGTGCCTGCCTCATGGGGAGGAAAGGATTTCTGCATGAAGGGACACCTAACTGCGCACAAACAATCACAAGAGTTGACTTAGCATTATTTTGGGTTGTGTCAGAATGTAGCATGCATAGAAAGAGCATTCACACAAGAGAACTGTCAATCTCACCACATGTTGCACATCCCTATGCCTCCCCTGGTGAGGTGCATCAATCAGATCCATTCCCTGCTGGGAAATTAATAAAAGATGTGCAAAAGTAGCCAAATAAATGTGTTCTGAGTGGGAACACACACAGCTACATCCATGGGCATAACCCCATCATGCATACAAGCACATTCAAAGTTATCATATGCACAAGGACATCAATAGACATGTCTGTTGTCTTGACATTGTTATATCCCGCATAGATGCCCTAATGTAGATCCGTTCGTACATGCCCTAAAATTGACGTATTCATATTTACCCTAATATGGTCATATTCGTACTTGCCCAATTATGGTCATGGCCGCATATCCCCAATTATGGTCACAACTGTACATGTCCTATTATAGTATGATTCCTTATATAGGCATGATCTTTCACCTACATTGGTCCCAGCTAGTACACAACGAGCTCTGAGGGCTGAACGTTATCTATCCTGTGGTTTTGAATGCAGCAGGGTTCTTCCAAACACAGGCCCACACTGTACTCATTATTTATGCAAGGCTTTCTAAGAATACACCACCAGCATAATGTATGTACAAAGTTCACCCCTGACGTCTTCCTCATGTCCAATACAAACCATACTGAGGACCGAGACTCTTTAGGGTATAAATACACCACAGCTTGCCCCGGTAAAACAGAGGGAACCGAGACTTCCATGCTGACACACTGACCAGAGACGCTGAGGCTCCTGCATGCAGTCGCTCCAGCTGACAGTGGTCTGACACAACCCGGACGGGGTGTCCAACTCGAGACCAGGACAGGGTCCCACACTCTCTCTATTCAGGTATGGGGGTTCCACTAAATCCTAGGAGGATTCTTGGCTCTTAGCTTCTAAGACCTACACACATATGCTAGGTACACACAGGTACATCAAGGTAGGCATCGTAGGAGTACGCACACTTTGCATAATGCTTTTATATTCATGTATGTATCCATGATTATCGCAATATGGTAGAATTGTTCTATCCCTTTGCTTTGCTGATAATATATCTCTGCTTTTGCCTGCTGGTCTCTGCAGCACATCTATTTTACACTAGAATAACAACTGTTCAATAAATACTTATTGAAACGCCCGACTGTTTATTCTGTGTAACTCTCTGAGACAAACCGAATAAGTGAGCACGAGTGACTGAGCGAAAGGTAGTACATTGTTTCCACGATTCTGAGGGAATCAGGGTTGTCATGTTCTAAGGTTGCCAGAAACTATTCTCTCCCCGATAAGAGGAGACACTAGTGGCACTGCGAGCTAGCTAATGCGAAACCAGGCAAACATATACGGTGGGGGTGCTCAGAGCTAGTCTGCCACCAAGCCCGCAGTATATGTTATCCAAATGCGCAGGTCCTGCAGGGGTACTATAGAAACTACACGACATGGCGCCACCAACGTTGGTTTGGTACTTATTTAACAGTAGAATCTGAGTAGTTCAGTCGTGCTATTCTCAGAGAACCTACTCACAAAAACCCCAGAGACGTCTGGAGTGGGTGGGCACAAACTCCGCCGCAGCTGAGTAGTATGAGAATACTATTTATTGGCTGTTGGTTACTCAAGCTTGAAGGATATTTAGTTCCTACAATTGTGCACTTACCCCCTATTTTAAGACCTCTTTAATCTCCCTTCTTCCAATTAAAAATGGTGGAAGAAACAAGCGCAACAGGGAGAGTTACAACAAACCTCTTTGGTTTAGAAGAAGACCCTGAAGAAGCAATACAAATTGCACCAAATTTCAGAAGGGCAGTCACCATAAAACTTCTAGAACATGGCTTACGAGCCAGGGGTGGTACAGTAATTTTCGTGATTGAGGCACACGAATCTAATAAAACAGAGGTGTTCTATTTTTGGGTTACATTCCAGGCAACTAATGCAATTACAAATGTGTTTCACTACTACCTAGAAGGTGAAACACCAGCAGACTATACTCCCTTTGAGGGAGTAGAGGCCCCGCTCACTTACCAGGAGCATAATTACTGGTTTAAAGGCGCTCTACCCCACTTACGAGGAAGAGCAAGATTAGGCCCGCTCGGAGGAGCAGGAGCCACATGGCCCATATTAGCGGCGTACACACTGCATCCTGACATTGACACAATGCCACAGCCAGACTTACTCGTACAACACAGAGATTTAATTAAAATCTACAGAAACCTCACACAATTTGTGATGAGGACTTTAACAGTTCACCCTGCACCAGCTGCAGCACAAGACACTCCAGTCCAAGGTACAGTTAATAAAATAACTCCACAAACATTACACTTGATAATGGGCAAAATGCCAGCAAAACACAAACAAATCCCATTCTGGATAGCTCAGAAAATAACTCGGCTTGAGGCAGTATTCCCGAAAACTACCACCTGTGATGAACTTAGAATTCTAAGAAAATGCTTGCCCATGGGTCTCACACCACAAGTAGAGGACTGCACCTCTTGGGGTTCAGTCTTTGCTGCCATATATACCAGAACACATGGTATCCCGTCCTTAGCAGTAGTACCTGACGTATTGAAACAGATACAAAATTAGTACGGAGCAGAGCCTGCCCTTAACTTAGAGATGAAGTTGCTAAACAACTTTGAACAGGTCTCAGCCATAATACTAGCTAACATTAAGGGGAAGCAGCTTCTGTGGCGATCCGCCAACACCTAAGGGAGTTCGGTCCAGACGACCAACAACACGAACTACCCAAAATAATCGAAACTGCATATGCAGAATTAGGCAGAGACAGTTTGGGTGGGAAAGCATTAAAATCACAACTGGGCAGTCCTGAAAAGGACACTACAAAGCAGACACCTACTTCTTCTAAAAGAAGTGGGAAAATAAAAAACAACAAGTCTAAAGACACCAGATCTCAGTCCAGAGGTAGAGTCTCCTCAACAGGAGCCCTCTGAAAGAGGTATAACCTCAGGAATAGGGATAACATTAAAAAACCTGACAGGTATCAGGAAACTGATACTCGTTCCTCTCGTTCCTTTCAGGGTTCATCACGAAACTCCGAGAGGAAGGACGATCAAAGGAGAGTACAAAGTCCAGAGACACGCAACACGCTGTGGACTACGCACCTAAAAGAGGATAAACAAAAATCAAAACCTCAGTTCAAAAAGAAGACGGTAGCAGGTCTCAAGATCAGACATGCCCAGAATTCTGAGGACACAGCTTCTGAACGGGGAATGGGCTCTGACGATGCTAGACAGCGTGGCAGAAGTAACGATAGCTCACCAGAACCTGAAGGAATTTCTGGTTACAGCGGAGTTGAGTGAGTATATCTCGGTGGAAACACCTGATACTCGGGTAAGTGTCCCACATAAGTTACATGAGATAACACTCCGGATGGAGGGGGACAAGCCCAGAAAAGTTAAGGGTCTCTTGGAAAAATCTGTCATCTGGTTATGACATTCTATTAGCAGAACAAGACTGGCCGCCTGCATTCGTCATGGAGTGCCCTAGGGGAGAAATGATAATTTTTCCAGCCTTTTCCGACCTCGTTCCCATTCACCTAAAACATGCATATGCGCAGGAGTGGGCGGTTGCCCTAGCTACGGCATTGTACAAAAATCATGCTGGTTGGGATGAGGATTCAACCCACCACGTGATCCCATTAAAAGTTTCCCTAAATGCTCAAAGGCAATACCCTATAAAGCAGGAAGCTAAAAAACAAGTCAGGGAGATTCTAGATCAACTTGAATATCAGGGGGTGATAGAAAATTGCACTTCACCTATGAACAATCCTTTGTTCCCCGTAGCCAAACCTGACAATACATATCGTCTAGTTTTAGATTACAGACATTTAAACACTTGCACGAAGACATTTGCAGTTCAAAATGCACACAGTGCCACATTAATGAATAACATTGTGCGGAAAAAATACAAAACAACACTTGATATCTCAAATGGATTTTTCTGCCAAAATATAGCGCCTGAAAGCAGGTATCTGACCGCATTCAGTGCGTTAGGGTCCCAACAGCAATTTTGACGACTCCCCAAGGGTACAAGAATAGCCCGGGGTTGTTCTCAGCAAGGGTAACAGAGTTACTCCAAAATTTGGATGATGAGGCATTGTCCTATGTGGATGATATTTATCTGACGGACGATGACTTAAAGAGGCACTTGACCAGGGTGAGCACCATTATTATGGGATTCGCCTCTGAGAGCTATAAATTTATTTAAAAAAAATAAAAAATTGCCCACCTCAATGTCCTGTTTTTAGGATACGAGCTGTCAAGTGAGGGAGAAAGCCTAGCAGCTAACTTTTTAGAAAAGTGTGCGCTGCTCCAACCTCCAAAATCATTAAAGAATTTACAATCAATTCTGGGATTCCTAAATTTTGGTCGAACATACATTTTGGATTACGCAGAAAGGGTAAAACCTTTCTACGACTTAATAAAACCTGACTTTTCAGTCAAACAATGGACACAGGAACACACAAATATCCTGCGTTCCATTCAAGAAGACATGATAGCTTCTAAACATTTACAGACACGCGTAAACGTACGCAACTTGGTGATCCGAGTCATAGCGGGTCAATGCGGGTACACTTATTTAACTTTTAATGAAGGTGAAACAGTACCAATTGCATACAAGTCACACCTGTATACAAACGCAGAAATGCGCTTCACTTCAACAGAAAAAATCCTGACAGCAGTTCAGACCGCTGTAGCAAGAGAGAGAGCTCTGGCTCACGGAAAACGCATAATTGTCGTGACCCCAGTACCAGCTTTAGAAGCTGTTACAAAAGCTAGCATTCCAAATGCTAAAGCCTTACATCCATGATGGATACAATGGGCTAATTCTCTAACTGCAACGGATGTTGAATACAGATTTGATCCTAGTTTAAAAACACAGGCATTCCTGCAATACGAACAAGAATATCCTCTACCAAATGAAATTTTGCCTCTAGATCAGTATGAATACATTATTTACACTGACGGTTCTGCTCAACCCGCCACAGGAAGTAAGCAAGCTTACAGCGCAGCGTGTGCGATTGTTAAAGGTCGCATGCATGATGGCAAGTTCCATCCGAGTTGCACAAAAACGCAATCTCTAGGAGACTGCACGGCTCAGTTGGCAGAACTCAAAACATTAATACTGGCACTTATAAATACGGATCACGAATTCCCCACACTAATTGTGTGTGATTCCTTTTACTGTGTACAGTCGTACAATGAATATCTACATCATTGGGAACAAAACGGGTTCAAGGATGCAAAGGTGGCACAATTAAGCATAAAATGCTATGGGAACAGGTAGTGGAGTTGAGAAGCGAACTACCAAGGGCTCACGTGATACATACACTGAGTCATCAGCATGATGGCGTTCACGTTGAAGGAATTCATTGGCTGATGAAGACGCAAAGGGGGCTGTTCGCACAGCCGCCGTAGCTGCAGTTACTCGTTCAAAGACGAGAATAGACGTCGAGATAATGGTAGCTGTTAATGCTTCACGCAAAGGCAGCACAGCAGTACCTAAAAAATTTCCACTCAAGTACTCCTACAAGTTTGATGCACAAAACATTCCATATGCTCAGATTCCTGGAGTGGGGGATAGAGTAATACCAAATATGGATCGTAGGCAAGGCTTAATTTTAGCAGCACACGAGGGTTTGGGTTCTGCACATACAGGCGTTACAGCAACTATTTCTTTGCTGAAACAGCGCTACTGGTGGCCAGGATTAACAAAGCAGACTAAAGACTATGGGGCCAATTCCGATCTGGGTCGGAAAGCTCTCTGACCGAGCCGGATCCGGAGAGATTTCCGACCGAGCCGGACTCCCCCAGTCCGACCGAGCGAGTACGATGCGGCTGTATGCTGCCCGACTCAATTCGGTCGGACTCCCATTGAAGTCAATGGGAGCCGGTCGTACAACGCGTACACGGGCTCCCATTGACTGAATGGGCACGTGGCGAACAGGGGGGCCCCCTACAGTGGGTACGCGTCGGTGCGACTTGCACCATACATGCATGTGTAGGGGGAACCCTTGGGTCCCCCTCTGTGTTCGACTCGTGCGGCTACGCATGCAAGTCCGGCTCCGGGTGCTTTTGCGAGCCGGACGCTCCAACTCGATCCGCCCGTCCGACGCGTGCATCGTACTCGCTCGGTCGGGAAACGTCTCCATTGCGTGGTGCGAGCCGTGTCCGTACGAGTCGGTCGGAGCGGTTCGGACCCGGGAACGAGTCGGTCGGCGATTTCGCGTGCGCTCGCATCGTACTTGCTCGCTGGGACGACTGTACGAATCGGTCGGAAAAAAGGCCTCCGAATCGGATCCGGTAAAGCCGAATCCGATTCGGAGCCCTACCGGCCGAGATCGGAATCAGCCCCAATGTCTTGAAATGCGACATCTGTCAGCAGATAAAAGGCTCCACCGTAACACGCCCGGCGCAAACACCATTGCTGAAGTCAGACAAACCTCTCGCATGTGTGTATTTGGACCACTGCGGACCCCTACAATCTGATGGGTCCAAGAAATATATCATGGTTGCAGTGGATTCCTGCTCACGTTTCCTATGGGTTTGGCCTCAGCGCTCGGCTGATGCTCGAACTGTTATAAAAGATTTGCGAGTCTTTATCGGCACATACGCAGTTGGCACGTTACATTCTGACCGTGGTCCGGCGTTTAGCTCTCGGGCTTACAAAGAGGCCATGGAAGGAATGGGCGTAGCATTGCGGTACTCCTCTCCGTATCATCCTGAGGGAAATTCTGTTGTGGAGAGGAAAAACCGAGACTTAAAGCAATCTTTAACAGCTAGGGTATTAGGCAAGGGCGGTAGATGGGTCGATCACCTTTATGGGGTACAGCGCGCAATCAATAATCAGCCAAGAAGCTCTCTAGGAGGTGTCACTCCTTACGAGGTCCTATTTGGGACAAGAATGTGGGTACCTGATCTTGATTGTGAAGGCACAGTGGCGGATGAAAAACCATTTGATATCCATGATCGTTTGGCTGTTTTACAGGATCTAAATGAATCCAGGACACAACAAAGTAACGTGCTCCAGAAACAGGCCGCCACTGAGGAAGTCAAGGCAGTAACGGCAAGACCTATCTGGATCCCAAAACTCGGGGATCTAGTCAGAGAGAAGATTGCTGACAAGAAAGAATTTGGGCCATCCTACAGAAAGCCAGTAGCGGTCCTTGCAATCCACAGCACAAGAACTGTACTTCTGCCGCCTCTTGCTGGAAAAAAGGAGAAAAGATTTGTCTCAATCGACTTAATCAAACCACACTATGTGGCCGATACTAAACAGTAGGCCTCGTGGACTCCACAGCAGCAGACGCCCTCCTCTCACTACAATCCAAGAAGTTCAAACAGAAAGACTCATCACGTTTGAAGAGCAACCTGTACGGAATGAAGGACTAAGCAACAATGCTATGGAACTTGTTCCACTTCAACAAGAAATTCATCTTCAAGAAGAAAATCAACTTAACAACCAAGTTGCAATCAGACCTAATACAGACATCTACGTCAACATGCCTCGTCAAGAGCAAAATCCGATTTCAACAAATGCCGATGCAATTTCAACAATTGATCGAACTGCTTCTGGGTATTTCATGAACTTTGATACGTTTTCACTGGACCCAAGTGAGCCGGAAACGACGCCAGCCAAAAAATCACTCCAACAAAAACTCATTGACTTTTTGAACTTTTTTAGAAAGACTTACCTAGTGTCACCTTGGATAGAACTATGGTATATCACTGGGATTTTATTTTTCATTTTCTGGCTAGGTTTAATAATAACTTTTAGTATGCTTATTAATGGATGATACTTCCAACCAAGCTCTACAGCCCAAAGAGTCAAATTGATTTTAAAACCACACCAGTCTTCACATCGTGAACCAAGAGACTTGTCTTCAGTGAACATTACAGCAGTTCCTATACCGGACGGTATAGTATGGGACAAGATTGATTATGATATATTAGGTCCGACTGAACTTTTAAAACTAAAACATGTATTTAAAATTTCTTTAAGTGATTTCATTACCTCCAGTACATTTTCTGATGATTGGGACACTGAAACTGTAAATGCTATGATGTCTGATTTAGAAAAAACTGCAGCATTTCCGAACAATGAAATGTTAGAAGGTACTTCAGACTATGATACATTGTACTGTTACCAACATTTTGGTGCTCATTTCTTACACAAGTCTATAACACCTAGAAATGTATTTGAATACCACCAGTGGGAACACTGCCCAACACCTCCAAAAGGTAGTTCACAAGCATTTGCACAGAAATTCACATACTTCTCAGGGTTTAACACATCCGATCCGAAGTCATTTTATTATAAAATGGAGAAAACTTCAGCTCAGAAAATTATGTTAACAAACACCAAACATATTTACTCTGCATCTTTTTTGAAACAGTTGTCTAAACAGGGTTTCGATCTATGGAAAGACACAATAGAATCAAAATCAATCTGGGGTTCTAGGGACTGGCAAGTCCAGGGAATAGAAGCACTTTTTAGAGCATGCATCATTCCGCAGCAGATTTTATTTCTGAACGAAACTGTGCAACAGACATCCTTTCTTGGATTAGCCAAGGGCAAGGAAATGAACACACCGGGGTTTCCAACACCATCGCAGATGGGTGGGGGGCAGAACTCAACTACACAAGGGGTAGGATTAGATGCCATTTTCCAGTACAACAGATCAGATCCTGATTGGACAGAATGGCTGGTTTGGCCCATTGACACAAACAAATGTCAACAGAGATTTATGAATACAACCAGAGGGTTTAGTATCCATAGGCCAGATTCACGCTATATACAAAGACATCACCCAGGGGTAGTGACATCGTATAGTGTTGGGAAGTTGTGCCTTGACTGGCTAGAGACCTCAACACTGACAGAAGTAAAACACCACTTGACCTTACTCACACCTGACATGGATGTTAGAGATTTTCTACTGGGACCAAAGAAACAGCGTCAGAAATGTTTCATATATGCAGGCCTTTATGCCTACTATAATGAAAACTGGAAAATATCCCAACAAGAGGCCGCAGAAAGAATACGAGAAATAGACCGTATTAACTTAGAAAAGGCATTAGCTGTAGTGGATAATGGGTTAACAACTTTGACCTCCAGGATTTACTCCTTAGGCAACATTGTGTCCTCGGCAATCGACATATTAGAACAAGATCTGGCCTTGTTACAACACGGGCAATCTCAGCTACGTTCTATTATGATGTTAAGCTGGACGCTGCAATCTTTGCGTGCAGGCTATGTGCCATGGCGTTTTATAAACACCACGTCTCTGTTCTCAGAGTACAATCTAACTGATAAACAGACAGAAATGGCACAAAGGGGAGCCAAATATACAATGCTGCGTATTGAGGGCCTGATTCACAGAACTAACTTACGTCAAAATCCTAAACTTACAACAATTTTGGTATTCACAGAATGAACTTACACATTTGGGTATTCACAGAATGAACTTACACATTTGGGTATTCACAGAATGAACTTACAACAATTTTGGTATTCACAGAATGAACTTACACATTTGGGTATTCACAGAATGAACTTACAACAATTTTGGTATTCACAGAATTAACTTACACATTTGGGTATTCACAGAATGAACTTACAACAATTTTGGTATTCACAGAATTAACTTACTCATTTTGGTATTCACAGAAGGCACTTACTCATCAATGAGTAAGTGCCTTCTGTGAATACTAAAATGTATAAGATTACACAAAATGTGTAAGTTACACAAAATGAGTAAGTTACACAAAATGTGTAAGTTACACAAAATGTGTAGTAAGTTACACAAAATGTGTAAGTGTCTTCTGTGAATACCAAAATGAGTAAGTTTATTCTGTGAATACCAAAATGAGTAAGTTCATTCTGTGAATTCCAAAATGGTAGTAAGTTTAGGATTTTGTCGTAAGTTAGTTCTGTGAATCGGGCCCTGAGAAACTGGAAAGGTTACCATTCACTGTAGCCGAATCACCATCAACAGAATGGCTCATTCATTGCCAAATCACTCTGCCGGTCGCTATGTTTCAGTTTCAATATTGCCTTGAGCAAAGGCAGGCAGGCAAATATGTAAAAATGGGTAAGGGATACATCAAGGAAACTTGGGAGTTACCATATAGATACCGATGCCGGAATGGGGATCGAGAAGTGTATCTGAGTGGTACTAACTGCAAGAACGCTTTGAGCGGTTCTCTCATGTGTCAGGATATTTCTCTACACGGAGCCTGCAGTGGTTCAGTGGCGAACTTATCTTGTCACATGTCAGTGGCCCCAGTGGCCATGAACACGCCGGTTTTCCAGCCGCTCTCGAATGCGAGTTACTTAATGCTAAATGATCAAGGTTGTTGTGGGATGCTTCCGGGCGTCGCATATCTAGTAACTGTTAACTCCAGGGTTACTTGCTGTATGCAAGTATTTTTCCCGCCACTGAACACAGTCAGGGAGGCGACGTTATGGCCTTCGCTGAATGTTTCTTTTATACAGTTTGATACTTTGAGCAGATTGAAAGCCATGCTTTTACAGCAACCCGTGCCCTTAACCTCCGCTCGAGAAACCTATGAACTTCAAGTTGCAAGGACCTCGACCGAGATACAGGCACACATACAAACAAACTGCCCGTTCATTTCGCAGAAATGGTGGGACGTATCTTTAACATGTCAGATACGAGCGGAATTGTACACCTATTTAAGACCATAGGGTCAGGACTGTTAAGCACCTTTCAGACAGTCCTCGGAGTAATCCCAAATTCTATACACTCCGTAGTGGGAAGCGTATTTGGAGGGTTCCCGCTCATCTTGTTTCTAATCGCAGGAATCCTGATTGTAATATTGCTGCTACGCAATGGACGGCCCACTTCCCGAGGGAATGGTGAACATGCTCCTGGAGCGGAAATACCGTGAACGCATGGTACAACTTCTGGGTATTTCTTGACTGCGAGAACTCAGTGCCTCCTGGTTTCTATCATTTAGACCAGTCTGGATGGACTGCATCTTACCTGTGCTTCGATGCCTGTTCTGCGGAGAAGAATGCACGTTGGATCTTTGTCTAACATTTCCATCAGATGCGCCTCCGGACATGGATGCAATGCTTGACCCCATAAAGGCCCATGCTCTGCGTTGTCCCCAGCGGCTTCCAATTCTGATGAATGCATTCCTGGAGAATCCACAGGTGCCGTTCGCTCCTGCTGGGTTAGGTGACTCCTCCACAGGCACCCAGGTAACAACTGCCGCACAAGCTGCCGCAGCACCGACTGTTGGCAGTACTACATTCCATCTATGTGCGATTGACGTTCTCTGTGAGGCGTTGGATTTGTCATCTACAGCAGCTGACACCGATAATATTGAGCTTCCCAGCCAGGACGCGTAATCTTGAATTGGCTCATCGTGTCCTGGGAAAGAATTTGGCTTCTTCACTCGTTTCAGAATAAAACAATCTAAATTTGGAACATTTTCTTACATTGACACTTTCGCTTGAGAAAAGTATGGCCTTCTCCTGCTTATGGTAATACAACTTCTATAGAGAGACGATATTGACTTTTGAGTGGCAACTAGGAAAAGCTGAATTTAAACATTTTTTTTTTTTTACACCAAAACTTTTTAACGATTTTTTAGAACCATGTTTTTACTTGCTTTTAAAAATGTTTTTAAATTGCCCAGATTTTAAGTATGGTCATTTATTATCCAGTTCGGAAGTGGAGTGGGTGTTATATCCCGCATAGATGCCCTAATGTAGATCCGTTCGTACATGCCCTAAAATGGACGTATTCATATTTACCCTAATATGGTCATATTCGTACTTGCCCAATTATGGTCATGGCCGCATATGCCCAATTATGGTCACAACTGTACATGTCCTATTATAGTATGATTCCTTATATAGGCATGATCTTTCACCTACATTGGTCCCAGCTAGTACACAACGAGCTCTGAGGGCTGAACGTTATCTATCCTGTGGTTTTGAATGCAGCAGGGTTCTTCCAAACACAGGCCCACACTGTACTCATTAATTATGCATGGCTTTCTAAGAATACACCACCAGCATAATGTATGTACAAAGTTCACCCCTGACGTCTTCCTCATGTCCAATACAAACCATACTGAGGACCGAGACTCTTTAGGGTATAAATACACCACAGCTTGCCCCGGTAAAACAGAGGGAACCGAGACTTCCATGCTGACACACTGACCAGAGACGCTGAGGCTCCTGCATGCAGTCGCTCCAGCTGACAGTGGTCTGACACAACCCGGACGGGGTGTCCAACTCGAGACCAGGACAGGGTCCCACACTCTCTCTATTCAGGTATGGGGGTTCCACTAAATCCTAGGAGGATTCCTGGCTCTTAGCTTCTAAGACCTACACACATATGCTAGGTACACACAAGTACATCTAGGTAGGCATCGTAGGAGTACGCACACTTTGCATAATGCTTTTATATTCATGTATGTATCCATGATTATCGCAATATGGTAGAATTGTTCTATCCCTTTGCTGATAATATATCTCTCCTATTGCCTGCTGGTCTCTGCAGCACATTTATTTTACACTAGAATAACAACTGTTCAATAAATACTTATTGAAACGCCCAACTGTTTATTCTGTGTAACTCTCTGAGACAAACCGAATAAGTGAGCACGAGTGACTGAGCGAAAGGTAGCACATTGTTTCCACGATTCTGAGGGAATCAGGGTGTCATGTTCTAAGGTTGCCAGAAACTAATCTCTCCCCGATAAGAGGTGACACTAGTGGCACTGCGAGCTAGCTAATGCAAAACCTGGCTAACATATACGGTGGGGGTGCTCAGAGCTAGTCTGCCACCAAGCCCGCAGTATATGTTATCCAAACGCGCAGGTCCTGCAGGGGTACTATAGGAGCTACACGACAACATGTCCCAGTAAGTCAATTGCACCAGGCAGCAGTGCTACTGTGACTCAAACAGTGACCAGCCTGGGGGTGAAGAGGCATGTCAATAACCCACAATTAGCACTATATTTAGCATTCAAGTATTTCCGGTGCCAGCTAACCTCAGCCCAATAACTCACAACGATGTATCATGCTGATGCACAAACATAGTAATGTCCCAAAAGGCAAAGTGGCTGTTTTACAAGGCCCATGTGTCACCGGTGCCTCATTTACAATCTGTGCAGAAGAGGAGTACCGGTTGTGCAATTGGCCTGAAAATAACCCAATGGTGTTCTCAGGTACCCAGACATCCTGACAGTGACAACATGGAGGTAATACACAGCACCTGGCCAATCGCGTCATGGTGATGTGTAGGCTGTATAGTACATGCAATTCAATTACAGTGATGCATGTCAATTGTATGTACCACAACATGATAAATTAGAAAGTACAAAGCTGCACAATGGACACAAAATCACAAATCCCATTCTGCAAACACAGGACGCACAAATACTAACGGACACTTCTCTCTATTTCCTGTTTCAGGTGATCAAGAATACACACTGTCACCATGGCTGATGACCCCCATCAAAGTGACCCACACACAGGCCCAGAAAGACTACAATGTTGCACTGCGACACACAAGAGCCAGGATTCAGAGTCCTCAAATCAAGGTTCCGGTGCCTTGATCTTTCGGGGGGCGACTCCTGTACAGGCCTGAACTTGCCTTTAAAATCATACTGGCTTGTTGCATTTTGCACAAAATCTGTGTACGGGCAAACACACCACTGCCAGAAGACAAGGAGGAGCAGGACAATCCGGAGGATGGCCAGGACGAAGAAGCTGATGCAAGATACACCACAGCTTCTGCTGCAGAAACAGCAAGGAGGGATGCCATCATCTGCAATTTTTTCACCTAATCACCATTATCAAATGTCCTGTCAAAAGCATTTCTTCAAACAAAAGTCCACATAATCTAATTATTAAAAATTAAATTTCACTACAACAATGTCTTGTATGCTTGGTTTGTGACTTCTGAAGGTGATCAATCATGGAAATACACGGTAACAAATCAACAGTGTAACACAGATCACGCACCTAGACAGGGATATGACACCAATTGAAGGAAGAGTGTGAATGTGACAATGTATTGGGCATCTGAACTAATTACTGTGTATGGTTCCTCGGTGAGAATCAAAAACTGTGTGTTGTTTCTATAAAGGAGCACAATCAGGTCTGTTTTCACACAAGAGCGTAGTACAACATAAAATCTGTGTCTGATGCATCATTGTAGCTGGTGCCACATTGCTCTAAACCATCATAATATTAGAAACACAACATATTGTGAATTTGTGCCACCTGAAAAAATGTAAATTACAGTAGTCGCAAAGATACATGACAAATATGTACTAGATCCACTTGCGGTTGTGGAGGATGAAGATCCAGAGGATAGTAAAGTTAGAATAACAGATGTATCGGCACAGTGCAGGGAATGCTCTAAACACCAAGCATACCAATTCATTCAACATTAGCAAGTGACATTATCTCCCTAGCTGACCCATGTGTCACTGGAATGACAGATAAGCACATGTCTTGCATCACTGACACTGTGCATGAATCATCCATCAACACTGCACTGGTCTAACAAAGCAATAGTCACATAAGCAAAAACAATGACACATAAGTCAGCCATGGGACAACTGGCAAGGCATCAGCAATCAACAACATCTATGTAGGCCAATGGACCTGGCAATGGAATGTCAATAATGTGTTGAGGTAACATGCACAACAACATTTGTGTGGCATGGCAATGAATGTGGAGAATGGGCTACATCCTCAACAAATAACACTTACTCTGTGTTGACACCTCAAAGAAAGACGTTTCCCGTTTCACCGAGTGCAGCGAGTGCGAGTGCAGCGAGGAGCAGGAGCACAGGGATGTTGTGAGCGCCGCTGCCGAGAACGCTGAGAACATCGCAATCCCTCGTTAAGCCCAGCCCCGGCCTCGGTTTTGTCCCGGTTTGGTCTGAGATCCCCTTACCGGCCCAGCCGAGCAAGCAACCTTGCCACAGGTCTAGCGCAGGCCGAGCGTAGCTGTGTGCGGCTGTGTACAGCTGAGCTGAGGCTGTGCTGAGCTCCAAGGGTTCTCCTGGGTTTTTGCCTGCCTACGACTTACCGGCTTCCCGACATTGTGCTGCAGTCCTTCATTCTCCACCCTTGAGTGATCATCGGACCACTGGACTCTCAGGGGTAGAGGTGGGGCAGAGCCCCTCTATCACTGCGAAGTCAGAGCAGAGGAGAGGAGGAGCAAGCAGTGAGCTGCAGTGAGGTGAAGTGAAAGCAGTGGGAGCAGAGCGGAGCCGGAGCTCTGCAGCCAGAGCAGTCAAGCACGAGCAGCGCACATGAGCCGGTGTCATTGTGGCATTAATTTGAACCAAGCCGAATCAAACCAACTTCGGCGTGCATCGGCTCCAGTGGCGACATTAGCGGCACCACAGCTCAATAAGCAGGTTAGCCATAGCCATAGCCGTAGCTGTGAGTTGCCGTGAGTTGCAGGTTGTGGATGCCACCTACTAAGCGCCGCCTGAGGGGAGCAAGAAGCAAGTAGCAGAGGGTCTTGTGGGTACTGTCTGATTTCGCGGAAGCGGCCGACATTAGGTCGGTGCGGCTTGAGAATCGGTGCTCCATTAAGGAATAAAGGGAAACATAAACCACTCCACCATTCTGCTGATCAACACTGCTCAACATAGTTTAAAACTATTTATAAGTTCGGCAGCAGGCGTTAGACCATCCTAGTTATAACCCCATTTCAGCTCAACCACAAGCACAAGTCTGGTCTTGGTTAAGGTCCCAGTTTTGCTAGCTGAAGGGTGGTCCTCGAACCTCTGTAAGGCACAGCGCAGCAGGAAAAGCAGTAGTTGGCGATAGGCCACTGGACAGAGTGAGAGTTGAGAGTTGGAGTCTCCTGATCCGGTTTGGAGATAGCGGACGGAAGAGTGGAGAGCGGAGCAGAGAGGAGCGGAGAGCGAAGGCCCTGGCATGGCCGGAAAGTTGAAGCGCATATTTCTGATTAAGTGAGTGGAGGTAGGAGTCAGCCAAGCCAACCAGGCAGGCACAAAAGCCTGTAAGCCCGAGCGAGATGACCACTAGAAAATTATGCTCGGGCGTGTGCTCTCCTCATCATCAAGTCAATCTCATAAATTAAGAATATCGTTCAGCGGCACTAGACAATTACAGCAACTTTGCTACAAATCCCATCCTGCCATTACTGTTTTTTTCCGAAAAATGCCCCGGATTACTTCTGAGGTGGCAGCAGTGGTCTAAGAAGGTTTGACCTTCAATTTCCACCCAGAAACGTCGTCTTCGTTGCCCCTCATGGAATCACATGGACATCAGGGTAGTTCTGCTGGGTACCAGGTGCAGTCTTGCGAAAGGACTCGGGCCCGGGCCCAGATAACTGAAAGGGTTGAGGATGGTTCAAGTGAGCTACCATCTGATGCTACCCCCTGTGCAAACTTGGGTTCAGACTCTTTTGTTATCCAGCAGAGCCAGCTACATAGTTCCTTGAATAGGACAAAGCAGCCAAAGCAGTCAAGGTTTGACTGCATGACTGATGTTACACCTGCAGTTTTACCGGTTCGGGGGGACATCTACATGGGACCAAGCGAGGATGGTGGTTTGGATGATCTTCTGGGTGATGTTTCTCCCATGATCGAGAGGGTAAAGACATGTGAAGAGTTAACGCCAGGGGACGACTTAACACTCCCTGATATCGATATATAAGCCCAAATAAGGGACTGGGGAGATTCTCATGACCATAAGGATGGTCATTTAATGAGTAGATCCAGGAAAAAATATTCCAATTGTAAGCTCTTCTTCTAGGCGTCTTTCTTTGCCTTTTTTATACTGTAGTACAAGTCATTTGATTGGTACTTCTATGGAGTCTGCCCATGATGTATTCCTGCCTTGTTCACAACCCAAACTGGGAAATGAGAGGGATGGTGTGCCTTCAGAATATCTCATCTGCATTGAAAAATCTTAAATTCCATTTTATCTTTATTAGAGAAATCTGTATTGAGTTCTGACCATATATTGGAAATGATCTATGTATATTTGGTGCCCCCCACAGTACCTATGTGTAACCTTGAAAAGGAAGAGCTTTGTTTAAGCATATTATTTGCGGAGGTCAAATTGAGTCCCCCTCCGGAAAAGTCCATTTTGAAAACTTTCCCTCTGTTTAATAAAGGTAAAAAAGGGGGCGCTGGAGAAGTTGTGAAAACCAGGGGTCATGCTAAGCAAGTCAAGCTGGTGGGGAGGGGGGAAGGGGGAGGGGAGGGGAGGGGGAGGTCCTAACTCCATTTACCACTCAGGCTAATTCCCCTATATTGATAGGGAAGGGAGGATTGAAAGTAGGGAAGAGGGGTAGCCCCGTAATAAATCATAAGGGGGAAAATATGAAAAAGAAACACAAAAAAAGAGAAGATTTTCTAAACAAAAAGCGTCAAAATTGCATTTTTCACTGACCCCCGAAAGCCAGGGTGCTATTTATACAATAATGGAAGAGGGAGGTCATAAATCCCAGTTAGTAGATGGTATTCCTACGGAACCCCCCAAGCGTATATGGTATCAGCTGGGAGATTGGGGGACTCTGGATCCACCAACCTGGATGTCGCTGTCCCCCCAAGCAATCCATCCCTCCTTGACTAACGAGATGGTAGATCCATCGGGAAGGGAAATGGGAATGGGATGTGGGGTTCCCATGCTTCAAACAGGGTTTGGTGCCCCTGATTCCAGGGTGGATAGCAACCTGGAGGGGGGGCCCCATATACCAACTATTACCCAGGCTGGGTCGAACAGAATCCCCATAGGGACCACATCTCTGACCAATAGAAACTTAGAGGCCCCAACCTCCAACACCGCCTCGTATTCGAATAGTCAGCCTGATGGTGGTGCACAAGTTGGGATCCCCTGGAGGGACGCCACAAAGAAAACTAGTGAGGTACAGATTGTTTCATCTCCCACTGTGGATCTATCCCGGTAAATAGAGGATTCATTCTTAGCCTTTTTTCAGAAATGGAGGCACTAAAGCTGATAACAAGTAAGGATATTCTAAATGTGATGATTAATGTATATGACACTTTTCCCTACTCCAGAGTCACCTTTGGCTCCTTGATCGTGGCCAATTTGGTTATGCAGAATTGTGAGCAATTCTTGAAACGAGGGCTTGATATAACATCTGTTATAGAATATGAGGAACATCATACTATGGGCTCTACAACTCACTGTTTGAAAGTCCCTAGGGCTGTCAATTTAGTGGCACTAGATGCATTGGGCCCTGATACTGAGTATTCAGTGGGTAAACCTAAAGACATTGTGGTCTCCGTGGACAAGAGGGGACGCTCAATAAATCTTGTGTCTGGTGCGGCAGCTGCTCCTCAGGCCCCGGACACAAAAGATGAACTGGCCCAGTAGAGTTGGGTTGCAAGAGTCTTGAACCACTCCCATCCGGAAGCTGAAAGGAGCGATCTGTTGAGGTAGATAGGGGGGCTACTTTTGTCGTGGAATATGGCTGGTTTGGGACCCAATGAAATGAAATTGATTACTTTGAAAACCTTGAACCCTTTAATTATATGTTTACAAGAAACATGGTCTTGCAAACAGTTTGATTGTGATGGCTATCTTGTTTACTCCTGCTATGCTAAGCGTTCTGAAAGGGGACACGCCAGTGTGGGGGTTTCCATTTTGCTGGTTGGGCAGAGTGTTGGGAGAGTGGTATGCTGGGGAGGTGGGAAGGGGTCTGACAACCTTCTCTTTGATGTGCGGAAAGATGTTATCCAGTAAATTCAGGTTCTGGTCTGAGGCTTGCATGAGGATGATTCCATTATGATATATGGTGAATGTCGCTGCCGCTTTATAGAACGGGGAGGGAATGATGGATAGTGTAAGACCATGTGGTGTTTTCTTAGTGGATGCAATCGAGAATAAGGCGAGAAAGGCTTTCCGCCATTGGGCCCTTCTTTTGGTATAGAAGATGATGTCATTTGTTATATGCCCTTTATAGTTTGAGAAATAGGGGTCAGAGATTGGAATTTCTGGGTGAGATTTTAATAATCTATGTTTGAAGCTTTTGGCCGCTTTTTGTAAGGTTAGGGGTATTTAATGGAGTATGTGTGCAAGCCTGTTAGCTCCATGTTGTAGGTGTAGTCTTTATTGAGAGGGAGAGAAAGGGTCAGATAGTAGGAAAGGTAGTATATCTTGTGCCGGTGAACTTTTTTTTTTTTTTGTGGGGGGTCAGAGAGTATGAAAGGTATAGAGAATTGATGCGTTGAAGAGGAACTTGGATAGGGGTGGGAGGGTCAGAGAGTATGAGAGGTAGAGAGAATTGATGCCTTGAAGAGAAACTTAGATGGAGGGGACTTGTTATGAGTTTGTGGAAATGTTGAAGTAGGGGCTCGCGTCAGTTTTTTGTTCTGAGTAAATCTTACTGACTTAGAGCATAGTGGCTGTCAGAATATGTGGCCATATCTACCTCCGTAAGTTGGTAGTTTAGGTAATCCAAGGGTGAGGTCAGGGGTATGCTATAGTTTAAAAAAAACTAATAGAAAAGCCGTTCCAAGATGGCTGCTTGTTTGACCAGTGATGGTTTGGATCAGGTGTGTAGTCCTATCGCTCTTTCCATGTGACAGCCTCTCTGGGTAAAGTCCTCTGTCTCTTTCCATAGGTTGCAGTTGTTGGTCCTTTGTTTCTTTTTAGTAGTGTGTAGTGCGAGGTAGTCCTATGTCTTTATTCATGACTTGGTGTGGAGGAGGAAGACCTATCTCTATATAGTTAGTTATGCCTGCCATTTTGAGGGGAGGAATTGCTGCTATTTACAACGTGAGAACAAAATAGTGTCTTTGCCTTGATTAACGGGTGCTAATTAATCCAGTGCTGGAATGAGCAGGGGAAAAGACTCAAAAACAAAGCAAAATAGGGGAAACACCCAAATCAACGTTTAAATCAATAAAGTATCCGTAGGGCCGGTTCCTTGGATCACGCATCACATTACATCCGTTGAGCGCCGTGCGGTCTAGTGCTCCGCGTCCTGTTAGCTATGCAAGCGCGATGGGTCCCAATTTACTGATTGCTACCACTTGCTAGAGTTAAAGAAGAGTGCTGCATGCGCAAAGGGGTTGATCCTGATGAACGGCGGTGTGAGCAACCGTGCAACTCGTCTCGTGTGGTGATTGCAGCAAGGGGAGAGAGAGGGAAAAGTGCCTGCAGTTAGCCGCGACCCTGCCACGGAGATCATCCGGGGGTCTAAAAGCTGCCTCTGGCTTCGCTCCTCTCCGGCGATGAGGTGGAAGATGAACTCCGGTCGGGTCGTCTCCTTTGGGGTCCTGAGAACTGCTGCGATGAGAGAGTCGGAGTGGAGGGAGAGTCGGGGTGCACGGTCCTGCACTGAAAGCTCGTTCCGATATGTGTGCTTACACCGGGACACTAGCTCTCCTTCGACGTTGTGGCAGCTCCTTTGCGCGGGTGGGTCGTCACCTCCGCGTTCTTGGGTAATGCAACACTGCTTCTAGTGATGTGCACTCTCCTTGGGTCATCCTCCTGTGAACAGGGTGCTGATGTCCTGATGTTTTTTCCTGCGAGACCGCTTCCTGTCATGGCGTTATCCCGGGGGGCCGCGATCAGCCTTCGGTGATGTGGGCGAGCTTGGTCGAGTGGTGGGTCGTCACCAGCCAGGTCTTGTTCCTGTAGCAGAGGATACCTTCCGATCGACTCAGGTAAGGTTTGATGCCACGTATCTATAAAGTTGCAGTCATGTAGTTCCTATGTTCCGGTGCCTTAAACAGCAGGGCTGGCGAGGGCTAAAAAGGGATATTTTGGCAATTTCGATCCCCAGCCTACAGAGCTCAATTCTTGAGCTCCTCTCCGGTCACCATCTTGGCTCACCCTCCCCGTTCTATAAAGCTGCAGCGACATTCACCATATATCATAATGGAATCATCCTCATGCAAGCCTCAGACCAGAACCTGAATTTACTGGATAACATCTTTCCGCACATCAAAGAGAAGGTTGTCAGACCCCTTCCCACCTCCCCAGCATACCACTCTCCCAGCACTCTGCCCGACCAGCTACCTGGCCCCCCTACTAGTCCTCCTCCTTCCAGCTCCCATTGTGTACATACACCCGCCCGCCCCAATTGACACCCCACTGTATGACATACATCTCCCCAAGTCCTACTCCTCCCCCAGCACCACCACCACTTCCCCTATGCCTATCACTCCGCACACAAGCGTACCCTCTCCTCCAGCCTTCCCATGCCGCATCCACTCCCCCTCCTACCCATTACACAACTCAACCCACCCCACCTCTCTCTCTATGCCCAGCATCTCCACTCCAAACTCGGCCCCAATCTCCCTCTACACTTGTACATCCGATCAGCCAGCGTTCCTACAGTCCCCCTCCCCCCTCACGATGAACCTCACCGCCTCTCCCCCTACAGCACACAACGTTACCCCTTCACTCCCCTTCTCTACTTCCCCCTTTCCATGGACTACCACACTGAAAAACAGCCATTCATCGGACCACTTCACCTCCCGCCCCAGGAACTCAGACTAGGAACCCTCACTCACCTACCTACAAACCAGGCGATGAATACGTTAACTCTGACTCCTGACCCTAGACTCGAGGAGATATTACTATCTCTACAACAACTCAAAGAAGACATCCAAACTCTTCATGACCTGATCCTGATACAACCAAAACCACACGCAAAATTCTTCCAACAATCACACGCTAGCTCCACGATACAGAAACACCCTAGTTGGAAAACAGTACCTGACCCCAATGCCTTATCCCGCCCGTTCAGAATAAAAAACCCACTATCACTGCAAGAGCTAACCTCTCTACTCCATTCCTACGAGCCCCCAACTCCACCCCATCTCTCTGCACACACGGACAACACACTGATACTGTCCTCTATCCAATCCATCCCTCCCAACCCCGATAGAGCCACGAGACACATTCCTAGAGGTATCATTGAAAAAAACCTCAAGAGAGTTCCCATCTTACAAGACCCCAACACTATACCTACCAAGGCCAGGCTAAAATGTATCCTGCTAAACTGTAGGTCGGCCGCACGTCATGCCGCTGATATAGCTGACCTCATACTAACCAACTAACCTGACCTCATAATTTTAATGGAAACTTGGCTTAATGATTCATCCTCGCCCATCCTAGACATACTAGTCCCCCCTAACTATCACATCACAAGACTAGATAGAATTGATAGGCTTGGAGGTGGTATTGCCTGCATACACCGGAACTACCTCTCCGTGAAACCTCTCAGCTCCCCAGTTTTCTCCTCCTGTGGGAGGTCCTCCTTCAACCTCTACAGCAAAGAAACTATTCTAAAAATGCCCACGGCCTTAAATCCCTCCAATCACTTCTCTGACCCACTCCCAGCATCCCTCCTAAAAGACTTCATACCGACGTTAGTGCCTCTATGGACCAGGATTAGAAACACCTCTCTGCTACAAGGAACCATCCCAGACATCCTCAAAGCTGGTCAGGTTTCTCCCATATTAAAGAAACCATCGGCTGACCCAGCAGACCTAAATAACTATCGCCCTATATCCAACATCCCTACACTGGCCAAACTATTAGAAAAATGTGTTCACACGCAACTTACCTACCACATTGATCACTTCAACCTGTTCGATAAATTTAAATCTGGCTTTCGATCAGGGCACAGTACCAAATCTGCCATGACCCACATAATAGACGACGCATTAATAATATTGGACCAAAACAAAGACTGTTTACTAATCCTGCTGGACCTATCCTCCGCCTTCGACACCGTCAAACACAACATTTTATTAGACCTCCTGAAACATAGAATGGGACTATCGGGAACGGTTCTCAACTGGTTCACTTCCTTCCTTCAAAACAGAACACAAAGATTCAAGACCAATCAATCTTTATCCAAACCCACTCCAGTCACTTTAGGAGTACCCCAAGGATCTTCCCTCTCCCCGACACTCTTCAACTTGTTTATGGAACCACTCACCGAGATTCTCAACTCATCAAAGGTCCAATACCACATGTATGCAGACGACACACAACTCTATATTAAGGTCCACTCACTTGAGGACATCAAGTCCCTCAACTCAACGCTCCAAAAAACGCAGACCTGGCTGGCAAATAACCACTTAAAATTAAACACCCTAAAAACAGAATTCCTCCTAATAGCGCCCCCCAGCCAAACAACCACCGTCTTGGAATGGATGAAGCACTTAACAGCACTCGACGGCCAACCGCTCATGATCAATTCTGCCAAATCGCTAGGCATAACTCTGGATAATAAGCTAAATATGCAGAAGCACATCAGCGCAGCAACTAAAGGAGAAAACTTTCAGATCAACACCTTAAGAAGACTGAAACCCTTCATACCCGCAAATGACTTTAAACAGGCAGTCCAAACTCTAGTAATCCCCAGAGTGGAATATGGGAGTGTCGCTCTCTGCGGCCTTCCCAGATCAACAACAGCCCCACTAAGAGCATCAATCAACGCAGCCGCCAGACTAATCACAGGCTCCAAAAGAAACTGTCACATCTCCCCGGACCTGCGTGCCCTTAACTGGCTACCCTTTGATGCCAGAATCCATTTGAAAATCGCCTGTATGACACACAAGGCACTGCATCACAAAACCCCACGATACCTTGCAGAGAAATTAGTGCTATAGGGTGGTAACAGAACCAACAGGAGTTCTTATAACCTTCTACTGAAACCACAACGATTTACCAAGAAGAAAACTTATAACCGCTCCTTCTCAGGAATGGCCCCTAGGATTTGGAATGCCTTACCCCCAAAAACAAGACACACTGCATCCTTTAAAAATGAAGTGAAATCGATTCTCCTGGCCAAATTCACCTGAACTATTAGATGCAGGCTTGTAGATATTTGCTATGCTGGAACAGTTACCGTTGTTTGGACTAATATAACCAATAATATTTTGTATGTATATGTCTAGTTCCTCTATTTCCTTTATTTGTTGTAAAGCGCTCTGATACCCGCAAGGGTCTTGTCCGCACTATATAAAACCTTCAAAATAAAAAATAAATAAATCAATTGGAATCAGAAGGTTTTTTGCCACCCCTCAAATCTTTGTATATGCCTGAAGCTGGCATGTTTGGGAGATTTTGCCAGGCCCATTTTCTTCCTTGTGGCAAACCTGTATATCACTCCTGGGAGAAATTTTGATCATTTTTTGAGTGTATTTTTTTCTTATATTCAGGATATAGTTATTAGGGAAGAATGCCCCCTAGTGATAATTGTGGGAGACCTAAATGCCAAAATCTCGAACTCGGCTTCGAGGATTTATGCCAACACTGATAAAGAGGAAATTTGGCATATACCCAAGATTTCATTACCCAAAAAATAAAAACAGATAAACGGGGGTTCTTTTTGCTTGATAGCATTAGAAGTTTAGATCTTGTTATCCTAAATGGGAGAGTGCCTGTTGACAAAATAGTACAATTTACTTTTCACTCCCAGCACATTCGGAGCCTTTTAGACTATGTGGTTGTCTCCTTTCAAATGTTCGGGGCTTGTGAAGATTTCTTTGTTCTCCCGTCGATATGGAGTGACCATAGCATAGTGGGTATGACAGTGGCCTTTTATCTGCCTGTATTGGATCCGGGGAATCTTGGCCAGGGCATGGCTACTTTTAATAAAACTAATGGTCGGTCCTTTTGGACGCAAAAAAACATCTCTGAAGTAGGCTCGACAGTGAAGAGGGCCTATGTAGAACAGCAAGGTCATGCTTATGCCAATATCACTCGGCTCTTTGAGGCACAAATGGAGCAGATATGTAATTTAAGTTCTAAATCTCCCGGACCTCGTTTGCTTAAACAGGGTTCGTCCTCGCTGAAACTTTTAAATCAAGAAATTAACCGACTTGTTTGAAAACAGTATATACAATTTCTCACAGGTCGACAGCAGGAAATTAATCACCTTAAGCGAGTAAGAAGTCGCTGTAAACTCAGTGAAAAGAGAAGGGAGTTCGATGCCAAGTGGATTGGGCCGAGGGAAGTCGCAAGGGCCAAAGATTCAAGAAAGTATTTGCACTTGATTGCGGAACATTGTGATTCAAGGCAGAGGGCTGTGCCTATACCGATCGCAGAAAAGGACTGGGTGGATTACATTTCCCTATTATACAAAAATAACAGCCCAGTTGTTCCCGTGACGATTGATGTGGATAAATCTTCTCTCACTGAATTTGGCACCCCGTCAGGGGAGGAAGTGGTAAGTTACATAAAGAATGCCAGATCATCCGGTGCACAAGGGCCGGATGGAATACCGATTGCGCTAATTAAAAAGGAGTCAGCTGCATGGGAAGATTTCTTAGCCCCATTGTTTAATTACTGTTTTCTAACAAATAAAATCCCCCCCTCTTGGAAGGGGAGTATTATAGTTCCGTTGTATAAAATGGGTCCGAAAAATTTGCCGGCTAGCTTTAGACAGATTGCTCTGCTGGATGCTTCAGGCACATTATTATCAAAAAGTATATTATGTCATCGGCAACAATGGGCCCATGACCAGAATATCCTACCACCTGAACAAGCTGTTTTCAGAAAGAACCATGGTACCTTGGACAATATTGCGGTCATTCAGACCATTGTAGAGAAATGTTTTCTCATGAGGCATGTCAGTGTATGCAGCTTTTATCGACTTCTCCACGGGGTTTGATAAAGTGGATCGTCAAACGCTGTGGAGAAAGCTTTTTCAATTTGGTATACCACATCACCTTCTGGGTCTTATTATGGAACTGCATACGGATACCTGGTGCCAAGTTCTGATGGGAGGTTCGCTGGGGTTATCATGCAAGATTAGAACATATAATGGGCTTAAGCAGGGCTGCCTACTGGCCCCTCTTCTGTTTTCCATGTATATTGCTGATCTCCCCGGCGTCCTGAACTCAGTGAGGGGGGATGCACCCAGAATAGGTACAATGTCCGTTGGTTACTTATTATATGCGGATGATGTGGTAATATTCGATCTAACGCCCATTGGTCTGCAACCTCATTTGGATGCCCTAACCAAATATGCAGAACCCCACTTCTTGAAAATTAATATTGCTAAAAGGAAGATTCTGGTTTTCCGCAAGAAAGGGCTGAGAATAAAGAGATGTCTAAAATGGATCCTTGGTTCTGAAAAATTGGAATTGGTTGATTCGTATCTATATTTGGGGAAGGTTTTTTCAAAAACAGGGCAAGACCTTGAGCACATCAAACTTTGTGTTAGCAAGGCTGTCTCCCAGGCGAGTGCTTGTGGGAGACGCCATTTTGGTCACGTTTTGTCAATTTTCAATGTTAAAATTCCCCCTTCATTAATATATGCTGCTGAGGTATTGGACATGAATCACTGGCTCTCTTTTGATAAGGCTGAAGGACGAATCCTGCGTCAAATTTGTAACCTAAACTCTCTGTATTACGTCTTGAATTTGGTTTAGTCTCTTCTTTTACTCTATCTCTGGCAGCGGTTCTGCGGTGGGGTAACTCCCTTTGTTGGGGGACGAGGGCACTCTTAGGGCTGCCTTGAGAATAGAAATGTTTAATATATTAAAAGATCAATCAACGTTCTTTAGGTCCTTTGTATATGCAAATGATACATTTGGTCTTAGCTTGAACTCCTCTTCCCCTATGCCAAAGTTTGTACTGAAGCAGCTTTTAAAGAAGTCCGTATCCTCTATCAGTTTGGTGAGAGATACTGCTTTAAGTCAGTCCAGGTCCAGTAATGAGGTGGTCTGTGGGAGTGCCCTGGGGAATAAACCACAGCCTTATTTAACTTGGAATATTCCTCACGGGATTAGAAGGCTGATACTCCTACTGAGAAATAACTTGCTGCCTCTAAGAGAAGTTACTGGCATCTGAGATAAAATACCAAGAGAGAAGAGAATATGTGAAATGTGTTATTTACAAATCCAAGATCTTAACCATGTTTTTTTTGTGTGTTCGGAGCTGCAAAGTGCCAGGCATATGTTTTTAAAGCCATTTTTTATCAAATTTAATATTCACTCGGCCCAGGAGGCCCGTTCACTAGTTTTGTCTCCTCCAAATGAAATGGTTTGTTATAAGATATACCAATTTTTAAAAACATTTCTGATTATTTATTAGGTAATTTTTAATAGCAATTTTACTCTTATTTCGTAACACCTGATGGTTGGATATTTGATTGCCTTATGTATTTATCGCACTATTTGCACATCATATAGCATGTTCGATATAAGGATCTCTTTGGGAGGCAGCTGTGTATAAAGGAAGAATTTTCTATCGTATGCAAAGTATGTCTCTTTTAATCTGTTTGTGTATTTTTGTGGACCTCCGTCGGAGTTCCATATCAAAATAAATAAATTTAAAAAAAGGAGTACCCCAAAGAAAGTCATACACGTGAGTGAAGTGCAATAGCGAAACCAATAGGTACAGCAAAAACATGCAAGTAACATACATTCAATGACATCATGAATAAACATTGCATTGAGTGAGACGTGCATAAAAAGTACATTTGTAACACCTTGAGGTTGCACCACCTATCTCTGGATGGTCACTACAAGTTTACTAATGTCAATTGCATGATGCATGTAATTTAGTCAGTTATCATAACTACACCAATCAAAATTGCCACACATCTACTAGGCACAATTGAACACATAGACAAACATGCTTCTAAAAATAGTTGTCAATCTCACATATTGTAGTACCACTAAAGGAACGTACAACATAGTATGCAAAATGCATGGTTGTGCAAGATGGCCAGCCACCAGGTACGGCATATGTTGCAGTCCAGTGTGGCTGACCAGACACTCAACTCCAGTCATGTGTATGCTAGACAGAAATATATGTTCCAATAGAACCAAGGGAAATCCTCCGTACACGCAGGAGATCCATAACATGTGTGAAAAGCAGACCCACCTGGTTGCCTCCTGGATCCAACTTTGACAAGCAGATCACATGTGACACATGCCCCCGTAAGCCTGGGTTGAACTAGCAGTCTGCCCCTGGCGTTTGTGAAGATAACATCGCTGGGCATCATCCGCTTCACAAACATCCATCTCCCAACCTGGACAATGACACAAGAACTCAAAACACACCACACTTCCTTAATCAGTGACTCACCCAGCTGAATCCTCTAAGTTCCTTAGTCACAGGTCACCTGCAACACAAAATTTGCCCAGGTCAGGGGCCTCACCCTCCACAGCTAAAGGGCAGCACAAAATCCTCATGCATGATGATGTTGAGAGGTGCTTCACAATATATGATGTCTCCCCATCACCCCAGTGTAGTGTTGGTGCGTGTCATGCAATGCAGACTACCCTTTGTACCTGATCAAGAGCACCTTGAGTGTCCACCCCTACAAGGTGCACCATCTGGGCTCCTCCTGTCAGCATTGTTTCTACATCTGGCAGGGCAGACTATGCCAACAGCTTAGGGTCATTGCTGATGCATCAATGTCCACAGTTAGGGCCCACTGGTGTGTGCATGATGCAGGTCCATCCTTCAAAGTCATTTTGCAGCAACTATGCAGTACCTGAATCTACCCCAATGGGTATCATAAAAAAGCGCAGTGTTGTTTCAAGTCAATGGGGACTGTCTGTGCTTACTGGCATAGGACGCCATGCTGTTGCAAGGAGTGCACATTGTAAAGTGCTGCATTGCTGGTTCCAGCCAACAATGTCCTGTCCAACTGGGACTCCGGGCCTGCAACATGTTTTCATATGGCTCTGTGTGGATTGTTGACATCTGCATATTTTGCACAAGGCTGCTCCATGCAGCATTTTGGTGCATACCTTTCTGAAAACAACATCAGAGGTGCTACAACAAGCTCCTGATGCCCACAGAGGCTGAGTAGTGATGCAGTGCTTACTCACATTAAATGTCTGGACCACTACCTGTCCATCTGTCATATCGTTACTCTCCTAGCTTCAAGATGTGAATCGCTGTCACAATAGACTGATGGGCTATTGTGCCTGACACAAGGTGTTCCTCATGCCATGTAACAATGTATTGCACATATGTCGCTAACATGACCATGGATCTGTCTGATATACACAGTTTGTAAACATCATCAGATTTTCAAAGTCCTTATTGCGTCACACAACCTCTTGAATCATGCCCCTGACTGATGGAGCACAGCATGATGTAAATGTGCACATCTTCAATCACAGCAGAGCAAATACTCCAATGTGAATCTGTGGTCAAGCCTTCGCATTGTTAGCTGCATCACAAATCTGATTTTCAAATAGTGAATGTCTGAGGTTCATGTCCATGTGTGTTGCAAGCCTATCAAACAGGTGCTGACATCACAGCAATGTGTAATATGACAGTCACATATGTTGTCACACATACGACCTATGCCAACCATATTGACTCCCACTGATGCATGATGTGTTATCACACATGAATCGATGTGGATAGGCATCAATGTGAGAACCAAGGGCATTTTGACATCACTGGATTACTGACATCATGACATTTCTGAATGACTGTAGTCACCTAAACAACACAGATCACATCCCATACCCAAATGGTGTCATTAGTCATGCTATTTCATGAAATATGGTACATTTGATGCTCAACTTGGACATAGCATTAAAAATCTGTACGTGGAAACACGTAAGCGATAATTTTTCACATGACAGCCATTGAACATAAACTACATGTCACAACACTTAAAATTACCGCTCAGCCCTTAGCGGGCAAAATATTCACATAGAGTGCAAAAACGGGCTGCAAAGTCACAGGAAGTGATGTCAGTCTGCATCATGTGTAATACAGGAGTGCCGAACACTTTCACTTTCTCTTTTAAGCACACCGTCAGTGTCTGTGGAGAGTGTTGGAGGTGTTTGGAGTTGTGTGCTTGCATCGTTGGAGTAGAGAGTGGTGTTGTATCCTGTGAACTGTCCCTAGTGTCTCTGTCAATTCCTGTGTTCTAGTCTTTACGTGTTTTTTGTGTCTTGTTGCTAATCTTATTGAGTGCCTGTCCAAGGGGTATATTTGTCTTATTTACGGTTTCCTTGTAACAGTTTTGAGGGTTTTCTTTTTGCATACTGGGGTGTTAGGTGTGTTTTGGGAGATTTCAGGTGTGGGTAGGGAGGTCAGGATGTCAGAGAGGGCATTGGCGGGCTTCCTCTGGCTAGTTAAATTTTACCATCCATTGAGAGTGGGGGACAGATCCTGCAGGGTTATGGTGTCCGTAATGTGAGGTGGAAATATATTCGCAACCACATGATATGGATCTTCGGGGTGGACATGACTGTCCACCATTAGAAGCACCAATGGCAGGATTGCATGGGACGTGAGGGTCACCTGTTGGACCACCTGGGAGTTATCGTTTGCAGGCAAAGTGGTAAGTACATGTCAAACATTTCATTTAATCACAGTGAGCCTTATTTATGAGGGCCCTTGCACAGCCGAAACATCACTTTTTGTGACGTTCAGTGGCGCAGGAGCCTGCTCCATATTTGTGGGGCAGCACTAAGCCACTTTTTTTTAGCTTAATGCTGCCTTGTGAATATTGTTTCCTTTAACGCAGTTTTCTGCGTTAAAGGGGCATGCAATGGGTGTTGCTGGGGGTGTTCCCAACAACATCTATGGCATTTTGATACTGCCCCAGATTTATGAGAAATTGTGAATCTGAGGCACCGCCAAAAAATCATGCCTACCCAGGGGAGGCGTAAGGGAAGCACAACGAGGAGAGATATCTTTATTTCTCCTTGTTTTTCCTTTTTCTATATGTGCTGCATTCTGCAGCACACATAGAAAAAGGAAAAAGCCTCTTGTGATTGGTTTTGTGCAGGAAGGTTTCCCTTCCTGCACAAAAACAGTAATCCACTCAATGCAGGAACCCTTGCACCATGGTGCAAAGGTGCCTGCGTTGGCGCACAGCAGCCTATTGTGCACCGGCACATGGGAAATGGACAGGAATGCGCTGTATTTCATAGATCCGGTGCATTCCTGCTCTTTTCTTTTACCGTAGGGCAGCACAGCAGGAAGGCCTTCAGCTCTGCCCTACGGTTAAAGCTCAGAAATGAGACCCAGTGTGTTTTCCATGTCAACAAATGTAGTCAGTGACAAGATGTAATGAGCGTTACTGTATGATACCATCCATATTTTTTAACCTGCCTAGCTCAAACACAATCACTCTTGCACCATTGCGCAAGTGTACCTGTGTTGATGATGATGGATGAACATGTGCATAAATATGTTCACTCATGCACCTAAAAAATAATCACATTCTGTGTTGCGTTTCAATGTGTGCTGAGCAATGCAGCATATTACGAGGGTGTACAAGTATATTTGTGTGTGTGGACCCTCAGTGCACATGATGTGCCCATGTGAGCTGCACAATGCAGCACACACGGCAAAACACACTGCCTGATGGACCAACTTGTCTATCCCCATTGTGCAAGGGACTAAGCATTTGTTTACAGTTCACAAGTTAGGTGCTGGATCACATGTATCCCACACTTTAAAAAATCAACATTGCAATCTGACATGGGCGTTGTTGTGTAAGGTCCATCGAAAAAACCATTCCTATTGGAACACTTGTCACTATTTATGGTGTGTAAGTCAGCCCCATACACAAAGTGGCATCAGACATTGTCAAATTTCTGAACACAACCTTGTGAATCATGCAAATCACATGTTGACTATCCAACGTGGAGAAAATGACGTTGGGCTTGGAAATGAGGCCTTGAGAATGTGTCACTCAAGTAGTGTGTGAAAAATGATCACATATAGTAGCAGGATTGTCTTGTGGTTCACAAGACTGCAATGTTCATGTTTTGTGTGCCGGACAGGCAAAGCAGATCCATTCATGTATGCAACTTGAACATAGACAGGACTGTTACAAGCCATCAAATTGAATGTAGATGACTCTGATGATGAACATGACACATGTGGAAAGTGACCTCTGATAGTAAGTCAAGTTTTTTACATTTTCCACAGCTGGAAGACCACTGATTACTCAGGGTGACATAGATGCCTTCATAGACCCACACGCAGCTGGTGAGTACCAATTTCATAGATTTTCTTTGTGAGAAGTGAAGATTTGATGGAAATGCTCCTGTTTGTAGTTGAACACAGTCTGGGTGTGAATGACATGGACCTCACCTCTAGTGTGAAGATGTAGCAGAATATTGAGATGTATGCACAATTTTATGTTGTAGTGATGTATCACAGCATTTGACTACTTGACTTTACGTTGCACATCCCTATTGAGTCGAAGTCAGCATCTCACTGTATTAGCATATAAACTGCTTGTCACTGTCTTTTGGCCTGTCTCTGAGCAATTTTCATTGTATGACAAATATGTAGGCACTGAGCCAGAAATGTGGAAATGGGCCTGCGTTGGTGCTAGCCATAGGAAATGGACACTGTTGTATATGCAAATCATTCTTGTCACGATACCATGACACCTTGTTTGCCAACATGCACTGGCAACATGTCAGACCTGTTTTCCTGAGATGTTGTCTTGCCAATCCAATACAATATACATTTCAAAGGTTGGACATCTGAGATTTGTCCCATCAGATGGATGATGCAATAGAATTCATTGTGCCCAAATTCCCCCCATTCTTTGCATGCATTTATCTGTTCATGCCCAGATAAATGTTGTATTCAACTGTCAGACAATGTGCCAGAAGAAATTCATTATACTGTGATGTCAGGTGTGAATACATGTCCAAATCAGAAAGTTCATATGCCTTCTAGGCATTGCATCATGTGTACGTGGCAGCTTAAGGTCACGTTGCATGTCGACAGACAAATGATATGTGATATGGTCAGTCTGTACTGACTGATTCAGACAAGGAAACCTGTGAAGTTACACTTATACCTTCACTGAGTCCAGAAATTCTAAAGGGGTATGTCACTCCAGCCGATGCATATGGATTCCACAGCGTACAGACAGGAGAGGAGACATGTGAGAGATGTTGGTGATGGCTATGACCAGAGCACTAGTTGTCAGTTTCAGGTATCAGTCCAGAGAGTCAGTCACATACACAAGATGAGAGCTGCTGTACGTGATAAAATAGTTTGCGTGGCATGAGCCAGAGCCACAGCTCTTTTGGATGAGTCAACATCACTGTAAGGGATAGTTAGGTGCCAACATTTAATTCCTGTTAATAGTCACTGTCTTTCCTCTGATGTGTTGTATCTGTGACATGTAGGTGCATGTTAAAAGGACACCATTGTTTCCGCAATGTTACCTGGAACAACATTGTGGATGCAAGAGTGGCTTAGCTTCAGTCACGATGCAGCGTTAAGCCGGCTCCCTCTGATTGATGCCCAATAGTGCTTCATGCCACCTTTTCATACCATATCTTGGGTGCAAATGTTGGTAAATGTATACATGCACAACACACATCATTTTGGAGGTCTGGCGCCTATCTACAGGCCCATTGTGAATATTTTTGAGTGCGTAATGTGTGATACCCTGCCCAAAATGTACATAAAAAATGCGCTGTAGTGAGAATGGTTTATTTACTTTTCATCTCTGCTGTTCCAATGTGTGCTGCATTGTGTGGCATTCTGAGCGCCCGATTTTGTGATCCTTTCCCCTTTCTACAGTCTACTCTTTTCCTTCTTGGTTACTGTTTGATTATTAGTCTAGGATTATGAGTGTTTTTAAGTGTAGTTTTAGAGTAGTAATAGTTTTAGATGAGGTTTTAAGTTTTTTGTTCTATTAATGTAGTGTTATGAGCTTAGTTTCTTTTTCCTTTGGGTGGAGGGTTGATGTATTTTTCTTGGAAAAATAAATTAACAAACGAATATATATTTGTTTAGGATATATGTATAGTTAGTTCATGTTTAGATTTTAAGCTGTCTTTGTCCCGTTTGATGATGTGCTTTGAGGGGGGGAGGTGGGTTGATGTCCATATATGTTTTTGAGTGTTTATTATTAGATGTTAGTTAGTTTAGTGTAACAATTAGTTAGTATCAGTTAGTTTAGAGTAGGTTAGATGATGTGATAGTGTTAGTTTAAGTTAGATATATTTTGAGATATAATAAAATATTAGTGGTGTGTGATTTGTGGTGGCACTTATGTTTGAAGTGATTTGATGGAGTTTGGTCATGCCATCATCTTTTAAGGGAAAGGCTACTGTCAGGACGCTGTTGGATTGTGATCAGGAAACCTGCATGAATTTCAGGATAGCAAAGTTGACTTATGAGCTTGCATGGGGATGGTCTGCATATATATTTAGTATCTTATGATTAACTGACAGAGTTGTGAGACACATTGGGGCATATTTACAACAGAATGGAGAAGTGTGGTGTTATGAAACATTGCTAACGCCGCGCTTCTCCATTCTGAAAATGCAGGAATGTGCCATATTCACAACAATGCTGCACCCACCTGCATTTCCCCTAGTGTTGGAGCTGAGTTCTGCTGCCTAGCACCAATGCAGGCACCAATGCAACATAGTACAAGGGTGTCTTTATTGGGGGAAATGATTGTTTATGTGCATGAAGGCTCACCTTCCTGCCCATACACAATCAATGTCAATTTGAAGTTTTTCTGTGTGCTGCCCAAAGCAGCACACACGTAAACAGCAAAAAATAAATGAGAAATAAAGCTTTTCTCCTCATTGCACCAGGGTAACATCAGGTTTTCCCTGGTCTTAATTTTGGCTCTGCCACCTATTGATGCCAACCTTGTAAATAGGGGACAGCATCTAAAACAATGGGTGTTGCGGTGGAACACCCACCTCAACACCCATTGCCCTCTCCTTTCATGCTGAGTACAGCGTGAAAATGATGCCTTATTTACAAAGCAGTGTTAAACCACAGTAAGTGGCTTAACACTGCCTTGTAAATAAGGCGAAGCCCCTATCGACACTACAACATCACTTTCAGTGATGTTGTGGTGCCAATAGAGGCTTGTAAATACGCCCCATTATGCTTCATCATCTTTGTGAATATGGTGAGGGCTCCATTTTGAGATGTGCATGACATGACACCCATCACAACAACCATTGTCCACAGCATTGACTATGAGTAGATCTGCCAAGTATGACGTGAGCAATTTATTTATTTTATTTTTATTTGAAAAGTTTTATATAGCGCTGGCTAGACCCGGAGGTATCAGAGCGCTTTACATGAGGATCCACAGGTTACAGGTTACGAAAGTTACATCAGTTACAGTTGCAGTTACAAGTATAGGCTGAGGAGAAAAAACATGAGATTACACGATAAAGGAAGTTATTAGCGCGTAGTCTAAACCAAGACTTGCGTCATATGGGGAAAGGAAGGAAGGGGGGGGAAAGGAAAAGCAGGGAAGAGGAATGCAGATAGTGTCAGGAAGGCCGGAGGGGGGAGAAGTACTTCAGGGGAGTAAAACATTGAAATCAAACCAAGAAGTAGACAGATAAAAAACCGTGAAGAACCGTGAAAAACAATGTCCGATGTCCGGCTGGGTAGGTGACGGCCGAGGGGGTGAACCATAGCCAGACTCCTCTATAGCTGCTTGGGACAGCTCCACCGGGCAACGGCCAAGGGTACTCGGGCTCCGCGATAAGGACAAACAGTTTCTGAGCAAAGCATTCAAAACAACCAAAGAGAAAGACAGATGAAGCCGTGTAGAACCGTGAGAACAAGTGTCCGATGTCCGGCTGGGTAGGTGACGGTCAAGGGGGTGAACCAGACTCCTCTATAGCTGCATAGGACAGCTCCACCGGGCAAAGACCAAGGGTTGTCAGGTTCTGCGATGAGTACAGATAGTTTCTGTTTCCGCCCAGGTTTGCTGAAGGGAGGCTGTTGTGGGGGAGGCTTCTACTGGCGGCCATCTTAGGGTCAGGCATTGAGTAATTCTCTTCGTCTTCAAACTGCAGTGGTCTAAACCCTTTGTGGTAGACATGGACTTTGGGACCCCTCCGGAACCACCACACCTTATCCAAGGGACTCAATGGGAAGCCTACCGTGTTGTAGCTGCAAAGGGGAAAGGCGGCCGCCATTTTAAGATCAGGCGGGGTGCCTCCGGTTTACTTCTCCACTCATTCATGAAACTTCTCGTGGGACCCCCGCAACGTCTCTCTGTGGAGTCAGGGTCCCGGAGCGGGGGGAGGAGAAGGCGTCAGCGGCCGCCGCCCCTGCTGCCGTCCTACAGGCGCCTGGCCGATACCATGCAGCGCTGCCCCAGGCTCTCGTCCGCCTGCCTCCTACTTTCCCTGCTGCCAACCGTCTCCTCGGTTGACGGGCTTTCGGCGATACCTCTCTGCAGCTTGGTTCGACCACCAGGCCCCATTCTCGCAGAACGGTCCGGCTCGCCGAACTCCTCACGCCGCCATGTTGGGGTCAGGCAGCGTGTTCTCGATCCCTCCCCAAGTCGCCCTCAGGCCGTTATTGCTGCCGCCAACGAGACCGCCAGGCTCCTGGATGCATCCGACAGCTGAAACCGGCGTCCCGGAGCGGCCAGGCCCCCTGGGTCCGCTAATGAGAAATCAGCGCAGCGGAGCCTCGCAAGTAAGCTACCGCCCGGGCGCCATCTTGTGTTTACTTTTCAATGCTAGGTGAATCCACTTCTTGTGGCATGACACTCACTTGAACATTGAACTAAGTCCCTATCCCCATCCTAAACATAGGGAAATGTTGACTTCCAGCCATAAGGTTATATTTGAGATATTAGGGATTGTCAAATTCACACAAATCCTTCATCTCACTGCATATAAGGGACCCAGCCTCAATAGGATCTTTTTTCTAATGGCCCTCTGGATTTTATTTGCTGCCTAGATTGCTCATGCATTGTTGACACGTCTATACTTGAATGGTCACAGTAAACACACATCTTTGTGACTTAAGTGCTTTTATTAACTAGTGATGTTCTGGAGTTGAAAAACTGGCCCAGTTATTTGGACTACAACCCCCACATTCAGGAAATAGCCAGTGGAGGGACAGACAGAGTCCTTGGGGGGAACATGACCAGAGACATGTTGAGGAACAATTAGTCAGGAGGCTGATTGCAGTGTCATTGGGGATCAATGGCCACATTGACAGTCCATTATAAGTCCAAGGGAAATGTAGCCGAGTCAATCAGAGGACAGTGACAGATGATGTCTCGAGGCATGATGGTAAGCACAAGTCGAAACAGAAACTAGCCTTTTGGCAAAGATGAATGCTACTGCTGACTTCTCCTTAGGAGTGTTGTCTCATCCACATCTTCCTCCTCTGATGTGTCATGTGGCTCATGTGCAGGGGATGGTGTATTGGCTGCAGCGCTGGGAGGCACAGACACCTCAGGAGCAGAAGAGGTAGACCTGAGTGTACAGCTGCATTCATCTGTGCCAACAGATGAGGCATCACTGCAGTGCTGATGAGCTGCAGGGCTTGCAGCAACATCTCAGTGGTAGGCAGCCATGGCAGCCAAGTGTGAAGCCTGCATCCGCTTGATGCTCTCCATGATCTTACGTATTTCAGACAACTGTGTGGCAACATCGCTGGTGCCACTTTGGCAGGGCAGTTGTTCTTGTCTCTGACAAAGAACACAAGCAATGTCAGCCATGGAATGCTGGAGGGCATGGAGCAGACTGTGGGTGCCTCTGATGGTTTGTTGGTGGTCCCCAATGGGAGTGAATCACCCACGTATCCCATCAGGTTTGGCTGCGAGGCTCTCCAACCCCACTTGCACCTGGTCAGCAATCTCACCCTGGACTCCTACCGCACTCCATTGAAAGTGTAACAGTGGGTCCTCAGAGTCTAGGTTGACAGCTGTGGTGCTAGGTGATGCCTGCTGGATGTTTTTTTTGGCTGGTGGAGAGGCTGCAACGCTGCTGGATGGCCCTGCATCTGGGAATGGGCGGCTGATGGATTGGAGCAGCTCTTGGAGGGTGTCCTGCTCAATGGTTCGGACGACTGTTCGAATCGGTCGGGAAACACGCGTTCAGCTGGTATTTTTTCCGGACGAATAGTGTTAGGTGCGCTTCCGGCCGAGATCGGAATCGACCCCTAAGTGATTTGCCCAGAATCGCAGGATGTTGAGTGTCATTGCAGAGACTCAAACCCAGTTCCCCATATTCGAGGTCGACCGCCCAAGGTGCAGCAGCATTCATCTGTGCCAACAGATGAGGCATCACTGCAGTGATGATGAGCTGCAGGGCTTACAGGACTCCAGCAAAGTCAGCGTGGTAGCCAGCCAAGTGGAAATCCTGCATCGGCTCCATGCTCCCCATGATCTTACACACTTCCCCCAACTCTTTGGCCACATTGCTGGTGCCACTTTGACAGGACAGTTGTTGTTGTCCATGAGTCTGGACACCAGCGATGTCACGCATAGAATGCTGGAGGGCACAGAGTGGACTGTGGGTGCCTCTGATGGCTTCTAGGTGGTCCCTTCTGGGACTGAGGCACCCACGGATCGCATCCAGTTTGGCTGCCAAGCTCTCTAACCCCACCCGTACCTGCTCAGCCATCTCACACTGCACTCCTACCACACTACTTTGAAATTGTATCAGTGAGTCCTCAGAGTCCAGGTTGGTAGCTGTGGTGCTCGGTGGTGCCTGCTTGATGTTTTGTGTGGCAGGTGGAGATGCCACAACACTGCTGGATCTCCCCGCTTCAGGAGATGGGCTGCCTATGGATTGGAGCAGCTCTTGGAGGGTGTTCTTGTCGATGGTTGGGAGCTCTTCTTCGTCTTCATCACTGAAGAGTGGGACAGGCTGCTGAGCAGGAGGTGAAGTTTCTTCCTCTGCAATGTAAAGGGCAGATACTGTTGTATGTGTATGTCCAGTTTGGGCAAACGTTATTGCAGTTGACAGTCAGGGCACATGACAATTTCCATTCTCTATTCTTTTAGGCTACACATTTTACCAGCAGATTTGTGTAACTTTTTACAACGTCACTTATGTAACATATTGGACTGTAATAGTTCAGGACAGTTTCCCTGTATGCCAACAGTGATGGGCATATTTCTATGCTCCTGCTGCGCCTGTTACATCACCTGTTCCAAAGTCTCTTTGAATGCTGCTTGATTCACCTTATTGTGAATGCAGATTTGCTCTGCTTCATGTGTCTTAACACTGCATTGTGGATAAGTCACATTCACTCAGTCAAGTTTGGGCATGGTTTAGTCACTGGGTTTCGAGTGGGAGATTTGACTGCACACCCCCATTGTTGCTGGCACTGCCACCTATTTGTTGTGTGACCTGATGATGAGGACACTCATGCAGTTAAGATCAGGGATACAGTGAAGGCCACGTTGAGCTGACAAGTGGATGTGCTTGGATTGCACTACTCTGAGTAGTATCTATGTGTCTCATGGTGGACAACTCACATTAACACAGGTCAGTCCCATTCATGGATGTTGATGTGCAGGGAGGACCACTTCCCTGTTCATTGGAAATCATTCCCTCTATCCAGAGACACGAGCAGTGGCAATGGTGAAATTATGCAAGCAGGATGACATACGACTTATAAGCATGTTTCAATGATTTGTGCAATGTCGCACTGCAGATATGTTTTTTTACCTCACAGGGATGGGACCATGGATGTTACATACTGTTGTGCTCAGGGTAATTGGATGCATTTGTCTATGGAAGGGTGTTTACAGACATCCATGGCTATGCATTATTTCACTGCTAGTGTTGACTTTACCTAAGTGCCAGTTTCCATGCATGTCAATGTGTTTTGGCCCTCCAAACCCAGGACCATGATGACAATGACATCCTGCCAACTAAACAACACAAGAAGATACTTTGATGTGGATGAATACATATGGGGCAACTCTGGCAAGGCAACGTGTAGCCAAGTGACATGCATTATTGCCACATTGTGAATGAGGCCCATTTGCAAAATACACTTTCTATGCACGTGACAGGGAATGTGTGGTTGAGTGTCTGGGTTGGGGCTAGGCAGCTCCATCTATTGCGTGTGCATGCTGAAATGCCATGCCTCAGACTAATGTAGTAAATAAGTCTTAGCGCCACTTCACAGAAGTGGCTGAGCGCTGTGTCAAGCCAAGAAGACAAACTCTGTGTTACATTACAGGTTTGTACAAATGACACCAGCTACATAATGAAAGTGTCCCTCCTTCACAAGGATCTGGCCAATACACATCAAGTGGGTCAACACTGCCTTGTAAATATTGAGAAGCATGCCTTCCCTCAGTTAACCTAAAAATATTGAGGTTCCTGTTGCAAAAGTGCCTTGGAAACATGCCACAAGTAATTGCAATGGCTCAACTACTGCTTTTATTTGTGCAGCTGAATTAACTCTTTACCCCCAACATACGATCCATGGACAACCACCTTATCTTCAGAAAACTACGCAAGAATTGGCTCTTCCCCACATAAGCACCATACGCATATCCCTCTGTATATAAGCATAAGTTGGCCTAACGGTTAGGACGGTCGACCTTGAATCTGGGGAACTGGGTTCGAGTCTCAGCAATGACGCTGAACATCCTGTGATTCTGGGCAAAATCACTTAATCTCCCCGTGCCTAAATGTAATGCAACTGGTGCTATGTAAAGCGCTCTGATACCCGATTTGGGTTAAGTTCACGCTATATAAAACGCTGTAAGAAAATACTATATATATGTACCTATATATATAGTTAGGACCTCGTTTCTGTTCAAAAAGAGTTTTTTCTTTTGCCAATATCTTTGGCGCCGTTTGACGAATCTTCGCAATTTTTTTTAAAACTAATGGTTCACTCAGGTCAGCTCCTGTTTTGTAAGTTTCGGGGTGATTCATCAAGCGGGGGCTGAGAAAAAAGGGGTGTCCCAAAACGCATTTTCTTCATGTTAATTTCCATAGGAACTTTAGCCCCTTCGGTGCTCATGACGGAATGGTTCCGTCATGAGCACCAGTGCTCCTGAGTAACCCTGGGCATCTAATTCCGCTCCGCTCGCGGAATTTCCGGAATTTAGGCAATTTTGCGTTCCGCGGAGAACGGGAAATTGCCAACAATTCCGCGATCCGCGGCGTAGCGGAATTATTTTCTTGTTCGCGCTTTAAAATGCGTTCTAGCGCGCGCGATAGCGACTTACCGGGATTCCTGCGTTTGCCGATGGGTTTTCCTATCCGTTCGCGTGTGCCACGAGATTTCGGTAGCCGGCCCCGTTATCCCGCGAGAGTTTGCGATCGCGAACACGTCATTCGCCGCGCCATCGGACAACGCAAGAGTGTGCGATCGCAAACACGTCATTCGCCGCGCCACCGTGCACCGTGAGAGAGATTGCGATCGCGAACACGTCATTCGGGCGCGCCATCGGACATCCGGCGGAATGTTGGTCAAGCTTGCGATCCCGAACACGCAAAATTTTCAATCTGGAGAACAATAACATCGCAAGCAGCATAAAACCTTCTATAAATTGATGATTTGGATGAACAAAAAACCTCAGATTGATATTTGGCTGTCCTTTTTTGTCAAATTTTTTTTGGGGGGGAGAGGGAGGAAGTGCCACAGAGTCTCCTACTTCCTGTTCCTGTCCAGCAGGCTCCTCCCAGGGCTTTGTCCATCTCCTGTTCATTTTTCACTTGGATTTGAGCTGGAAGGATCACTCTTTGTGTCTGCTGCATCATTATCATTGGATTTGAGGATTTTGGGATTTGAGATTGTACAAGTAAGTTGGTGTTGTTTGATTGGGGCATTGCAGTTGCTGCAACTACAATTTTTGTACTTTTCATCATTTTTTAAAATAAATAGTTGTGGGTAGCCAGTAGGCCCAGAGCTACTCATGGGTGGGTGCATGATGAAACATGATGAGACAACTGTTCCTTTGCTGTGTGATGTATTTATTAATTTCAAACATCATTTAGGGGGCATGGATGGCATTGGATTGAATTGCAAAATGTGTTTTTTTGGGTGTATTTCAGTTTTTTGGGCTGTGTGTTAAATACATGCCTTAGTTGTGTGTGATGTGCTGCAGGCCTTGTTTAGCCCTGTGTATTTTCGTTTTTGCTTTTTATTGCATTACAGGCAAAGCAGTGTGGTTTACCATGCAGCCTTTGCCTGGCTATTATAGGCCTGTTTTCAGTACATTGTTTTCCAGGCCTCCTGCTTGTTGCTTGTGATTTGTGAATGTCCATGTGGCTGGAAGCCATTTCTGGTGGGAGTTATAAGTGTGCTGCTTTTGCCATATACTAAGGCCTGCATGTGTTTCCTTTGTGGCCTAGGCTTCTTGTTGTGGTCCTGGCCATGAGGCTGGCGGCCATTTTGAAGCCAGGCAGTGTGCTTTTGCCATAGGCCTGCATTGTCTGTCTTCAGTTTCTTGTTGTTGTGGGCCTGGCCATGAGGCTGGCGGCCATTTTGAAGCCAGGCAGTGTGCTTTTGCCATAGGCCTGCATTGTCTGTCTTCAGTTTCTTGTTGTTGTGGGCCTGGCCATGAGGCTGGCGGGCATTTTGAAGCCAGGCAGTGTGCTTTTTGCCATAGGCCTGCATTGTCTGTCTTCAGTTTTTTTGTTGTTGTGGGCCTGGCCATGAGGCTGGCGGCCATTTTGAAGCCAGGCAGTTTGCTTTTTGCCATAGGCCTGCATTGTCTGTCTTCAGTTTCTTGTTGTTGTGGGCCTGGCCATGAGGCTGGTGGCCATTTTGAAGCCAGGCAGTGTGCTTTTTGCCATAGGCCTGCATTGTCTGTCTTCAGTTTTGTTGTTGTTGTGGGCCTGGCCATGAGGCTGGCGGCCATTTTGAAGCCAGGCAGTGTGCTTTTGCCATAGGCCTGCATTGTCTGTCTTCAGTTTCTTGTTGTGGGCCTGGCCATTGTGAAGCCCGGTAGTGTGCTTTTATCCATAGTCCTGCAAGCTTGTGGCCTAGTCTGCCAACAGGCCTTTCATCCAGTAGGCGCAGAGGTAGTCAGGGTGCATGAAACAACTGTTTCTGTGTGTTCTGTTGAATTTTTAAACATCATTGAGGGCACATGGATGGCATTGGATTGAATTGCAAAATGTGTATTTTTGGGTGTATTTCACTTTTTTGGGCTGTGTGTTAAATACATGCCTTAGTTGTGTGTGGTGTGCTGCAGGCCTTGTTTAGCCCTGTGGATTTTCGTTTTTGCATTTTATTGCATTACAGGCAAAGCAGTGTGGTTTAGCATGCAGCCTTTGCCTGGCTATCGTAGGCCTGTTTTCAGTACATTGTTTTCCAGGCCTCATGCGTGTTGCTTGTGATTTGTGAGTGTCCATGTGGCTGGTGGCCATTTCTGGTGGGAGTTATAAGTGTGCTGCTTTTGCCATTTAGGCCTGCATGGTTTTCCTCTTGGCTTACTGCTGCATCCATCCCATTTGCCAGCTGCAGCTCCCTGAATGATGTGATGAGCAAATAATTTAATGCCAAACAGGGTCCACTTCTATTACATTTGTATTTTTGTTGTTGTTCCTCTTCTTTCCTATCCTTCCTGACAGTGTACACAGTAGACCATGAAAGCCCTTGTTGACAGTCTCACAAATGGCTACACTAATTTATATCTTTTATTTGTTTGTTTGTACTACTAGTAATTGAACCACAACAACAAATGCAACATTTCACTGATGTTCTTCTCCTGGCTTCTTTGCTTTTAGGTGCACAAAAAGACAGAGGAGGAGGTGTCATCATCATCACCCATTGTACTGCCAGGCAGAAGTCCTGCTGCGCATCACGTCCACGTGTGACCACCACAGACATCTCTGCAGCTTGTGCACCTGCGTCCTGCTGACATCTGAAGAAGATGGCCCCAAAGAAAGGTACCAGGTCCTCCAGTACCAAGAAAGTTGCCAGTGAGAAGAAGAAGGAACAGAAGAAGGAAGTGGCACTTGCCAAGACTGGTGTGCCGGCCGATGTGTTTTTTGGTAAAAAAAAACTTACGCCTGCAGCAGCGGTGTCCGGCGGGGACCAAGCTGGGAGCAGCACCTCCGCATCAGCGGGCCCACCCCAGCAACCTAGGACCAAGCCCATGACTGTGGCAGAGGTAGCCAGTCTACTAACGACCAGTGATGTTGAAATGTCATTATCGCAAAGTAGTACCCAATCCACGCACTCGCAGGCGGAAACTCAGCAGATAAGTGGGCAACCACAGCCGCAACCACAGCTGCAACCCCAGCCGCAACCGCAACCCCAGCCGCAGCCGCAACCCCAGCCGCAACCCCAGCCGCAGCCGCAACCCCAGCCATAGCCGCAACCCCAGCCGCAGCCGGAACCACAGCCGCAACCCCAGCCGCAGCCGGAACCACAGCCGTAACCACAGCCGCAACCACAGCTGCAGCCGGAACCACAGCCCACAATAGTAGTTGTTCCACCTGAAGTAGGGGCAGTTCAGGAAATCGAGCTTTTTGCAGACGAAGAGGAGCAAGCCACTGTTCCAGAAGATCCATTGTCTTCCAGACCCCCAGCAAGGAAAAGGAGGGTTAGTCCATCAACTTCTTCTTCAAGCCCCGCTTCTTATGATCTAGATGCCACTTGGAAGCCACCAGCTCAGCCTGAGAGTGATGCACGCCACAAGACAAGGCTAGTGAAAAGGAAGGTTCCAGAAAGCCTTAGAGTTATGGAGGTAGATGTAGACGAGGGGGGTGATGATGATGAAGAGCCAGTCATCATGAACATCACTCCTGGGCCTGCGGAGATGGAGACCAACATTATTAGACTATCCAAAATCGCTGCGAGGGATGTAGCATGGATACCACCAACACAGGTAACGCCAACACGACCTCCAGCTTCCATATTTGCCTTTGCAAAGGCCCGGCAGGGACCTACATCCAGCTCAACCACCACCTCAGTAGGTGGTGGTAATGTAAGTGCACAGAGTCAAATTCCAGGCACACCCTCCAGTTCATCTGGTATTGTAAATGGCACCTCCAGCAGCGCCAGAAAGTTCTCCTCCCCAGTTTGGGACTTCTTTTCGGTTAGCAGTAAGGAGGAGAACATTGCTGTATGCTCAATTTGTCGGCAGGCTGTTAGGCGGGGTAAGCTTGGTACAAACTATGGTACCGGAGGACAAACAAGTCATCTCAAAAAACACCAGAGTATCAAGTGGGAGGCTCACCTACTTCACTTAGAAAAAAGTAAAACTGGACCCATTGCTGTTGTTGGGGATGAAGAAGTAGGGGAAGATATGATCGCGGTGGAAGGTCAACAAGAGGAGACATTTCTAGCCCTACCCCCAGCAGTGTAGTGGTAACGCCCACATCCTCAGCAACATCTGAGTGGCACCGTACTAAGAGTCAGCCTGAGACACCAAGGCAACCGGGCACTGCAATGAGCAAAAGTGCGGCGTCGTTGAGCCTAACAGGGTTCAAGAAGAAGGGTGCACCACAAAGGAAAATATTCCAGCCTACCATTGACAGCATGCTTAGGTCGGAGGGGCAGTACCAACGCAACCACCCAACGGCACGGTTGTACAATGCGAAGCTGGCTAAAATGTTAGCGCTGGACCTTCTCCCTTTTTCATTTGTGGAAGGGGTGGGTTTCCCAGAATTTGTGTCAGCCATCTGCCCTAAATAGAAGGTTCCCAGCTGGTCCTATTTTGCCCGAGTTGCTGTTCCAGCACTACATCACGATGTTCTGGAATTGGTTGGACAATCTTTGCAGCAGAGTGCTGTTCACAAAATCCACCTGACAACAGACATGTGGACCAGTTGCCAAGCCACTAATTACATGTGCATCACTGCACACTGGGTCTCTTTTGTGGGGGTTAGAGAAAAGCTATCTGAAGTGGGTGCTGTTGACACAGCTGAGATTTTTAATGCTTCTCGGAAACATGCAACTGTAGCCATGTTCGCCATGGAGAAATCTCATACTGCTGCAAACATTTTGGAAGAGTTTAACAGCAAGGTCTTTGAATGGCTGCGCCCCAGAGGGCTTCACATTGGTTTTGTTGCCATGGATAATGGCAGTAATATACTTAAGCCCATGACACTTGGTGCCTATTTCAGGGTCCCGTGTTTGGCGCACTGCATTAACATTATAGTTCAAGACTTTCTGAAAAAAGAACCCATAGTCAGCAACTTACTGACCACCTGCCGCAGAATATGCACGCATTTCAGCCATTCTTTTAAAGCCCGGAAGCAGCTGAGGATCATTCAACGTGACTATAGAATGCCAGTTAAAGCACTGATCCAGGAGGTGGCAACACGTTGGAACTCAACGTATTACATGCTTGACCGTCTGTTTGAGCAGTACAGACCAATCAATGAATATGTCATGCGAAGGGCGGATGCTACTGTGAAAGGCATGACCCTTCAGATGGACCAATGGTGCCTAGTTAAATCTCTTACAGAGATGCTTCTTCCTTTCGAGGTCTTCACACGTGAAGTCAGCAAGGAGGAATGTACTATGGGCCAAGCTATCCCATTGTTGCACATGCTAGAGCAACAGCTGAAGGGGGTGTGTGAAGCGTACATAGGTGTGGAGGAAAAAAAAGAAGCATATGAGTTGGTGGAGAGCTTATCATGTCGCTTAAGTGAAAATGCAAGGGTGCAAAATAAGATTCTGTCAGAAGAACATTACATTTGTGCCACAATTCTGGATCCACGGTACAAATCGGCACTGCACAGTAAGACATTACTCCCTTTTTCAGAAGTGGATGTTGCCCGGTACAAAACTTGGATAGCTGAGGCAGCCAGTACATTGGAAAATGAACGGCTGGTAATTAAAGGCCTCAAACCCACGTCAAGTACTGCAGCAGGGCATCCGGCGTCAAGTTCAACTTCAGAGCCTGTGGGCAGTGCATTTGGTTCACAGCTGTCACCAACACTATCGACAACAGCAAGAACCGGATCATCAGCCCCAGTACAAACGGCACAGGATTGGTATTTACAGCAAGGACTTGCTAGGTCCAGTGCTGATGCAAAGACAAAAGAGGCCGAACAAAGTGTAGCACCCCTGAACATTGACCAAATGGTCCAGGCCTACCTGGATGACCCAACAGAGGTCTACATTGATCAAAACCCATTGCGGTATTGGTATGGCAAAAGGGGCCAATGGCCAGTGCTCAGCAGGCTGGCGATAAACTATCTGGCTTGCCCTGTCGCAAGTGTCTCTTCTGAACGTGTTTTCAGTGCTGCTGGTTCCATTGTAACAGTGAAAAGGACCAGTCTCTCACCCAAAAACGTGGAGAGGTTAACCATGATCAAAATGAATCAGCAATTTATACCACCGAATTACACAATACATGAATCAATGCAGGAAGATGAGGACAGCGGCTCAGGTGACGGAAGTAGCGTGTTGGATGCTGATTACCTACTTCTGGTTGAACCCCCAGAGTTTGAGGACGAGCTATACTTCCCTGACAACTAGGCTTCCACTTCTTACTGTGGTTCTCCCTTATTTACTTCTATTTGTGTGTCTGTCTTTCTGTTTGGAAACTTAAAATCACAACAAATCCATCACCACCGTCTTTGTATTTTATTGCCTTATATGAGTTTCAGCTGTCTGCATTTCAGTCCACTCCTCCAAGTCCTGCTCCCCCATCCTCCTGAATCGACCTAAATCTATTGCCCTCAAGCCAGATGATGATTGGATGTAGCATAATCGAAGAAAAACTAAAATCTTGCCTCGTTGAGTCTCTCCAAAAGAAGTGGAACATGATGATGACTACTATAGCTATCCTCCTTTCCGAGCCGATACAGACTGCCCATTAACTGAAGATGAGAAGGAACAGGTAATGAATGATGAAATGCATTGGACGCTGACTGAGTGATTTGTGTTGTTGTTGTTTGTAGTGCATGTACTATTATCTAATCTACACACTAAAAGTAACTCAATGCAATGTTTGTTTCCATTCTTGTTTTTTAATAACAATTTTCTACTTCTACTGCAGGCCGATCCATTGCATTTTGAATATGGAAAGGGGACTCAATCTGTACACTACTGCACACTGAGTTGGACAACACACCATGATGATGACCACAGTGACATAATATCTTCGCAGTCACTCAGTACGATCCGAGATGATTGATGGAATAACTCAGTGCGTTTCATGAGTGCATTAAAGGTAACCAAGTCAACAACAACCACTGCAGACCTACATGTCTGTGTAGTGGTGGAGTCAAGTGTGGTGGTATGACTGACAGCGGGCATTGATTTAGTCACTTAATTTGTAAAATGCTATGTTGCTGTATATCTGCTTTGTCTGCCTCTGTCAAAAAGGTACGCTAAATGGAGGATGGGTCAAGGGTGCCGTGGGCCTGCTCTGTCCTGTTGTTGTTGGAGGTTAATGCTGGAAACAGACTAGAGTAGACATGATGTATCCAAATCCATGCCGCCTCTGAAAGTGTTCTTGTTGCACTCCACCGTAATTTAGGCATTTTTTTTTTCTACTTGATTTTTCAATATCCCTTTTGTTTTCCCATCTGCAATTACAGGCCGGCCCTTACCCTGTGCTACACTGGGAAAAACAACTCTCACTTACCTTATCAATGAATCTACATCTGCCAGGCAGGCAGTGGCGTCACCCAAGATTGATGGCCGGAGCGTCCATGGAAGGGAGGGCCAAGACAAATGCCGAGATGCAACTCCCCATTTTGACCAGGATAACATACAGTAACAGTATCAACTTTCATCATCTTTTAAATTTGATTCATTTTTGTCTTCAATCATTACTACTGTGTGTTGTTGTTGTTGTTATGTTTGCTCTCTGCTTATAATTCAATTCATCCCTACAGCTATTTTTGACTTTTCTTTGCTATCTTTAAACCCGGGCCGGTACAACAGAACAGAAACTGTATGTAATTCGGGTCTCTCTGAGGGCAGACAGGCAAGGCAAATTGCATAATATACTGCTGCCCTGTACCTTTTTAATTGTCTAGTAGTAGTAGTTAGTAAGTACTATCATTAACCATCAAGTTATCATCATCATGCATGCATTTCCTTTTTCTCCCTTAACAGATTTATGGATATGGTTGTCTGCCAAGATTGTGTTTTGTTGTTGTCCATGCGTACTGTTTTTCTTTGTCAAACCTTTCCCAAAACCCCCTTCCCAACCATTCATCAAACCCTAACCCTCTTCCCCGGGCTGTGTGACTTATTGAGGTGTGACTAAATTAAATGTACACCAATAATTTATCACACGCTTGCTGGGGCGGATGTGGCTAAAGCAACAAAAATTCATTTTCAAGGCAGGGTGAGGATCTTCTTCTGCTTGCCCACCTATGAGCAGTATATTTGCGAGATAATTTTTTTTACCAAAGGAACCTAATCCATCAGCATTAATTGCCGGCATAGATTGGATTTGTTGTCATCCTCCGAAACAGCACTAACGGTTACGCTTGTGTCGAGTGTACTGTAGGCCTAGTCGAGTGACTCGACACAGCTAGAGTTTGTAACTCTATGTACTAGGCTATCCACACCACCATTATGTTTCCTTGTATTTTGGCATATTATTGTTTGGCAGTAAGTTCCGTACTGTACTTCGTTCTACTACTCCTCCCACAGTCTCTCTCAGGCGACTGACTGTCTCATTTTCTTTTTTTGCAAATGCTACTGCCAGGGTCTACTACTACTACCACCACAACCATGGCATGTTGGGAAAGAAAACCATCATCACCATGCAGCCATCGCCGTGCCCAAGTTAAACATCAAGCACAGGTAAGAGAAGAAGTTTGGGGGAGGCATAATTAATAACGGAATTTTTTTCATTAATTCTATTTCACACACCCCTTTGAGTCCAGTTGCAGAATGCATAGATTAGGAGGAGAGACTGACAGTACTAGTAGGACAAGTCCCTCAGTGAGGAGTACCGCATCTGTCTGTTTGTGTCTTAGTAACTCAGCCAATTATTTAAATCAAACACTGGCTGTGGCACTGCGCCAGCAAGGAAACAGTGTAACGTAAAACAGTAACCCCACCCACAAAACATTAACAACATCGTATATAAAGTCTAAATATGTAATTTAATACCCTAACAAAAATAAACTATGTAAAAAAAATCCCACAACATCTGACCCACCCCTCTCCCTAACCCCAACCAATGTCCATGTACCGGAACGAAAAATTCCAACAAATGTCCAATAGTCCAAAACCCAACGCCCGATTCCCACCCACCAAAATAAGCTATAAAAAAGGGGCAATAAATAAACGGGTCTCAGCTGGCTCGCCTCTCCAGGACACGGATGCGCTCCTCTAGGCGGGCCACGCGGCGCTTCAGCGCGCGGCAGTTGCATCCACAGGGGGGGGGCAGCAGTGCTTCTTGCAGTGTGGCGGCGGGCGGCTGCCAGGCGGTGGCGCTGTAACACTGGAGGGGGGTGGCTGGGGCCCGGGGCATTGGAGGAGGCTGCAGCTGCTGCCGCCGCCGCCTCCTCCTCCTCCTCCTCTAGAACCACCAGCCGCTGGTATTCAGCCTGTATGGCCTCCAGCTTCCGGCGCCGGGCCTTGGCTGCCAACTCCTTCCTGTCGACTTTACCTTTGGAAGGAGTAGCTATATCAAGAAGAAAAAACAAGACTATTGTAAAATATACTCTTAGCAAAGCAGTCAGACAAATTCATTCTACACATAGTGGCACAGTAGCACTAGCAAGCACAGTACGTAACATTTGCGGTATGTATCTATCCTCCCACTACCTCAGCCTCGAACATTTGTGGGAGTTTCAGGCATTCCACCACCCATGCATCTGATTCCTATCAGACACCTATGCATGCATCCCACGTATCCTTCTCTGCCAGTCATAAATATAAAATCTCGCCCGTCCTTCCTCCTTCCACCCTTCTTTCTCTTTTCGTTCAACCCATCCATCAAGGTCATCTGATCTGACTTTTAGTCTTCTCCATAAAACTTTCACAGCTGAGTTGAAGTCCGATAGAAGAGGCCATTGGTTATTCAGTACACTCCCATTGCTAATGCTAAGTAAAGGGTGTCTTCTTCAACCGTTCACAACAACTTCTTACTTAAGTCTCAACAGTACAGTATACATTACACCCTTGCAGCGAGTGTAATGTCAATAAATAAGGAGTAGGAATATAACTTACCACTGCCCGCCACTGCTGCTGGCTCACCCCCTGCAGCTCCTCCTACAACTGCCGCCTCGCCTGCACCCTCAGCGGCCGCGTCACCTTCGCCGCAGGCCCCGGTACTGGTGGTCGGTAGTACGCCTAGAAAAAACATTACACATTTTTCAGATGCCATATACACCTCCCCCTATTTTTCACTAGCAAGATTGAAAAAAAAGTTAATACATACATAATACATATACAACATACATCAGTAGTACAAATCAGGTAGTAGAGTAGTCACTAGTAGTGTAAGTGTTATATGGTCCCTAGGAGTCATTCTAGTCTTTGCTAAGTTACCCCGAGCCATGCAACCATTTTAGCTTTGTGTCTTGTATTTTTGCGCAAGTTACCTCGCAGCTTGTTGAGAAAGACGCCTTTGAGCCCACATGAGCTCATACTGCTACTGTCTGAGCGCTGCGTACAAGGTCAAAAAACAAGCCACTTTGTTATGGAGTTCTGGTGTTAGTCCATATTGCTTATCCATAAAAATACTACACTTTTTGGCACGACTGAGAAATGCTTGCACTACACTAACGCGCAACATTTTTCTCATAACAGACGGAAGATTCCCTTATACGAAGAAGCAGAGCTTTGCAGAGCTTATGATGTAACCAGTACTAGGTTCTTATAAGGTGAGGGGTCCCCAGAATTCTCACATCTCCATTTATAATTTTATATAAACTAGATTCCTATGAAGGGGAGGGTGGTTCTTCCACCACTGTTCAGTTATCATGATCTCGCCTTTTGGCTTCAATGGACTTGTAGTTATAAGTGTAACAATGTTTATTGTTTTAATCTTATGCATTTTGCTGTTGCTGCTGCATTATAGAACAACGTACAGAGCTTGTCAGTTGGAAATAAATATTTTGAACTTACATAGACTCTGTGGTATTTGGTGTAGACTTACACGAGAGAGTGAGCGAAAGGGTGTGCATTGCTTCCGAGACAGAGGTCGGGAGTGTTATGTTCTGGGTTGTCTACTCATTGGGTATTTTGGGGGGGTTTCGGAGACCTAATGAGACAGTATAACTAGTCGGTCAGGGGATTGTGGTGGCTTCTGATTGAGGTGTGAGGAAGGTCCAACCTCCCATCACCAACGTCCTATTTTCTTGTGCAAAGTTCTGTATGTGCAGAATCCCTACAACAGTAGTAGTATGTCCTATCCTATCAAAAATTGTAAAATGTGGTTGGGCATTTTCTTGGTGGGAATTGTCGAAAAGCCTCAAGACTAAGAAGACTAGAAGTAGTAGAAGAGGACAACCCAAAGGACTGGACTCAATGGCTAGAGCTATTGGTGAATCTGAGTTTTATTTAAAATATTTTAAATAAAGAGTGGCCAACTGGGCAAGCTTAGCTACAGACAGACTAATAGTAGTAGTACAGAGAGTCATAGCAGACACAGTTAGAGGCAGGGATAACACGAATTTAGAAACAGATAGTATAGATCAAAGAAGAATTTGTACAAATTATAATTAGGATACTGAAATAATAGTTTGGAAAAAATAAGGTGCAGGAAAAGTTTGGGAAATATAATTATTAATATTAACCACTGGAGGACTTACTGGGGCCAGCAGCAGAGCCCTCGATAGAGGAGCGGTTCTGTCCCTGGGAGGCATCTTGGAGATCTTCTTGGCCCGCCGCCTGTGACCCCGTCTTCTTGCCCCTGGGTGCTGCTGATCATGTAAGATTTCATAAAGAAAGAGACAAAAATTAAAGTTTGGTGTGAAATAAATAAAATATTTTCAAATACGCACCAAAAACATTTTTGGTAACAACAATTGCAATAAAATTTACCTATCTAATCTGATCGACTGGTAGTATTGCGAGATTCACGGACCATCTAGCAAGCCTAACTACCACCTGACCTAGCCCACCTATTCCAATCCAGATGGGCCAATTGTTCAGTAAGTCTGCATTTCCATTTATTTTAGTCCTCAAAAATGCATAGATGGAGGACACATGCATACATTTTTGCATACACCAAATTGTTGGCTGGTTGCTGCTGATGTTCTGCTAGTGATGATATAAGCCTATTAACACTCAGTAAACAAACTACAAAAGGTTCTACTAAGGACTGGGGTAAGCAGCACTCAGCAGCACGTGATGTGACAGAGGATGCGTCACGCACACCACTTAAAAATTACCAACTAATAAGTAACTAAACCTATCAATCCACCACTATCCCTTCTTAGTGGCAGGAGGACAAAGGAAGGACTACTCTCTCTAGCATTACGTCACTTAAGTTCTCTAAAGTAAACTCTTACATAATCATCAGGCCAAGCGAGCGCAAAGTTGCAAACAAGTAAGATTAGTAGCGCCGAGCGCCTGTGTCATAACAATCTCAGATTTTTAAACGTAATTTACCTGCAATGTAAGCAGCAGCATTCTTGCAGGTCGGAAAAAAAAAATATTCGCAATATATAACACAGAGCAGAAGAACACAAAGTAGTAATATTAAATAGCTACTCACCAAGCCCCGGGACCTCCACTCCTAGCAGGTCCAGCAGGTCCTGCTCCCGGTCCAGAATATCGGACCACCGGTGCGTCAGCTGATTATTGGTGCGCCGGACACCAGAGCAGCGAAACACTGCCCAACACACCTTGCCCCACCGCTGCCGACGCTCCCGGAGCCCGTACCTGGACCCAGGCCTGCCGCCTGCTGCCAGGGTTAAGGGGAGGTGGCGCTGAACAAAAAAAACCAGTGCGGCCACCTCCGCCTCACCGAATAAGGCCCGTGCCTGCACCCCTCTTTGGCGCCGCCTTCCGCAAGGAAGGCGGTCGCAGCTCTGGCTGCGACTACGAGCCCTGTGGCTGTGGCCCTTTGCCATGGTTCTGGGTAGGCGGGGGGCGGAAAAGAAAAGGTAGGAATTTTAAAAAGTAAGTAAAAGAAATTAAAAAGCAGGTAATAGAAAAAGTGTGAAAAAGTAGTTAAAAACACACTAAAAGTAGAAAAAAACTCAAAATATAGAATCAGGAAAATAGAGAGATAGATAATAAATAAAAAAGACCCAAAAAAAGTTTACAGAAACAAAGGATTGAAAAAATAGAGGGAGGATTGAAAAGCAGGCCCAGAACCATAGCAATAGAGTGAAAAACAAGATGGCTGCGCCCATTGCGACCACATGGGCAGGTTTGCGCGATATTTCCCCCCCGAGCACGCAAAAAGCGTCGCAAACACGTAATGCGCGTTCCCAAACACGAAATACTTATCGCGAACGGGCGGGAGCATGCAATACGCGACCCGGAACAGGAAATAACTATCGCGAGCGGGCGGGACAAGTGAAAAAAAAGATGGCCGCGCCCATTAGCGACCGCATGGGCAAGTTAGCGATATATTTCCCCGCGAGCACGCAAAAACACATCGCGAACGGGCGGGACAAGCAATTCCGCGACTTCGCAGAATTTCTACGTGCTCGCGGAGATTTTTAACAATTTCGCGGAGATTTGCGTAACGCGACTACGCAAATTCCGCCCACCCCTAGTCCTGAGCTCATGACGGCACCATTCTGTCATGAGGACAGGGGCACGAAAGATTTCCATTTTTTTGGAGGGCCTCGGGAGGTGGGGAAGAGCTTCCCCAACCTCCAGAGGCCCTTCCCTGTTTTTCCACGCACCCCACATTCCCCAAAGTCTTCCGAGAAAAATGGTACCTCACTTGTGTGCATAGGGTTAGTGCCCGCGACAGGAAACTGCCCAAAACGCAACGTGGACACACCACATTTTCATAGTGAAAACTGAACCTTATTTTGCAAAGTGCCTAGCTGTCGATTTTGAACCCTAGCTCTGCCGGCACCTAGGGAAACCTAGCAAACCTATACATTTTTGAAAACTAGACACCCAGGGGAATCCAGGAGGGGGTGACTTGTCTGGCTCTCAGCAGGTTTTGTTACCCAGAATCCCTTGAAAACCTCAGAATTTGTCAAAAAAACACATTTTCCTCACATTTCTGTGGTGTAAAGTTCTGGAATCTGCGTGGATCCACAAAATTCCACCCAACCCGCATTCCCCAAAGTCTTTCGAGAAAAATGGTACCTCACATGTGTGGGTAGGCCTAGTGCCCGCGACAGGATACGGCCCAAAACGCAACGTGGACACACCACATTTTACAGTGAAAACTGACACTATTTTGCAAAGTGCCTAGCTGTAGATTTTGAACCGTAGCTCTGCCGGCACCTAGGGAAACCTAGCAAACCTATACATTTTTTAAAATTAGACACCCAGGGGAATCCAGGATGAGGTGACTTGTCTGGCTCTCCCAGGTTCTGTTATCCAGAATCCATTGCAAACCTCAAACTTTACAAAAAAAAACACATTTTCCTTACATTTCTGTGGTGGAAAGTTCTAGAATCTGCGTGGATCCACAAAATTCCACCTATCTCGCATTCCCCAACGTATTCAGAGAAAAATGGTACCTCACTTGTGTGGGTACGCCTAGTGCCTGTGACAGGAAACGCCCCAAAACGCAATGTGGACACAACACATTTTCACAGTGAAAACTGACCCTTTTTTTGCAAAGTGCCTAGCTATAGATTTTGAACCCTAGCTCTGCCGGCACCTAGGGAAACCTAGCAAACCTATAAAAAAAATTAAATTAGACACTCAGGGGAATCCAGGATGGAGTGACTTGTCTGGCTCTCACTAGGTTCTGTTATCCAGAATCCCTTGCAAACCTCAGAATTTGTCCAAAAAAACAAATTTTCCTCACATTTCTGTGGTGGAAAGTTCTGGAATCTGTGTGGATCCACAAAATTCCACCCAGCCCGCATTCCCCAAAGTCTTCCGAGAAAAATGGTACCTCACTAGTGTGGGTGGGTCAAGTACCCGTGGCAGGCAAGGGCCCAAAACCTGTTGAGGCGACTTCAAAATTACCTATCACAAAACAGGCTGGTTTTGCAAGGGTGGTCCCATGAGTTTTTGGCCCGGGCTCGGCGACCATCTAGGGAAACCTACCAAACCCACACATTTCTGAAAACTAGACCCCGGGGAGTCCAGCAAGGTATGGCTTGCGTGGGTCCCCCAACATTTCCTACCCAGAATCCCCTGCAAACCTCAAATTTAGCTGAAAAGAATCACTTTTTTCTCAAATTTATGTGTGGGAAAGATCTGGAATCTGCGTGGATCCACAAATTTCCTTCTACACAGCATTTCCCCAGGTCTCCCGATAAAAATGGTACCTCACTCGTGTGGGTGGGTCAAGTACCCGCGACAGGCAAGGGCCCAAAACCTATTAAGGCGACATCAAAATTACCTATTACAAAACAACCTGGCTTTGCAAGGGGGGTCCCATGAGGTTTTTGGCCCCGGGCTTGGTGGCCACCTAGGGAAACCTATCAAACCCACACATTTCTGAAAACTAGACACCTGGGGGAGTCCATAAAGGTATGGCTTGCGTGGGTCCACCAACATTTCCCTACCCAGAATCCCCTGCAAACCTCAAATTTTGTTGAAAAAATCTTTTTTTTCTCACATTTCTGTGTGGGAAAGTTGTAGGATCACTGGGTTGAAACAAATTTCCTACCACCCAGCGTTCCCCCAGGTCTCCCGATAAAAATGGTACCTCACTTGTGTGGGTAGGCATAGTGGCTGCAACAGGAAATGGCCCAAACCGTACTGTGGAGACTTCAAAATTACCTATTACAAAACTACCTGGTTTTGGTGGGGGGCACCTGGGGTGTTGGCCCCGGGCTCGCCGCCATCTAGGGAAACCTGCCAAACCCACACATTTCTGATAACTAGACACCCTGTGGAGTTTAATGAGGTATGGCTTGCGTGGATCCTCCAACATTTCCATACCCAGAATACCCTGCAAACCTCTAATTTAGCTGTAAAAACCACATTTTCCACATATTTTTGTGTGGAATCACTGTGGCGGCGCAAATGTCCTACCCCACAGCGTTCTCCTTTGTGTCCCAAGTAAAATGATTCCTCACTTGTGTGGGTATCCAATGCAGAATTCGCTAAAAACGTATTTTTAAAAAAATGTAGCGCTTAGAATTCTCTGTGCTATACCCTTATTCCCTATGTTTTGGGCTCTTCCCAGTCACAGGCCCTTCCCCACCCACACAAGTGAGGTATCATTTTACTCGGGAGACTGAGGGGAACGCTTTGGGGTAGGACATTTGTACCGGCACGGTGATTCCACCCAAAAATATGTGGAAAATGTGTTTTCTTCAGCTAAATTTGAGGTTTGCAGGGCATTCTGGGTAGGAAAACGTTGAGGGATCCACGCAAGCCATACCTTGCTGGACTCCCCCAGGGGTCTAGTTTTGAGAAATGTGTGGGGCTAGTAGTTTTACAAGATGGCCACCAAGCCCGTGGCCAAAAACCCAGGTGACCCCTCTTGCAAAACCAGGTTGTTTAGTGATAGGTCATTTTGATGTCTCCTCAATACGTTTTGGGCCCTTGCCTGTCGCGGGTACTTGACCCACCCACGCGAGTGAGGTATCATTTTTATCGGGAGACCTGGGGGAACACTGGGTGGTAGGAAATATGTGGATCCACATGGATTCCAAAACTTTCCCACACAGAAATTTGACAAAAAAGTGATTTTTTCAGCTAAATTTGAGGTTTGCAGTGCATTCTGGGTAGGAAAACTTTGGGGGACCCATGCAAGCCATACCTCGCTGGACTCCACCGGGTGTCTAGTTTTCAGAAATGTGTGGGTTTGGTATTTTTCCAAGATGGACGCCGAGCCCGGGGCCAAAAACCCAGGTGACCCCCCTTGAAAAACCAGGTTGTTTTGTGATAGGTTATTTTGATGTCTCCTCATTACGTTTGGGCCCTTGCCTGTCGCGGGTACTTGACCCACCCACGCGAGTGAGTTATCATTTTTATCGGGAGACTTGGGGGAACGCTGGGTGGTAGGAAATTTGTGGATCCACGTAGATTCCAGAACTTTCCCTCACAAAAATTTGAGAAAAAAGTGATTTTTTCAGCTAAATTTGAGGTTTGCAGGGCATTCTGGGTAGGAAAACGTTGGGGGACCCATGCAAGCCATACCTCGCTGGACTCCCCCGGGTGTCTAATTTTCAGAAATGTGTGGGTTTGGTAGTTTTCCAAAGAAGGCCGCCGAGCCCGGGGCCAAAAACCCAGGTGACTCCCCTTGCAAAACCAGGTTGTTTTGAGATAGGTCATTTTGATGTCTCCTCAATACGTTTTGGGCCCTTGCCTGTCGCTGGTACTTGACCCACCCATGCGTGTGAGGTATAATTTTTATCGGGAGACCTGAGGAAACGCTGGGTGGTAGGAAATTTGTGGATCCACGTGGATTCCAGAACTTTCCCACACAGACATTTGAGAAAAAAGTGATTTTTTCAGCTACATTTGAGGTTTGCAGGGCATTCTGGGTAGGAAAACGTTGGGGGATCCACGCAAGCCATTCCTCGCTGGACTCCACCGGGTGTCTAGTTTTCAGAAATGTATGGGTTTGGTAGTTTTCCAAGATGGCCGCCGAACCCAGGGCCAAAAACCCAGGTGACACCCCTTGCAAAACCAGGTTGTTTTGTGATAGGTCATTTTGATGTCTCCGCAATATGTTTTGGGCCCTTGCGTGTCGCGGGTACTTGACCCACCCACGCGAGTGAGGTACCATTTTCATTGGGAGACCTGGGGGAATGCTGGGTGGTAGGAAATTTGTGGATCCACGTAGATTCCAGAGCTTACCCACACAAAAATTTGAGAAAAAGGTGATTTTTTCATCAAAATTTGAGGTTTGCGGGGGATTCTGGGTAAGAAACCTTTGGGGGACCCATGCAAGCCATACCTCCCTGGACTCCCTTGGGTCTCTAGTTTTCAGAAATGTGTGGGTTTGGTGGGTTACTCTGGATGGCTGCCGACTCGCGAGCAAAAACTTGGATGCCCCCTATGTATCTGAAAATGACCTGGTTTTGCAAGGGGGGTCACATGAGTTTTTGGTCTTGGGCTTGGCGGCCATCTAGGGAAACCTACCTAACCCACACATTTCTGAAAACTAGAGACCCGGGGGAGTCCAGGAAGGTATCGTTTGCGTGAATCCCCCAACGTTTCTCTACCCAGAATCCCCTGCAAACCTCTAATTTTGATGAAAAAAATCTATTTTTTCTCAAATTTCTGTGTTGGTAAGTTCGGGAATCTACGTGGATCCACAAATTTCCTACCACCCAGCATTCCCCCAGGTCTCCTGAAGAAAATGGTACCTCACTCGTGTGAGTGGGTCAAGTACCCGCGACAGGCAAGTGCCCAAAACATATTGAGCAGACATCAAAATGACCTAACACAAAACAACCTTGTTTTTCAAGGGGGTTCACCTGGGTTTTTGGCCCCAGGCTCAGTGGCCATCTTGGAAAACTACCAAACCCACACATTTCTGAAAACTAGACACCCGGGGGAGTTCAGCGAGGTATGGCTTGCGTGGATCCCCCAACGTTTTCCTACCCAGAATGCCCTGCAAACCTCAAATTTAGCTGAAAAAATCACTTTTTTCTCAAATTTCTGTGTGGGATGGTTCTGGAATCCATGTGGATCCACAAATTTCCTACCACCCAGCGTTCCCTCAGGTCTCCCTATACAAATGATACCTCACTCGAGTGGGTGGGTCAAGTACGCCCGACAAGCAAGGGCCCAAAACGAATTGAGGAGACATCAAAATGACATAGCACAAAACAACCTGGTTTTCCATGGGGAGTCACCTGGTTTTTGGCCCCGGGCTCGGTGGTCTTCTTGGGAAACCCACCAAACCCACACATTTCTGCAAACTAGACACGCGGGGGAGTCCAGCGAGGTATGGCTTGCATGGGTCCCCCAATGTTTTCCTACCCAGAATGCCCTGCAAACCTCAAATTTAGCTGATATAATCACTTTTTTCTCAAATTTCTGTGTGGGAAACTTCTAGAATCTACGTGGATCCAAAAATTTCTTACCACCCAGCATTCCCCCAGGTCTCCTGATAAAAATGATACCTCACTCACGTGAGTGGGTCAAGTACCTGCAACAGGCAAGGGCCCAAAACATATTGAGGAGACATCAAAATGACCTATCACAAAACAACCTTGTTTTTCAAGGGGGGTCACCTCGGTTTTTGGCCCCGGGATCGGCGGCCATCTTGGAAAACTACCAAACCCACTCATTTATGAAAACTAGACATCCGGGGATGTCCAGCAAGGTATGGCTTAGGTGGATCCCCCAATGTTTTCCTACCCAGAATGCCCTACAAACCTCAAATTTAGCTGAAAAAAATCACTTTTTTCTCAAATTTCTGTGTGGGAAAGTTCTGGAATCCATGTGGATCCACAAATTTCCTACCACCCAGCGTTCCCCCATGTCTCCCGATAAAAATGATACCTCACTCGCGTGGGTGGGTCAAGTACCCGCGACAGGCAATGGGCCCAAAACGTATTAAGGAGACATCAAAATGACCTATCACACAACAACCTGGTTTTGCAAGAGAGGTCACCTGGGTTTTTGGCCCCGGGCTCGGCGGCCATCTTGTAAAACTACCAAACCCACACATTTCTGAAAACTAGACACCCGGGGGAGTCCAGCGAGGTATGGCTTGCGTGGAACCCCCAACGTTTTCCTACCCAGAATGCCCTGTAAACCTCAAATTTAGCTGTAAAAAACACATTTTCCAAATATTTTTGGGTGGAATCACAGTGTCAGTACAAATGTCCTACCCCACAGTGTTCCCCTCAGTCTCCCGAGTAATATGATACCTCACTTGTGTGGGTGGGGCAAGGGCCTGTGACTGGGAAGAGCCCAAAACTTAGGGAATAAGGGCACCGAGAATTCTAAGCACCACATTTAAAAAAAAATAAGTTTTTAGCCAATTCTGCATTGGACACCCACACAAGTGAGGTATCATTTTACTCGGGACACTAAGGAGAACGCTGTGGGGTAGGACGTTTGTGCCGCCATACCTCATTGGACTCCCCAGGTGTCTAGTTGTCAGAAATGTGTGGGTTTGGTAGGTTTCCATAGATGGCTGCGAGCCCAGGGCCAAAACCCCAGGTGTCCCCCCCCAAAACCAGGTAGTTTTGTTATAGGTAATTTTGAAGTCTCCACAGTACGATTTGGGCCATTTCCTGTTGCAGCCACTATGCCTACCCACACAAGTGAGGTACCATTTTTATTGGGAGACCTGGGGGAACGCTGGGTGGTAGGAAATTTGTGTCAGCCGGGTGATCCTACAACTTTCCCACACAGAAATGTGAGAAAAAAAGATTTTTTCAACAAAATTTGAGGTTTGCAGGGGATTCTGGATAGGGAAATATTGGGGGACCCACGCAAGCCATACCTTGCTGCACTCCCCGGGTGTCTAGTTTTCAGAAATGTGTGGGTTTGGTAGGTTTCCCTAGGTGGCCACCGAGCCCGGGGCCAAAAACTCATGGGACTCCCCCTTGCAAAACCAGGTTGTTTTGTAATAGGTAATTTTGATGTCGCCTCAATAGGTTTTGGACCCTTGCCTGTCGCGGGTACTAGACCCACCCACACGTGTGATGTACCATTTTTATCGGTAGACCTGGGGGAATGCTGTGTAGAAGGAAATTTGTGGATCCACGCAGATTCCAGAACTTTCCATTACATAAATTTGAGAAAAAAGTGATTTTTTCAGCTAAATTTGAGGTTTGCAGGGGATTCTGGGTAGGGAAATGTTGGGGGACCCACGCAAGCCATACCTTGATGGACTCCCCCGGGTGGCTAGTTTTCAGAAATGTGTGGGTTTGGTAGGTTTCCCTAGATGGCCGCCGAGCCCGGGGCCAAAAATTCATGGGACCCCCCTTGCAAAACCAGCTTGTTTTGTGATAGGTAATTTTGAAGTCGCCTCAATAGGTTTTGGGCCCTTGCCTCTCACGGGTACTTGGCCAACCCACACAAGTGAGGTATCAATTTTCTCGGAAGACTTTGGGGAATGCAGGCTGAGTGGAATTTTGTGGATCCACACAGATTCCAGAACTTTCCACCACAGAAATATGAGGAAAATGTGTTTTTGTTACAAATTTTGAGGTTTGCAAGGGATTCTGGGTAACAGAACCTAGTGAGAGCCAGACAAGTCCCCCCATCCTGGATTCCCCTGGGTGTCTAGTTTTAAAAAGTGTATAGGTTTGCTAGGTTTCCCTAGGTGCCGGCAGAGCTAGGGTTCAAAATCTACAGCTAGGCACTTTGCAAAATAGTTTCAGTTTTCACTGTAAAATGTGGTGTGTCCACATTGTGTTTTGGGCCGTTTCCTGTCGCGGGCACTATGCCTACCCACACAAGTGAGGTACCATTTTTCTCAGAATACTTCGGGGAATGTGGGGTGGGTGGAATTTTGTGGATCCATGCAGATTCCCGAACTTTCCACCACAGAAATGTGAGGAAAATGTGTTTTTTGACAAATTTTGAGGTTTGCAAGGGATTCTGGGTAACAGAACCTGGTGAGAGCCGGTCAAGTCACCCCATCCTGGATTCCCCTGGGTGTCTAGTTTTCAAAAATGTATACGTTTGCTAGGTTATCCTAGGTGCCGGCAGAGCTAGGGTTCAAAATCTACAGCTAGGCACTTTGCAATAAAAGGGTCCGTTTTCACTGTGAAAATGTGGTGTATCCACGTTGCGTTTTGGGCAGTTTCCTGTCACCGGCACTAGGCCTACCCACACAAGTGAGGTACCATTTTTCTCGGAAGACTTTGGTAAACGCGGGGTGGGTAGAATTTTGTGGATCCACGCAGATTCCAGAACTTTACACCACAGAAATGTGTGGAAAATTTGTTTTTTTTGGACAAATATTTATGTTTGCAAGGGATTCTGGGTAACAGAACCTGGTGAGAGCCAGTCAAGTCACCCCATCCTGGATTCCCCTGGGTGTGTAGTTTTCAAAAATGTATAGGTTTCCCTAGGTGTCAGCAGAGCTAGGGTTCAAAATCTGCAGCTAGGCACTTTGCAAAAATAGGGTCCCTTTTCACTGTGAAAATGTGGTGTGTCCACTTTGCATTTTGGGCCGTTTCCTGTCATGGGCACTATGCCTACCCACACAAGTGAGGTACCATTTTTCTCAGAAGACATTGGGGAACGCCAAGTGGGTGGAATTTTGTGGATCTACGCAGATTCCAGAAGTTTCCACCACAGAAATGTGAGGAAAATGTGAGTTTTTTTTACAAATTTTAAGGTTTGCAAGGGATTCTGGGTAACAGAATCTGGGGAGAGCCAGTCAAGTCACCCCCTCCTGGATTCCCCTTGGTGTCTAGTTTTCAAAAATGTATAGGTTTGCTAGGTTTCCCTAGGTGCAGGCAGAGTTAGGGTTCAAAATCTACAGCTAGGCACTTTTAAAAAAATGGGTCTGTTTTCACTATGAAAATGTGGTGTGTCCATGTTGTGTTTTGGGCCGTTTCCTGTCGCGGGCACTAGGCCTACCCACACAAGTGAGGTACCATTTTTCTTGGAAGACTTTGGGGAACGCAGGGTGTGTAGAATTTTGTGGATCCACGCAGATTCTAGAACTTTCCACCACAGAAATGTGAGGAAAGTGGGGTTTTTTGACAAATTTTTAGGTTTGCAATTGATTCTGGGTAACAGAACCTGGAGAGAGCCAGTCAAGTCACCCTATCCTGGATTCCCCTAGTTGTCTAGTTTTCAAAAATGTATAGGTTTCCCTAGGTGCTGGAAGAGTTAGCGTTCAAAATCTAGAGCTAGGCACTTTGCAAAAAAAGGGTCAGTTTTCACTGTGAAAATGTGGTGTGTCCACGTTGCGTTTTGGTCCATTTTCTGTTGCGGGCCCTAGGCATACCCACGCAAGTGAGCTACCATTTTTCTCGGAAGACTTTGGGGAACGCGGGGTGGGTGGAATTTTGTGGATCCACGCAGATTCCAGAACTTTCCACCACAGAAATGTGAGGAAAATGTGTTTTTTTTTACAAATTTTTAGGTTTGCAAGGGATTCTGGGTAACAGAACCTGGAGAGAGCCAGTCAAGTAACCCCATCCTGGATTCCCCTTGGTGTCTAGTTTTCAAAAATGTATAGGTTTGCTAGGTTTCCCTAGGTGCAGGCAGAGTTAGGGTTCAAAATCTACAGCTAGGCACTTTTAAAAAAAAAGGGTCTGTTTTCACTATAAAAATGTGGTGTGTCCAGGTTGTGTTTTGGGCCGTTTCCTGTCGCGGGCACTAGGCCTACCCACACAAGTGAGGTACCATTTTTCTTGGAAGACTTTGAGGAACACGGGGTGTGTAGAATTTTGTGGATCCACGCAGATTCTAGAACTTTCCACCACAGAAATGTGAGGAAAGTGGGTTTTTGGGACACATTTTTAGGTTTGCAATTGATTCTGGGTAACAGAACCTGGAGAGAGCCAGTCAAGTCACCCCATTCTGGATTCCCCTGGGTGTCTAGTTTTCAAAAATGTATAGGTTTTCTAGGTTTCCCTAGGTGCTGGCAGAGTTAGCGTTCAAAATCTAGAGCTAGGCACTTTGCAAAAAAAGGGTCAGTTTTCACTGTGAAAATGTGGTGTGTCCACGTTGCGTTTTGGTCCATTTTCTGTTGCGGGCCCTAGGCCTACCCACACAAGCGAGCTACCATTTTTCTCGGAAGACTTTGGGGAACGCGGGGTGGGTGGAATTTTGTGGATCCACGCAGATTCCAGAACTTTCCACCACAGAAATGTGAGGAAAATGTGTTTTTTTTAAACAAATTTTTAGGTTTGCAAGGGATTCTGGGTAACAGAACCTGGAGAGAGCCAGTCAAGTAACCCCATCCTGGATTCCCCTGGGTGTCTAGTTTTCAAAAATGTATAGGTTTGCTAGGTTTTCCTAGGTGCCAGCAGAGCTAGGTTTCAACCCGAACTGCTGAACGGAATTACATCAAATTTGGCAAAAAGGTTGGTCGTGGTCCAGAAAGCGACCTTTTTTTTAAATGGTGTAAATCTGTTCAGTACAATGGAAATAGCAGTGAATGTTAAGTCATATGAACCAGAAACACATTTGCTCAATGAATTGTAAACCTCATGGTCAGATTTGATTGCATATGTCAAGAGCACACTGATTTCCATAGAAGAGAGGTGCTTGCAGATTGAGAAGGAAGTTACTACAACATTGTGGGTATGCCGACATTTCCATCTCTATCTGTTACATCCTCCATTGCTGGGGCAGGCTCTCTCCCACCCCAGTAGACCTCGGTCCCAACTGTGACGTTGCAGCCCCCTCAGTTCCTGCCAAGTCCTACCCTTTCCCAGGCACCAAGGCCCTAAGCCTTGTCCTCGGGCATCAGTTAGCCCCCCCCCCTCCTGGGACAATCTTACATCACTTCCTTTACTGCTACCAATGATAATATGCAGTGTAGAGACCAATTCAACCAACCCTCACTCCACCCGGCCCCCCATTATCACTTTAAAAAAAATAACTGGTGGTCCAGGTTGGGGGGTCTAACTGTCCTAGGCCCCGCCATAGGCAGGGTCCACACTTGAAATGACAACAGATGAAAGATTAAATGCGCACTGTAGAGTGATGCTAACATGGCATTATCATGACCTTGGAGTTTCTGGAATAGAAGTGCCTTGCAGGAGCCTGGCAGGTCCATTTATCTGGGGGGGACATAACGAGGGGTGGTTCTACCTGCAAAAAGGAGCACTGCAGGGCGTGCCCTTGAGGGTAAGGTGGCAGCACAGTGTTTAATTCAGCAAATGTTAGGAAAGCCCATGGTTTGGTTTTATGCACCAAAAACATTTCAATGATCACAACGGGGCACGAGTCGGGGTACCACGCGGGTGGACGGCGTCCCTCCACTTATTTTACAGGGTGGACGCCGTCCACCCTGCTTATTAAAACGCCGTCCACCCTGCCATCCTCATCCAAAGCGTGATAAAGCGCGCACCAACCTAACCACGCGAGAGAAGGCGCCTTCTAAGAGGAATCTGCGCAGACCTGGGTTTAAACCGAGCCAACTATGGTGTGAAAGTTCACACCAACGCCCTATGAATTCCTAACAGCTGTGTATTATCTGGCTAATCCCAGCTGCTCCTTCATCGCGGTTATCTCTCATTGACAGCTGCTACAGGAGTCTCTCGTCCGATCGATAGTTTTCCCGCCCAGCGGTTTGCAATGAGACAGGCCGGACTCGCTCGAGTGGAGGGAGGTTTGTGCCCGTGGCCTCGTGAGTGCCAGCTGCGCCCTGGCGCGGGCAGTTTATGGGTGGACATCTGGGATATGGGGAGGGTCGGCTAAGCCTCGCTACATCCTCGAAGCGCTAGGAGAGAAACGTCAGCAATAGTACGGTGCTAGGGCAAGGTTAAGGAAGCAACCTCTGTCAGAGAGCAGGATGGACATGTTCAGGTACAAAAAACAGGTCTTGGTTCAGGATACTTCCGTTCATATCATATGCATTTATTCCAAGCACAGAATTGCATACGTCACAAGACACAACACCCACGCACACCCAACGCACACACAGACGTTTAATGCATTTACATGCACTGACCATGCAACACTCACATACCCTCACCATATGCCGTACAGGATACCACACGTACATTCACCGCAAACTCGTGGTTAGTGCTGTTTATTGCACTTAGCGAATTCAGAACTTCTGGGTATCGGATTTCAATGGTTGCAGAAAAGGGCATTTTATTTGCAGTTTTTCAATACGAGCAATCAAACAACCGGAAAAGAGTGCATGCCATCTCTTCGTGTTACAGCTTTGGAATGTGGGTCTCGCATTATCATGGACACCTATGGTCCCCATACACCCAGGGATGGAGAAAGTGCATCATGTACACCTTATGAAGAGATATCCGATTCTGTGCCATTACCAGGGCCACTGGCAGAGGACAACCAAATTATGCGGCAAGAAAAGGCAAATTATTCGACCTAATGCAGCACTTTTTGTGATACTATTTCTTAATTCTTTTGTAACTTTTTTACATGTTGAATGCCTGAGCAAAGGTTTTACCTCATCCAAATACAGTAATAAGCAACAGAAAGCCGACCAATCAGCCTTTGCATAGGGCATTCCACTGAGCGGCAACACAGGTCAATTTCAGTTATTTTGGTCAGTTTGAGCTAAAAAAAATTGTTGTTGTTAAATTCTGTGTTTTATGCGGTAGATGAGGGATTATGTGGCAAATGCAGAATGCCTATAATAATGTGTAGAATTATGTCACAGAATCGGTTTAATGGCTTAATTCCAGTGGCTCTAGGTATTATGCACAGAAACCTGAAGTAGGGCTCCCGGTTTTATGGTATTTATTTTTTTAACATTTCCGTCTGTATTTACCCATATTTATCTTTTGGCCATTTTATCTGTATTTATCCATATTTATTTTGTGCTTTGCGTATAAATGAGGTTGTCAAACTGTACATTCATAATCACTATTGTAGTTTCTAGCATGTGGTTTTCTTTGGTTTTTTCAACGCACAAACTCTGCTTTTGTTCATGGTGCCATGTTTTAGTATGCCTCGCTTACAGCACTTAATGGCTTGACTAATGTAGTTGTACGCCAAACTTCATCCACATTTGTGCTGTTAATTCCTCCATACAGGGACCTTAAGTCACAGGCTTAAGTACTGAGCAGCTTCAATTGTTAAATCTTGCAAAATGTGCAAATGATAGATCTGCTGCACATGTGATGTCACTTTCCGCCGTGATGTCACTTCCTGTTGTGATGTCACTTCCTGTTGTGATGCCACTTCCTGTTGTGATGTCGCTTCCTGTCGTGATGTCACTTCCTGTCATGATGTCACTTCCTGCCGTGATGTCACTTCCTGTGACACCACCTAACTTGGAGAGTCCCCCCACTTCTTTTTTTAGGACTTGTGCCCTGGATCACAAACACGGATGGAGGGGGTACCAGCAGAGGGAAGAGAGACTTTGGTTTTCGAGGATACACATTTTTTATTGTGTAAGCAACTGACCACGGATCTCTTTATGCACAACTGAATTGAAATGAGGATACATAACTAAATAGCGCTTCAAGCTGATGCGCCACCCGTTTCTAAACGCGCTATTTATAAATCTTATCATCTTGTGCTGGGTACTGGGTTAAAGTGCCTTTTTGTACATTACTTTGTGCACCAAGTAAATCACATATTCAGTTCAAGGTCAATAAAATGCGCTTTGGGGGGCACCTGAACTATGTTGCCTCCACCCAAAACAATTATGTGCCAGTCCCGGCTTCAGATCCGAGCGTCGCTTTGCAACAAAAGAGTCAACATGAAAACTCTGCTCTGAGGAGAGATGGAACAGGGCTCACCCCTGCCGGCCTGTTGGGTTCTGTAATGTCCCCGGCAGCCATCTTACTGAGGCCTTACACCAATGCAGATGTATCTAGTGCAGCCTTGGGGTCTGCCAGTCTTCGCGACCTCCGTGAAGGACGGATTAACAGCAATGACAGCCGCCAATGAAAGAGCGGCCTGGACTCGCCGTGGCCCCGTGGGATTCAGCATGCTGATTCATATCTACCGCTTTTCTGCCTCTGTGGCGCTTGATAACTCTTTCACATGTGTTTTTACTTTAGTTGATTTTGTTCTGACAATTATTCCGTCTGAGAGGGTTTCTACAATTCAGTAATTGCTCTGCACCTGCCGTCTAGGGCATGCGTAAGCTAACATGGATGCCAGCTCTGTGGAGGACAATGGAGTCCGCCCTACCCCTCTTCAGGTTCCACCTTCTCCTCCCCCCTTTTGTGCTGTGGTCGCCAGGCACAGTCGGACCCCCCCCCACCCGGCCTTCGGATCTGTTAATTTTATGGCAGCTTCTACTTATAAACCTGACATTACCTCCTTAACCCTCCCTGGCACTGATGGCGCTGCAGTCAACCTCCTGGTCTGAGAGAAGCAATTGTTGGTTCATAAATCTGAGGTGTTAGATTTGCCATCACTATTGATCATGAGCACTAAGCTGTTGGCATACCTTAGGCCTGTGTTATTCTGCTATGGTGGGGTCACGTGGACATGTGTCAATGTACATTCATTGATCAAGAAAACTGCCAGATTTACGCTCACATTTTGGGGAAATGTGGACTGCACAGAGCACTTCGGTTTACAGCATGGCGTGCACCAGGGTTGTATTTTGGCACCTTTTTTGTTCCCATTATTTATACATTTTCTTGAGCCGGCCCTGGTTTTTGGAGGGAGGACCATGCACCGTATCAGCACACCGACACCGCCGCTGCTCTATGCTGATGACGCTGTTACTTTAGCTCGGACAGCGCTAGGTTACAGTGCTTTCTTGACTACTTTGTGTGTTTTATGGACAGTTTCCATCTGAGCGCTAGTTTAATAAATCTCATATAATGGTGGTTGGTCCTAGGTCAGCTAAAAGCAGAGCCTTCTTTGTAAAAGGCAGCCCGACCAGCCGTGTAATAACATTCCCGTATTTAGCAGTAATGCTTGATTCCTACATTTCCTGGTCCCACTTGGTACCGCCAGAAGGGATCTCTTTGCAGGTGCATCGCGTCCGCTTTTGACTTTGCTGTCAGAGTGGGGCGGAGATGAATAGAGGTAAATGTATATTTTAATATAATAAATGCACTTTATGGTTAGGAATAACCAAATAACGTTTCTTTTTTAAAATGACGTGACTTGAATAGAGGCAATTTATGTGAACATTTACAGGGCTCAATCCCCATCGCAGCTTATGCAGCAAGGTTTGGAGTTATATCAACTCCCTTGTGTTACAAGCAGCTTCAGATATGTTCTTATGGGTGTTTCCACAGAATAACGGAACCAAAATTATTGTGGGGAAATGTTGTGTCAAGAATGTCGAGGACAAAACTGTCATGAAGATAAGTTTGTATCGGTAAGTAAAATGTTACTATATATAACTATTCCTATATGTACCTGTTACACTGCTGCTCAGCCTGGGTGTCTGTGTGAGAGAATGTTGGTGAATGGAATGTTCATGTGTGTGACAGTCAGTTGGTGGATGGGCTGAGCAGCAGTGAGGCTGCTCCTGGCTGGGCTCTCCCTTATGTAACATCCTACCTGAATAAATATACCTGAAGAACCTACGTGGATGGACTACTTTTATTTACAACATATTTTGGCGACAATTTGAGAAGAAAGAACCTGCATGTGCCACCTGATTGGACTGAAACTGTCAAGCTGGAAGTAACTGTATTGAAACTGAAGCAATTCAAGTGGATCTTGAAGAATCTGGCACCCTTGAGCCCCACCAGTGACCACTCCATCGGTCGCCTCAACCCGTGAGTGCCAGTTTATGTTGGACTTTCTCTTCCTCCTGCCTTGGAACTGCTTTCCCCTTTCACAACCCAACTGTGCCTGTTCCTCTTCCTCTCCTGCAGTCAGTGAAAGGTTGTTCCTGTCCTGCTGCCTTGGAAGAAGTAGCCCAGTCTTGCTGCCTGTTCTGCTACTTTGGCAGAGTGTTTTCCTGCCCTGCTGCCTTAGAAGAGGTATCCCTGTCTCAGTGTCTCCTGGACCAACTTGTGTGTGCAGTTCATGCACTTCGAGTCAAGAGTGCCTACGTACATGGAACAGCGTTACTCTGGAGATTTAGCTTCCCTGCCTTCTATTTGTCTGGAGAGGTATTTCGTTAATTGTACTCGCTCCCTATATTGTGTCTTCTAATGCCAGACTGGTGTTTTTCCGCCCGCTTTTACCATTTAGGAATTATCGGAGCTTTCACTGCTAGAAACCTGCGCAAATTTGGGCCATTTTCATTATTTTTATTCTTAGGCAATTTGGTCACTGCCTATTCTTGTCATTTGGCAGTTCAACCTCTCTCCCTGCAGTTTGAAAAACAACCAGCGTGTGTTTCCATGCACGCGATCTTACCTGCGTCCTCGAGCCCTGCAGCGCTGTCTTCGTGGGATCCTTCATGACGCAATTGGATCCGCATGAATTTGCCACCTTTAATTTTTCATGCGACTTTTCAGAACTATGTTATGTTATTTATTTCTTGCATTTGTCCTGATACCGTTCTGAGAGTTTTTGTATTCCCTTAAAGGAAGGAGATGTGTTACACTGCTGCTCAGCCTGGGTGTCTGTGTGAGAGAATGTTGGTGAATGGAATGTTCATGTGTGTGACAGTCAGTGCTCCTGGCGGGGCTCTCCCTTATGCAACAGCCTACCTGAATAAATCTACATAAAGAAACTACATGGACCAGTCTACATTTATTTACAACAGTACCTTAAAGTTATATATATATCTTCAAGGTACGTTGATGTGGAAGTAAGAACAGTATATCTATACTTTGCTCCTATGGGTCACTCTAGATGAGGCCTGGAACTGGCCTCAAACGTCTTATCATAAACGATTGCACTTTACTTGATTTTGCACATGAAATCCCATAGTTAAACTAAGTCAAATTATGCTCTGACAAGCTAGGGCTCCCTGAGATATTTGACACCCCGAGAGTATTGTCAAAGGTGATATCAGTTGAACCAAAAAGGCTTTCAAGGCTTGGAAATCAGATAAAAAGAATCATGTGCATGAAACAAGTTGTCTGTAAAAGCTTTTTTTATTTTAATCCTCTACGTACATAGAGCCATCTGTTGCTTGACATGCTCAATCAATATTGTTTTCTATTGACTCATTTTAGGTTATATATGATGCATTTGTTTTGGCTATTTCCAAGGGGAAATCGGCTGATCTTAACTCTTTATCATGTAAATGTGTCCTTGTCTCCAATTAGGACACACACCACATTTTGTAACGTTCTGCCCTTTTTAGGAATCTTTGAGGAACTATTTTATTCTTCCCCTGTTGTCTGACAAGCATCTTACTCAAGTCCGACCTGTGTTGTTGCACCTACAATTATTTCCTGACCTGCATGTATGTTTTTATGTGCCTCAGACTGTCAGGCAGAGGAATCAACTGAGAAATGATTGATGTGTTTTCTTTTTATTGATGTATTTAATGGTTTTAGTTTGTTTGATAATGAATAAAGATGAATTGAATTGAACCCTGGAACAAGAAGACTGTGCTTGCTTCTGGAAACTAGCATTGACAACGCCAATAGGTCTGCCTTTGATTATGATGGGCAACTTTGTCTATGTGAGTGGAGATTGAAAGCCTTACGGCTACAGCAGTCAACCTCGAAGCTGGGGAACCGGGTTTGAGTCTCGGCAGGGACGCTCAACATCCTGTGATTCTGGGTAAATCACGGAATCTCTCCTTGCCTAACAAAAACGAATGTGTCCATCTGTAATGAAACGGGTGCTCATGTAAACGCTTCTCTGGTGTGGAGAAGTGTGGCTCAATGGTTAGAGCGGCAGACCCTGATACAGAGATCTGGCCCGGGACCAGGGTTCAATTCCCGCCTCGGCGGGTCTTGGGCTCAATTTCCTCGGACCTGATAATTCTCGCCTCGGTGCCTATTCTAATCATGGGTCCCACTCTGCAACTCTGGGCAATAGCTTGCTTAATCTCCACAACGGCCCCAACAGCGCTGGGATGCCTGGCTTCACCCTGGGGGTGCCCAGGAGTGGACATTTCACAGGGAAAAGCCAGGAAGGGTTCCACAGCGCCTGGACACCCCTTTGGGGGTATGGGTGCGCTTTACAAGTACAAATTTCATTTTCATTTCATTTCCATACCTGATATCTTCGGGTCAAGTTCGCACTATATAAAACTCAAAAAAAAAAAAAAAGATGAGTGACTCAGGGGAGCATGGAAGTGGGTGAATATGCGTGATTGTGAATGAATGAATGGGCGAGTGGGAGCATAAACAGATGAGGTAGTAGACGACTAAATGATCAGTGGGAGCATGAGAAGGGAGTAGCCTCCTGCCTCCAAGAAGGCCAAGGCCTTTCATGCATTCATTCATCATCTTACCCTTTCATCCTGCCATGCATTCACTCACTCATTCTCCAACAAGCATTGTTTATGGCAGGGTGATGAACTGGCCACTGGGAGACCTGATCTGCAACATTGATCAAGTAATGGGCAAAAGATGGTTTATCTTTGTTAGGGAAGGTTTAGAAATAAAGAACTCACAAAAAATGCTAAAATCCTACAAATAGACATGAAGCATAGGAAGGCCAGAGGAACAAAGAGCGCAATGTGTCCTGCAAGAGGTGGAGAATAGTTATGGTCTGACTTCCTTTGGGCAGCTAACAGGAGCACTGGAAGCCATGAAAGCTTTATCTTTTCTCTGATCATTTATTTCTGTCTTCTCACTGTAGGCTGGCCCTGATGCAAGGAAGAAAATGGGCCCCGGGCTGTCTCCTGAATTGAAAAAGATATCAATGATCAGCGTTGAATGCCCCTGAGGCCTCTGGGTCTCGGTGTCACTGCACCTACTGCTCCAGTGGAAGCTGACCCTTGTCTTCTCACTGAAGGCATTAATCTCCGAAGTGACAGTTGGCCCTGCACCTTAACGAAGAACTTACAACCCTAGTGGAGCTCTGAAGAGATTGTATTTTCCATCTCTCTTGTGATTGTAAAAGCCAGCGGGTCTTGACAGCATTGGTGGCGCGTGCAGGTGATGTGACTGCTGCAAAGCGTGTGCACATTTGGCAAATGAAGTAAATAAAGCAACACATTCCCCTGGAGTAGTGCTGATTCATGCAATTGACAAGTAATTGTATTGTATTTGGTGCTGTGAGTTCTAATCAGCCCTCTGCACCTGCTCAGTCCTGTTAAACGCATCGCAGGTCCACACCAAGGATCCGGCCCTTTGTCCCCAGATGTGATGTGAAGGACGATGGGTCCCTCGGATCCGCCTCAAGGATGAATCATAACGAAGAGAGACTTCCTAATGCGCACCCAGAATGACATCTGCAGCTTTCCGCTCTCTCCTTTAACAAGGGCACACAGCACACATTATAGAATGATTTCCATCATCACAGTCAACTCATTCATAGTAAAACACTGAGGGCATATTTATGAGAGCCTTGCATCATGTTTGCACCACGCAATGTGGCTTTGAGTGGCCTCATAAATCTGGAGTAAGGCAGCGCATTGCAAATCTTACTCTGTTGAGGGAGGCATTCCATGGGTGCTGTGGTTAGTGCTCCCTTGTAACTCCCGTAGGTTCTGATGAATTCCCAGATTTACAAGGACTTGTGAACCTGGGAATGCATCAAAATCTTACCCCTCCCCCAGGGCAGGCGTAAAGAGGCTAAATATTATTTCTCCTTGTTTTTTGTCCTCTTTCTGCATTCTGCATCACACATAGAATGAGGCAAATGCCTCTATGGATTGTTTTCATGCAGGAAGGTGCCCCTTCCTATGCAAAAACAATCCTGCCTACAACACAGGCACTCCTGCACCATGGTATAAGGCTGCCTGCGTTGGCACTAGGCTGCCAAAAGGCTCCAGCGCAGGGGGGAAGGACTGGAATGCACCATATTGGATAAACACAGTGCATTCCTGCCCTTTCTCTTTGATGTAGGGCGGCGCAGCAAGGTGATTTGCAGTGCTGTCCTATGCCAAAATCCAATAAATGAGGCCTTAGGAGTCATGGCTTCTTCCATGCCATGAATCCTCTGAGCACTTCCTTGCAATCTGGCTGATGGCCTTTTGCTCTTGCGATGTGGCATGAGAGTGGTACTATTGTTACCTGCCCCAGACTCATGGAGACCATGAGAGATAAAGATAGACAATAAGAACATGGGGTTCACTGTGTTCTAGCATTAAGCACTGAATTTCTGTTCCACATCACACCTTCTGTTTCAAAAAAGCACATCACAGAACACTCCTTTTCTCTGCCCTACTCTTTTTCTCTGTCCTCACTCTTCTTAACTTATAAGCTGAAGTAGGTTTGTGTCCCTACACCATCCCTTCGTATGTGCTCCTTTCTTTTGCTTTTCACCTGGGGCAACATCTTCCCAGCTGCCTGCTTTTCAAACTATTGAATCAGAGAATTCTTGTGTCCTTTCAAATTACAAAGATGCTTGGAATGTCCACTCTTGGGCTGAATCAAACAATATAATTCCATGAAATACAATGTTCTAAACTCCATCAACAGTTAACAAGTATACATAAATACCTTGGGGTGAAAGGTGCACTGACGGCGTGTCATTACATTTTTAGGTTTCACCTCCACAGCGCTTGCTTGTGCTGTGCTTGTGAAATATATTGTTTTTAATATAAACTTAAAATGGGCTTACATCCCACCTCCTATATCTCCTGGCATTGGTTCATGTGGTTGCCACTTACTTTCCCTCCATTTCTATAGGGTGTAGCATATTTTCCTGCATTTACCAATGCTTGTTCCTCATTTGCTTCTCTTATCAGTTTCCAGTAGTCAAAATACTGTTAATATCCACTTTGGTAGAACTATTTTTTCATAAAGTTTTGCCTCTTTCTGCTTTTTCTTCTTGCAGCAGATTTACATTGTGCAACTTACCACCCGGAAAGATTAAGTGATTTGCCTATAATCACAGGATGCTAATCACAGGATGCTGGGGCGCCGACAATCGAGCCGGTATCACCAGCTCTCGAGTCAGAAGCTCTTGCCGCTGCACCACATCCTCTTCACTCCCGTGATGCTTCTCAGGGAGCTCTTTTATTCTTCCTGGATGGTGATTGATAAAAACAGATTATTATTCATCAAATAGATGAAACTGATGCATTATCAACGCTTGCTATCTATGCCCCCCCCCCCGGTTAAGCCACGTTAATTGACATTCCTGTGGCAATAGGGGCTTGTAATTATGCCCCAGAGTGTACTCCCAACTTGGGTAGCGCCCCACGTTGGAGGCAAAAAATGTCTTTGGGTTAAGGCAGAGTTCAGAATATATAGATTAAATATTAGTGGCACAAGGACTCGGCTGGCCCTTGTGTCACACCTCACTTTCAGCTCCAAGTGGTTTGCTCTTGCTACATGTATTTATTTACAATTATGATTGTCACATCTCCAGCACACCACTGACCCGCTTCCTTCACAATTTACTCAATAGGGAGGGTCTATCCACCATGTGTAAAGCCCCGGAGGAGTTCCCAAAGCCACCTACCTCCCAATGGCATCCAATGTTGGCAGTTCAGCTTACAGTTTACAATTGTTGGTAGAACTTTGGGCCAGCAGTAGCTGCTGGGCCAATAATGTGAATAACAGATTTAATTTTAAGAGCAGATTGATTTGGTGTCAGTTAAAATGAATATTTTTTTTTAGCACTAATGTCTCTTAAGTTGTCCTGTTTTTAAGGTCAGACCCCCAACAAGCATTGAATGAGGCTCATTAGATTTGCGATAGCTATAAGACTGTTTTTTTAGCTTGTGTGAGGATGCAAGCCTTCACGGTGAGGGGCAGATGGGATTAAAAGCGCGACGAAGTGCACCCTGATAGGTGGAGGGAAAATAGGGTGAAGACACAGATTTGGCAGTCTTAAAATGCCTCAATCCTCAAGTGTGTAATGAGCGCCATTGGCAACACCCCTGCTCAGTAAGGGCGGCTTCTCCAACATCTACCTAAGAGAAAGCTCCTGCTCCCACATTGATTGGGCGCCACAGCTCACTAGAGGGACATTGGTCCTGGAAGAGGAAATGGACTATTCAGATTGGCTGGCCAGCGCCCAGTGCGCAGCACAGGCATCCAATGGTGGAACATTCTGCTTTTCTCTTCGTATATCAGTATACTAGCCAAGGTGCTAATAATTGTACATTCTCATAATTCTAAAATATTTTAGCTTGTGGACGCACAACCTCCGAAGAGGAGCGCGGATCTCCTCCAGGGTGCTAGAAAAGACCGGGATGGAGTATTGCACTCAGTGCCATGGGGATCCGGAGTGGCTGATGTAAGTTGTGATGGGTCCGTCAGCTACCATCATACTGAGACTAAAGTTCAAGGGCAAGTCTCAGTGCCCGAAGCCTGCAGCTGGAGACAAAACTGAAATAATGTCCAGGTTTCAGAAAGATCTGAGTTGGGTAAGTGTGAGAAGCGCCTTGGACAGATGGATTCCTCCGAAAGTGTTCAGAATCTTACAAGTTTGGAGGATGTCCTAGAAAACATGCGTGATATTCCAATTACACACCGGTAATCCTCAGTGCCTTGACTCCAGACCTCCTCCCAGCCCTCAGCGCCCTCCCTGCCAGGGCACACTCTCTCTCACTGTTATGCCTGACGTCACAGGATTCTTTTAGGTTCAGTAGGGAAGGCCAATGCCGAGAGCGGTGGGGCTAGAATTACTTGGAACTGAACAAAGGTCATTTTAGGAGCTGCCTTTTATGCTGTGCAAGTGACGTCACTCCCTCGATAGTAAGGACTGAGGTCAGAAAGGCAGAGCAGTTGGGAATGGACAGTTTTGCTTTTTTTTTATTTTACTGTTCGTTTTGATCAGCAAAGGTGTCTGAAGACCCCTCAGTTTGACAACATGAATGGGGACCGCAACACAAGTCACTGGCGCCGTTGGTCACGACGGTCCATCTGTTAATAGAGTGCAGTGTTTATTCAAAGATTCCACTGCACAAAGGCACTCACTTTCTTCTCCATTTGGAGTACAATAGCACCAGAGCCCTTGTCTCAAGAGCCAGGGAACACCTCACACGTATGTTCATACAGTGCATCTGTTCCCAGATCCTAAATACTCAATAAAACATGTTACCAATCTGTGTCGCGCGCCCTGCACACAGAAGGTGTGAACAGTAAGTGCTCAGAGTTACATGATGCCACTGACCAGAACCTTGTAAGCGACAAACTCACTGCAGTGACCAGGGGCGGCTGGTCTTAAGGGGCGAAGTGGACGTTGCCCCCCCTAACAATAAACAAAAAAACACGGAGTTGAAGAGTTCCTAATGAAAGGTTTCATATAGTGCTTTGTTTCAGGCAGCAAGGACTCGGAGCCTGAAATCGATTTTTTTACCAGCTGGATAAGTGAACACAGCTGCGCATGTGCCGGCTGCCGGGCGAGAGAATACTCGCCCTGGAGGCACAAAGCAGTGTTGTGTCGTCAGGGTGGTGGGCGTGGCATTTTTCAATGCCATTGTATTTGCTTGATTCTGGGCGTTAATGCCTGTGACCTTGGGCGGGATCCACCTAACACCAGAGACAAAGGAGGCAGGGCTGATTAGGTGTCAGCAAACATGCGAGCCCCTCCCCAACCCCATACGTTGGTATGCTTTGTTTCAGGGGGCGTTCTGAAGGAGGGGCTCGCAGTGTATTTGGCAGTTGATACACCGGCGGGAAGAAGACTTAACGGGCGAAGCAAGGTACGGTTTTTTCTCGGTTCTCTACTATGGCTTTGCAGCTTGGGAACCTTTTCCTGTGTGATTTTTCACTGGAACACTCATTTTGGGAGTGTGGGGGCCTCCCTCGTTATGAAACGCCAGCCCTGGGTTCAGAAGGAGTGATGGTCAGAGGCCGGGGGCCGGGCCCCGTTTTCAAGTTTGCACTCGACCGATTGTGGATTACGATGCAAATAATGGCAGAAGCTCTTAGGGGTTCCATTTGCAGGACAGAGGTTGTCATTTTGGGAAAGGACAAATCTTGAGAACATGTTCTGCTGTACTCTATCAGATTTGTAACTCTGAACTGAAAGCACTGCTGGAAACACTCTGCCTCTTAATACGAGGAGACATTAAAGGGAGACTGTGATTAAAATGTAGTGACTTGGTGCAATATTACATCACCTGCTTTTCCTCAGTTTCAGTTAAAGTTACATTAAAAGCTTAAACGTATGTCTTTTGAGCTAAATTCAGCTAGGTTTCTGACAACAACAGTGACACTGGTACTTGACTTCTGCTTTGTAAAAGGAAGGCCTGATTTTGGAGGTGATGTATCCGGACTGGCAGGGCCGGTCCTAGGATTTGTGGGGCCCTGGGCGAAAGAGAAGATGTGAGGCCCCTCTAATTTGCATGTGACATCACAAGAAGTGACATCATAGAAAACCGACATCACAAGACTATTAATCTTTGTCATTGCTGAAGAGACATAGTGTTGATATCAGTCACGTGAATTAAAAGATAAATATCCAAATGAAATACGTCTATCTATTTTGAAACTGCATTAAGTGGATTACATAGTCACATTGGATGGGAAAGCTAGATGCAGGTCTCACAAAGATGGCTATTCTAACTCCTAGTTAACTGAGAGTTACCAAATTAGTGCATAGTAATAATTAGAGAGCATTGCAGAAAATAAATTGAATGGCATCCCAGGTAAACATTATGCAACAGGGTATAGCGAGATGAAGTTGAATTCAGATACAATTACCTTTTTATTCTTTTTGAGAGCTTCATAAATCAGACTAGAACAAAAAAGGACAGCAGAGTTCTGTAGAAAAAAAGCTTTCGGATTTAGGATTCAGAATGATTATATTCTCCTCACAGGGTATGTAAGCCATGTGAGGAATATATACATTTCTTATAAAAAGCAGATAAAAGGAAACATTACAATCTGACAATGAGGAGATAAGTACATTGATAAGTACATAAAAAGACAATTCCAGTGAAACATAAATAGAGTAACTTCAAAGTTCTAGGATATTCTCATTGGGTGGCTCCCTGGTATTGATTCATTACGTAAAGTTTAGTATCTGTGTGTTTAAAGTAAAGGTATGCTGCAGATTTAAGGGGTTTTCATACCAAGGTTTTTCATTTGGTGTCAGACCAGTTGAAAGTTGTAGTGGCAGAATGGCATTATTCTGATGAAAATCCATCAATCGCCCCAAAAAGATAGTCCTATTCTTCTATATATTCACAACTTTATGTGGTCGTCCAACTTGAGAAAAATATGGGGTAGGGCAGGAATGTGAAAAAAGAAATTGCCATCTTCGTATTATGTCCTGTACACATCTGGAAGTTATTGGTAGAATGTGCCCTGTTTCGCCTACATCCTAATACAAACATATGCATATAAAAGGTTATCAGAAAGCTCATTCATAACTAACAGTGAAATAATACAAGGCAACAAAATTAGTGTTATACTTACCTTCTCCTTCAATGATTAGGTGGTGACAATCCTCTGAGCCGATCAGGATATTCCTCAAGACATTGGATATCAGAAGTAAAGTTAACTTGTGGAGACACACAAAAGTGTTTTTCACAAGGCTCTCAGGTTAGAGAAGAGCAGTTATATCAAATGGGGGGGAACCAGGAGTCATTAGGTCCAGCATATAAGCTCCTTACTATATATAATGGTCCAACAGTTCTACGAAAAGATCTCCGGTAAAGTGCCCCCTTGTGGGTGCCCGTTGAGCATTGCAGTGCTGTCCCGACAAGGAGCTTGCCCGATGATGAAGCATGACCCGCATACAGGTGTGTGAGGGCACTTGCTCCTATTACAGCATATTCCCCCTCTGATAAACGGTATTTCTACACACTTATTCCACCATCTTTAAAAGGAACTGCATACTCTTGTTGGATCAGATAAGAGCAGTGCCAAGATTGAAAAAAGTGAGAAATACAAATCTGTGTCATGATGCTCTCCTAGACAAAATAATGGAAGCAGGGTAAGTCTTATTTCTTCAATTGTGTCTTTTTTACCCTGATATGTCATTCACTACTAATAATGAAGGTGAACATTTCTGGGAGGAAATTCCTAAAGGTCATGAGGATGTTTCCTCGTGTTAGCTAGAATGAACAAGGGTCCCTGGGACTCCAAGTAAAATATTGGGCTTGCATGGAGGGGTGATGCCACAAGGCAACACTAGGCAGCACAATTTGCTCTTGTGCTCTCAGGGCAAAAACCTATCAAGCGCTTTGTCACTCACCTTTCCATGTGCAGGGTAAACCACAATCCGAATAAGACCCGTCCGACTGGTGATTGTCTGCTTTTGACAGCCTTCTGCAGCTTGAGAGAGGCTTGTGTGAAATCCTGCTAAAAATATTGGCTTCCTTTGGGCCCGTAGAAGTAGGTGGAATTTGGATGTTATAAAGTTTGTGCTGTTTCTGCTGAGGTTGTCAGCCTTGATTTCTCTTCGGCTTCCTTCTTCCTTCATCAGGTGTACTTTTTTTTAGCATTAGGCCATATCTCTGCCTCTAAATAAATAAAAAATAAAATAGTGCATGGCTACAGCTTATGTCACCAATTACCATTCTAGCGATTTTGGCATCTTTTTATTCATTGAAAGCCTTTGCTTCCAGGCACATGTCGCCATGTGGATTACTGGGCCTTCTGTGATTATCACCCTTTTTGGTGTACAGGCACACATCATTCCACTATCACTGTGGCTAAGCTGGGAATTCATAATTATAATTACAGTTGGTGAGTCTCCCTCTCACATACCCTCACCCATCTCACCCCCTGGTGCTGCTTCCCATAACGTAAGCTGTACCTCGTTGCCCATCACGCATGACATAAAATACATTACACATAAGCTCAAAACAACACAACACCCTTCCAACCACACACTTCCAACTACATGTTGTAGCTTGCTACCTATGTTGATAAGTGCTTCAGCACCTCACATATGGGTAATAAGCGCTAAACAAATGCTACAATACCATACAATATCTTAATTGGACACATCCAAGTAAGACACTTGAAAAGCTAAAATCCCATTCAAATGAATTAGAAATGCTTCCAAATTGCTGCTGTGGGTTACACAGCATTGAATATTAATCTAAAAGGCTGCTTGGTGGGGGTAACGTGATTTCTATTGAGATCAATGTGCAACCTCAAGCAGGCTAGCTGACATAAGGTTGGCATGAAGTTCAGACCTCTCATCTTTCATGTAGAATTTCATTAGTGTACCTATTTAATTGCTCACTTAACAGGCTGTCCAGCCCACGATTAACATATCCTTAAACTGGGTAACAGTAACGTATGCTTTTCGCAACACTACAAATTACGTTTCTCAAGGATAAACCTGTGAAAAGGAAAGCTCCAAAGGGCTGCCATCTTGCCAATGCACCAAAACCAAAGTATGAAGATGGGGATTAAGGAATGAGTTAGTGAGCATCATTGCAATACTATGGCTGCACCTTTACATGCGAGGCCAATAGGAACCCCTTGAACAATGTCCATCTTCTTTCTGATCCCTCGGTAAACTGGATTTGTGCTCAGTACATGCAACAAACAAGGCTAAATACGTGCATGGCCTTTATCATAGTGTGTTGACGCTAATAATTGGGGCCTAGGATTGGATAGTAAATCTGTTGACAAACAAAGACTGGAGAGGAGGCAAGCAAAGGCCTCAGTTTGTTCACAGTTGATAGTAGAATAGTTTTGTGAGTTGCACCCTGGCTGTATAACTGCAGATCAGCAGTTTGAATCTATGCATGGCACAATCGTCCTTCCAAGATCCATTATCTGAGCGTCATTAAATACTACAATAGTAACTCCTTAGAAAAAGTGGAATGAAACACCTTTATATGTACGTGATAATTCAAATGACAGCTAAAAATACCTTTGTCACACCACCACATGGGTATTGTGTGTTTCACCACTGTGTTAATATCCAATGTGTTGTGTTCCTCTTTTCATGCTAAATATCATAGGCAAAAGCTCAGAATAACATCACCATTAACAAGCATTGGCAAAGCCAATAGGTCTCGCCTATAAGAAATATTGGCTTTGACAATGTTGAGTTGCCGTGTTGTACACCAGTGTGGCTGCTGTTCAGCATGGTTAAAAGTTAGTTGCATGGAGTGTCCTTGAGTGGAGTGGTAGGAGTAGAGTGTCATAGACTGGATTTGTTGGAGTAGTAGTAGTAGAGTGGAATAGGGGGTGTGGAGTGTCATGCATGGGGGAAATTGTTTTGGATTGAGTGCAGCATATTGTTTTGGGTCGGAGCGGGGCAGATTGGAGTGGGGCAGATTGATTGGGGTGGGGTAAATTGTTTTGGATTGAGTGGGTGAGATTGTTTTGCATTGGAGTGGGGCAAATTGTTTTGGATTGAGTGGGGCAAATTATTTTGGGTTAGAGCGGGGCAGATTGGAGTGGGGCAGATTGTTTTGGATTGGGGTGGGGCAAATTGTTTTGGATTGAGTGGGTGAGATTGTTTTGGATTGGAGTGGGGCAAATTGTTTTGGATTGAGTGGGGCAAATTATTGTGGGTTAGAGCGGGGCAGATTGGAGTGGGGCAGATTGTTTTGGATTGGAGTGGGGCAGATTGTTTTGGATTGGAGTGGGGCAGATTGTTTTGGATTGAGTGGGTGAGATTGTTTTGGACTGGAGGGGGCAGATTGTTGTGGGGCAGATTTTTGGGGGATTGGAATGGGGTGGATTGGAATGAAGTGGGATGGATTGGGGAGGGAGTGGGGTGGATTGGATTGGGTTGAGGTGAGGTTAGTAGGATTGGAGTGGGTCGTTTGGATTGGGCTGGTTTGGGGTGGATTAAATTGGTGTGGGTCGGGTAGATTGGAGTGGATTGTGGCGGATTGGGGTGTGGGGCGGATTGGGGTGTGGGGGTATTGGGGTGTGGGACGGATTGTTTTAGATTGGTGTGGGGCAGATTGTTTTGGATTGGTGTGGGGCAGATTGTCTTGGATTGGTGTGGGGAAGATTGGTGTGAGGCAGATTGGTGTGGGGCAGATTGGTGTGGGGCAGATTGGAGTGGGGCAGATTGGAGTGGGCAGATTGGAGTGGGCAGATTGGAGTGGGCAGATTGGTGTGGGGCAGATTGGAGTGGATTGGTGTGGAGCAGATTGCTGTGGGGCGGATTGGTGTGGGGCAAATTGTTGTGGGGCAGATTGAAGTGGGCAGATTGGTGTGGGGCAGATTCTTTTGGATTGGTGTGAGGCAGATTGGTGTGGAGCAGATTGGAGTGGGCATATTCGTGTGGGGTGATTGTTTTGGATTGGTGTGGGGCAGATTGGAGTGGGCAGATTGGTGTGGGCAGATTGTTTTGGATTGGTGTGGGGCAGATTGGAGTGGGCAGATTGGTGTGGGGCAGATTGTTTTGGATTGGTGTGGGGCAGATTGTTTTGGATTGGTGTGGGGCAGATTGGAGTGGGCAGATTGGTGTGGGGCAGATTGTTATGGATTGGTGTGGGGCGGATTGGTGTGGGGCAGATTGGAGTGGGCAGATTGGTGTGGGGCAGATTGTTTTGGTGTGGGGCAGATTGGAGTGGGCAGATTGGTGTGGGTCAGATTGTTTTGGATTGGAGTGGGCAAATTGGAGTGGGCAGATTGGAGTGGGTCAGATTGTTTTGGATTGGAGTGGGCAGATTGGAGTGGGGCAGATTTGTGTGGGGCAGATTGTTTTGGATTGGTGTGGGGCAGATTGGAGTGGGCAGATTGGTGTGGGTCAGATTGGAGTGGGGCAGATTGGAGTGGGGCAGATTGGAGTGGGCAGATTGGAGTGGATTGGTGTGGGGCAGATCGGTGTGGGGCAGATTGGAATGGGCAGATTGTTTTGGATTGGTGTGGGGCAGATTGGAGTGGGCAGATTGTTTTGGATTGGTGTGGGGCAGATTGGAGTGGGCAGATTGTTTTGGATTGGTGTGGGGCAGATGGGAGTGGGCAGATTGTTTTGGATTGGTGTGGGGCAGATTGGAGTGGGCAGATTGTTTTGGATTTGTGTGGGGAAGATTGTTTGCATTGGAGTGGGCAGATTGTTTTGGATTGGTGTGGGGCAGATTGTTTTGGATTGGTGTGGGGCAGATTGGAGTGGGCAGATTGTTTTGGATTGGTGTGGGGCAGATTGGAGTGGGCAGATTGTTTTGGATTGGTGTGGGGCAGATTGTTTTGGATTGGTGTGGGTCAGACTGTTTTGGATTGGTGTGGGGCAGATTGGAGTGGGGCAAATTATTTTGGATTGGAGATGGCCAGATTGGAGTGCGAAGATTGGAGTGGGCAGATTGTTTTGGATTGGTGCGGGCAGATTGGAGTGGGGCAAATTGTTTTGGATTGGAGTGGGCCAGATTGTTTTGGATTGGTGTGGGGCAGATTGGAGTGGGCAGATTGTTTTGGATTGGTGTGGGGCAGATTGGAGTGGGGCAAATTGTTTTGGATTGGAGTGTGCCAGAGTGGAGTGCGGAGATTGGAGTGGGCAGATTGTTCTGGATTGTATTGGAGCATATTGAAGTGGGGCAGATTGGGATGTGGGGTGGGAGGATTGGAGTGTGGTGCAGTGGGGTGGTTTGGATTGGTGTAGGGTGGAATGGATGAAGTGGGGCGGATTGGTGTGGGGTGAGGAGGGGTGGATTGGCGTGCATTAGAGTAGGACCGATTGGAGGTGTACTGAACGATTATGTGTTAAAGCATTGTCTAGCTACAGTACTTCCCTTCTGCCATCCACCACACCCCACCATCCCTGCCCTGTTAAACAAGACCCAGGTGCAGCACAATCATGGGCTGTCAAAACAGTATCTATGAATTCCCCTACAAGTAATTAAATGGACAAGAAATTCACAGCCGCTTGGACATAAGTGAGGGACTCAAAGTGGGTCACAAAGCAGTCAATCTGCTTCATTCGTGATAAGAGGGGCCACAGAGCTCCCTGCTGGAGAAATTGGGTGGTAACCAATTTTTACGCACTTAGCTGCATTTACAGCCCTCTAAGTTCATCACTGGTGGCCTAGGCTGGGAAGCAAGCATGGTAGGTTCTCTGGGAAATAAAATGAAATGATCTAGCAATATAGCACTGTGAGGCAAAGGACAGGGCCCCCCTGTCCTGGGCCTCCCAGCACTGCATAATGGCTACAAAGCCCTGCGACGGGGCCCCACATCTGGACCTTGCAGCCTGATGGATGGAGAGCTGTGAGGCCCACCTGCCCTGGACTTCGCAGCACAAGATAATGTCACAAGTCCCAGTGAAAGGGGCCCCACACCTAACCTTGCAGCCTGATTCAGTGCTTCGAGGCCCAGGGGAAAAGGACCACCTCCTCTGTGCCTCAACGCAGTAGGGAGACACTTTACTAAACACTGCCCTACTGTGGCAGTCTGAGCTGGATGCTCCCCCCTCCCCTCATCAATCTCTTCTTACCTGTTAATGTCCGGCTCGTTGTGGAAACAAAAGAGCCTTCTGTCGCCTGGAAACGGAACACACAAAGGGCAGACAAGTTCTTCGCCACAGGTTTTAAACAGAGGTGCTGCCCCGCCCTCGTCCCTGAGAGCCGACATAATTGCTGACTTTGCTGCTCTCACGTCCTCTACCCCTTGTTTACCCTCCCCCCACCTTTCACACCCAGGAATGCCACCATGCCCTGACCAGAGAGTTCAAGACACCTCGCTCACAAATACATTAGCAATGTGATCGGGTTGGGGAGGGGGGCCTGGGGGAGTAGACAAGCTGACTGTGAAAGTGTGAAAGCGGGGCCCCTGTTATTGAGCTGAGCGCGAGGCCCTGGGACTGGGGCACTTTATGCATTTCTCTTTTTGTAAATCGTGCTGGTTTTCGGTGCCCAGAACTGGCGGCTGTAAATCACACACAGAACAATTCATCCAAGCGGCGAAAAGCAGCACCGATGTGCCATTCAATTCACACTTTCTTGTTGGCACCTCTCTTTGACCAAGTTTATTAATTTATGGCTGATGCAAAAGTTATTCTTTTTGGAGATGGATAATGGACAAAATATTCCCATGGTCCATTGGCGCAGTCTGGCACAGTAACAGTATTTGTAGCCACTTACAGCTGACAGCACACCACATAATGAACTCCAGTAAATCAAATTGCACATGCTGGCCATTACACAATCATGACAATTTCAAGGGCCACAATCTAATATTTAGACACAGTACCTGCTCTGATGTAAAATTCAATGGCATCCTTAATTCCTCTAACTGACAAATAACCCTCAAAATCCTATAGATGTCTTCAGGTAACTTCAGAAATGTAACAATGCTGTGCTACAGCTGTAGAGCGATCTTAAGAATGTTTGAGGTCCTGGGCCTGGGGCTTATGTGGCAGATTCATTGCTAAATTTGCAAAGAATAAGTGTTGGTGCATGGTAAGTAAGAAAGCTTTTCAATGTTTTGTGCGTATGGGGGAGAATGTGTGTCTGTGAGACAGAACATGCGTATGTGTGAGCATGACCTGTGTGTCTATGTGTGTGTGTGAGTGAAAGTGGAAGACACACAGTGAAGGAGGGAATTAAATGAGTGAGAATGAATGCAAGTGAGTGAGTGAGGGAGAATGACAATAAGTTAACTGAGTGTTACTCTGTTTGACACTGAGTGAATTGGAGTGAAACAGACGTGTCAGAGAATGAGTGAGTCAGTGTTGCAATCAGTAACACTGACTGAGTCACTGTGAATAAGGCTTAGTGGCTGGGAATGAGTCAGAATGAGAATGAGATTTATGAATCAATGAGTGGGACTGAGTACGTCAGTGAGACCAAATAAGTCAGGAGACTGAGTGACAATGCGTAAGCCAAAATAAGGCTAAATGAGATTGAGTGAATCAGAATGTGTGAGAGCGAGAGAGAATAAGTGAGCCTGAGTGGGTCAGAATGAGTGAGAGTGAGTGAGTAAGAACAAGTAAAAGTGAGTACAAGAGTGATTGAAAGTAAGTGAATGAGACTAAGTGAGAATGAGCTAGAGAGTAAGACTGAGTGCAAGCGAGTGTGAGTGAACCCCCAAACCCTTCAAGAAGTCAGGTTTGCTCACTGAAATTCGAGCCAAGGATTACGCGCCTCACCACTTTTAAAGGTCACCAGCCGCCACTGGTGACCTTTATGTTTGTGTATATCTGAGAAATCAGTAACCAATGGTGGTATTAAAAAGAAGCCGTGATGTGATCACTCAGATCGAAGTGCTGATGTACCGGGCAGAGAGCACACACTGACACACAGCTCCGTCAGTCGTGTGAAGTCTTACAATGGAAACATCACTTTCGGGGGCATCTCACACCTCTCACTGCCACATCTCTGCTCAGGGTTTATGCAAATGTTGCACTTTCTCGGGTGAATCATCACTTCCTCAGCTGCTCATCTGCTGAGATGAGCTCAACCTGGAGTGAAATAAACATCTGTCTGGAGACTCGAGCATGGCGGACACAGTGACTTACGCCGACCTCAAGCTTCCGAAGGTGTCGCACAACCCGCAGACATCCACTGGATCTCACCTGCCAGGTAAATGGACCACAGGTTTGTATTCTTCACTTCGGGCCTGATTCTCAAACTGCAAAATAAAATTCACAAACTGCACTCAGAGTTTTATGACTCTGCACGCCCTATAATTATGTGTGAGGAGTTCCCCACCGAGGGCCTTATTTATGGGAGCCCTGCGTCACCTGTGCACCACGTAAAGTGGTGCATGAATGTTGCTGGGCTCTCATTTCAATTTATGAAGCCTCGCAAAGCCACCCTGCATGGCTTTGAGAGGCCTCACGAATCATGAGTAAGGCGATGCATGGCAAACTGCTGCGTCACCTTACTCTGCGCCCGGGAGGCATTTCATGGGCATTGCAGTGGGTTTTCCCACGCAACACCCATGGAACTTGGCGTTGCCTCAGATTTACAAAGTCATGAAAACATGGGGCGGCATCACATTGCTTTAGCGAGGAGAAATGTGTTTATTCCTCTTTCTATGGTTGCAGCATTCTGCAGGACACATAGAAAAAGGAAAATGCCTCTTGGGAAGGTTCCCCTCCTGCGCAAAAACAGTCCTGCATTCAGTGGAGGCATCCTTGCATGGTGCAATGGTGCCTACGTTCGCCAGAGGCTGCCAAAACGGCACCAGCGCACGGAGAAAGGACAGGAATGCACTGCATTGCTTAAATACTGTGCATTCCTGCCCTTTCACGTTGACATAGGGCAGCACTGCACAGGCCTTGCTCTGCTGCCCTGCGCCAAAATGCCATAAATGAGGCCCTGAGTGCAGGGTCTCCAGGGGGCTTATTTATGGGCTTACTACCAAGTGTACGTTGACCTTTGTGAATCAGGCTGTTTGTCACTTTTACAATTGCAATTGTTTTCAGCCGCTTGGAGCAAGTACTGAGAGTACAGTTCTAGTTCCACTTGTGTCCCTCGAACTATAGTCTAGGATTCATGCACTCCAGTGGTGAGTCAGCTACTATCTATCAGTGACCGGGCACTTTTGCACCAGCATTTGCACTAACTGCCCAGATCAAACGTCACCTTTCAATCAGTTTATAGGTTGTTTTTGCGCTGATCCTGCCTACATTTTAGACACGTGTGTCAGTACAAATGCCACTGCAAAATAGGTTGATCGATAGAGCATTAGTGCACAGCATGTAATTGGGTAAGTCCGATGCACAGCAGCCCGTCCCATTCAAACTACAGACAAGGCTTCTGCACCACAGCTAGAGGCAGCCCCTTCTAATGGTGATGCACTTTAAATGGAAAATGTAGAGCGTACTATTTGGTGCTCACAACAGTGCTTACCATGCACTTGCCTACACCAAAGAATATTGTCTACAGTCCTCTAAATTCCAGAGGTACCCTACTTCAGAAGCAGTGCTTCCATTGGGAGGAGATATGGCCAACTGCCAGAGCTGCTGATTTTAGAAATAAGGGCCCTGGGGGCTTATTTACAAGCCCTTGTGCCGCTGGTGAGTCACTTTTAATATGGGAAAAAGTGGTGTATCGGTGGCAAAAGGGACTTGTAAATGAGCCCCCAGGTTCGAGTCCCAGTGTTAGTTCAACATTCTGTGATTGTTGGCCAATCACACCCCCATGCTAATGATGGACACACCTTTGAACAGCATTGGGACTGTATGTGCGCCAGCACGATCTGTATAACAGAAGGAGTTGCACAAGGATATTCAACCCTTTCTTTCACACTACAGTGCCCCAGGGGCACGGTAAACAGGTGCACATGGCCAGGCCCCCCCGGGACATTGTAGGTAATGTTGTCTGTGGTCCTATATTTTTTAACAGATGCACTGCCCCTGTTTGGCCCATGGTGCATTGAGCGCAGACAGGCATACTGAGCCCTATTACAAATAATGCTTTGAACTCAGGGCAGCCGCAAACTCTTGCTGCCCTCAGGGCAGCACATTTAGTGAAAGGCAGATGGACTCGTCCATCTTTCACTGTGCAGGTGGCACCCACCTACACTTCAAAGGGAGGACCGGGATCACCCTGCAGGTGGGTACAGTGAAAGACGATGCAATTTTGGGTTCTTAGTGCACCAACAACATGCATGTCTCCTAAATACTGGGCATATTTCTGTCTAGGGAAATTGGCAGGTTTTACTTGTGGATAATTATCACAAAATGCTTAATTGCAATGTGTGTAATGTTAGGATTTAGGGGTGGGTAGTGGTAAAGGAAGATATGTGTAATCTTAGTGTTTAGGGTTGGGTAGTGAACAAGGGAAGTAAAGTAAATTTTTGAGCCCCCCCACCAAGGTAGGCCTCTCCATCTTGCTGATTCCAGGGCCTCTCCCATGTCCAGCAAAACAAGTCTATGCCCACTCTGGCAGGTGCGCCCCATCCTCTTTCAAACTCCCAGTGGACTTAGCATGCAGCAGGCCATGCCTGATGGACCACACTCCCCTGTTCATGGAATCTGCGCCTGGCACTGTAAACTCTCCTGCGTGAGGAATCCCCGGCAACCTCTGACCGAGCCCCTCGCCACACTCCCAGTGGGGTTATCCCTGCCCATCATAACACCCATGCCCACCATGGTTGCCTAACTTACACCAGGAGGATTTCATTACTGGCCACAGTGCCCTCCTACCCGGGAAAGTAGAATCATGCCTCCCCAGTGTATGACCAAACTGTTGGGAGGGGAGACACCACCCCCAGTCCGTGCCGCAGCTTCTACAGCAAGCTGTTCCAGCGCATGCCTGGGCCCCCCCAACCAAATTCTCAGTGGAGTGCCGCAGTTTCTCCAGCAAGCAGTTCTAGCGCATGCCTGGGCCCCTCAACAACATAAGTCAGTGGTGGAGACCCATGCCTCCATTTCTAGAATTCCGCCCGTCGCGTCAATCACAGGACGCACGGACAGCCCTTCCCCCAGAAATTTGATCCTGGCAAAATAAAGGAATGCTAGGTTGCTAACAATCTTTATTGAAAACTGCACACCAGTATAAACAACTACTCCAGCTGGCACATAGTTACACAATAACACTGCACCCATTCACACCTCTGGTGCCTCACAGTGTGCCTTTGGAATACTCGTTTGCCTGCACATGATACCTTAACCTGTCTTCCGGCCACTCCCCGGGGTGGCTGCGGACGGCTGTACCTTTTAAAACCTTGGGATTCCCATTGTCCCACTTGCCTGAAGCGCTCCGCTGCAGATTGCCCATAGCTAGCTTCAGAGATCATGCAGTTCCTGGCACTGTACCCATCTGCCCTTGCATGGCCCAGAAATGCCATGGCATCGTACCTGACCCCCGTGTTCTGCTTCATAAGAATGACAAACTAGCGCAACCTGCCAGGCTGACTGTTAAAACTAGCAATGTAGCCCATAAGCCAGCGGTTGTTAGAGGTATCCCGGTGTGTCAAACAGGGGCCAAGCTTTGGCTAGTGGGACCCTGGAGAAAATAATACGCACAACTAGCCTGCCCTTTAATTTTCCAAATGCCATTAAGTATGCACCTCCCCATAATTATTGATAAAACGGCTTGCCAATGTTGTGTCATAGTCCCGTACCCGTGGGGAATTGTCTTTTGTGCCTCACCAAGTCTGTTAGTCTCCTGCTCATTTAACCCTATTAAATTCTATCAGTAACTTCATACTTTAGGATGATAGGTACCAGGGGCTGACCCTGTGACCCTGCTGCTGAAACCACCACCACACCCTGCAGGTGAAGCGTTCCAGGTTCTTTGGCATGACCCCTCCTATGCCCTTAGAAAGCACCCTGAAACCTGCAAGGGCCATGTGGCAGGCCCAAGCGGGACCTGCCAGTCCTATTTACCCTTCATCTCCTAGCCGCATGGCGGCACTCACTGCTGCAGGTGTCTTGTTGCAACCACTACTCGCCCCTCTTGACCAGTAATGACTAACATTGCTGACGATGTGTGTTTCCCTCTCATCAGGGTATAGATGGAACATATAGCATGTGTCCTGAATGCCCAATATATGTGATGTTGTGCTGGTGTAGCGGAATCATTACACTGATAATAACTGTAATTATTTCTTGATATTTAATAAAAGCTGTTAATTCAATGCAACTTACTGGTACTAATTTTATCACCTCAAAGAGTGAAAGCTTGAGCCAGCTACTTATGTCCTGAACAGTACAGATGGGGTTTGCAGCAGGCACACACCCCAGCGAGCTATCTTGTTTGGAAAGGATCTTTGACCTGGGGATTACCCCTCGATCTCTATGCCAAATGCAAGAACCCTTAAGCAATGTACTAGTAAGCAAATAAATAATAATAATAATACTGTCATTTGTTGAGCGCGAACAGCTACCTCCTAGGAGGTGTCCCGGCGCTAAAGCAACAGGCGAACTCACAGGGAGGCGACAAGATCAGCAGCGTAAATTAAGCCAGGTTAAAAAGCCAAGTTTTGATAGCCTTCCTAAATTGGTTTTCAGACGGTAACTGACGCAAAGAGTTAGGAAGGGAATTCCACAGTTTTGATGCCCCAAACATGAGAGATCTGGCACCCAGCCGAGTTTTTTTCACTCGAGGGGTGCATAGTAGGTTCTGAGAGCAGGATCTCAGCACACGTGGCTGCGTGTAGACACCTAGCCTCTGTTTTAAATACGCAGGGCAAGATCCATGAACTGCCCGGAAAGCAAGGGTAAAGGCCTTGAATTTGATACGCATGGCTACTGGGAGCCAGTGTAGTTCTCTGATGTGCGGAGAGATGTGCTGCCGAAAAGGAACATGTTTAATTAGTATCGCCGCCGCATTTTGAACCATTTGAAGTTTCTTAACTTGGTAGGCCGGTAGGCCAGTGTAGAGGCCATTTGCATAGTCTAAGCGGGCAGTTATTGTGGCATGGATAATGGTCTTGCGGCAGCTCTCAGGTAGCAGATGTAAACATTTCCGACGGTTTCTCAGGTGGCAGAAACAGGCCGCTGTAACCTGCTGAATCTGGGCAGAGAAGGACAAATCGTCCTGCCATTTAACACCCAGATTTTTGGCACAGCTCGTAGGAACCGGTGCCGGACCCATTTCCTCAGGCCACCAAAAGGCTGCCGCTGGAGGCTTGGATTTGCCAAAAAACATCACTTCAGTCTTATTGGCGTTCAATTTGAGTTTGTTGTTGTTCATCCATCCTGCGATGGATCTGCAAAATCTGTGACCTATAGATTATGCCCAGTGCTTTGCAGAAGAAATGACCCATCGCATCAACTTTGCAGACCTTGTAAGCAAACATTTGACGGTTACCCACTGATCCTTGCAGTGCACGCCTAACCCACTGATCTCTTCTTACTAAAGAAGCTTTTGTCAAACAGATACTGCTGTTAAGGTAGCACAGAGTTCTTGTTCCTATTGTGGAAATCCATAGACAGATTGGTACGGGAAAGCAACACCCGACCAAGCACTTAGATTGCAGGACACAGAATCAAGTGGCATTTAACTGGGCATTTGAGGTACGGCAAAATAGAAGAATCTCTTTTAAAGATAACATACATAAATTAAAATTAAAGGCACAGTTTGAAAGACCCTTCCCCCTTGTTGCACGGCCTCAAAGGCCAGATGTAAAATGTGAGGGGGATACAATGATGCCAACTGTTTGATATAACCATTTCTGTAGTAAGATAGCCAGCTGCGTCTAAGAGGGACCCTAGGGACAGCTTGGCGCAGTGCATCTGGGATGGGTACAATCAGTTACACCCGGCTCTGAGGGAGCGAGAACGAATAATGGACAAGGGCAAGTCAGAAAATAGGCCAAAGTCCCTTCAAAATTACAAGCAGCAGGTGCTTTTAAGCACAATATAAACTAGCAAACACTGAACAGGCGCCCCGTGCAAAGTCAGCACCCGGTGCGGTGGCACCAGTCGGACCGCCCTAGAGCCGGCCCTGTGTCAGACTGCCTTGTATATTCCTTTTCTCTTCAAGCACTGGCTAGGGCAACCCACATAAAAAGCATACCTTCCCTGTGTGACATTTGGACGGCACGCCGGGTCAGCATTAGACCCCCGCCAAGTGATTTTTCCCCTCATTGCTCGGCTGACCGACCTTGTCCTACAAACAATCCTTTGCATGCCCAGGCGCCGAACCTGATACACTGGCATCCAGTGGGGTCATAATTTTCCATCCTAACGTGCGCGGCTAAGATCTCTAGTAACAAGGTCGCACACAAGCCAGAGTTGCGCCGTTATGACAATGTGTTAACATAAGAAGCTAGCAACATTCTTTTCCCCAAGACCGTGGTACTATATTGGAGATGACGAGGGAGGCGAACTTGCAATGACCGAGCCTCGTAATACCCAACACAGCGTCACTGCGACGAGTGTACAGGGTGAAGTTCAGAGCTGTGCTTATGAGTGGAAACCGTTGCTTTAGAGCAAGAAGTACAAACCTTTAACCTGTAAAACACCAGAGCCAAAAGTATCAATACTGAAGCCTGGGCGAACGATTTCCACGATGGCAATTGTCTATAAACCCTGCCTAGGTTTGAGAATCAACACCTGTGATTCAATGGAAAACTTACTGGGGGGGGTGTCCCCAGGGGCCACTCCTTTCTTCAACTTTTCCAAACCGAGGTAAGACAGACCTAAGTTATATTACCGGTCATGTGGAGTCCTCATGTACTTAATTTCTCAAACCTAGGACTGGAGACTAGGGCGAACAACGGGGAGGTAAAGAAGACACTGCATCATCAATGCCAGTATGAGCCCTGGTTGCACCAGCAACCCGTATTTAAATAAAGGACCTTTCGGGTTGAGTTGCAAAAGTATATGAGGAGGACAAAACAAGTAGGTACGTTTTTACAAGGCCACAGCCCAACCCGCTGGTTAACTGTTCCCCTGCTGCAAACGTGCGGCACCTAAAACCCCCCTATCGCACCGCCAGACTGAAAGCCGGACAACTGACTGGGCTCCTGCGACCGCACCCCCCCTGCCGGGCCCAATCCCGGCGGGATACTAACCTGGCAGCCTCATGCCCCTGCCAGTCGAGGTCACGTCCAGGCCGATCCCCTCCACTGCACAAGCCGAGACGCCCCCAAGCCCCAGGCCTGGGAGAATGCTCCAGAACAGGGTCCCGGACTCCAGCCCCAGCTGCCTGAAACTGGACTCCCTGATCCGAAGGAGAACAATGGCAACCGCCAGACTTTCCCTGCTAAACCTCTTGCAGGAGTCGGTGACGAGAGGATTCCTGCCCGCTCCTTCGCCCGGCCTGGTGCATATGCCTGGCCCACTTCCTCTCCTACAAATACCAATTGCTGCCTGGGCCTCCGACTGAGCTGCAAGCCCCAGTGTCTGCCCCCCCACATGAGGGCAACATGCAGATGCAAAACAAAGGCACGAGGGGCATGAGCAATCAGGGCAACAGGGCACCGCCAGGGGCAAAACATATGCCCCTAGGGTCCAGAGTCAGCGCAGTCTACCCCACAAATCGCAATCCCCCAATACAAAAACACAGAGAACGGCATCCTGGCTACCTCACCCGGGCACAATCCTAATCATGTTTCTTCTTACGGACGTAGCGATAGAAGATTGAGTTATAAGAGCAGATAAAGCTAATTGCAGAAATGCCTCAACTGAGATGCTACTCCCTGAAACTAAATGTCTTTCCAAGTCAACAAATCAATTTCACTTTACAGTCCCTTGCTGTGTCTCGTGGTCTGACGGTACATCAAGTAAGCATATTGAATTGTGTACAACAAAAGGGCAAAAGGAAATTCGGCTCACTAGAAGTAGTGTAACAGCTTTTGGCAATCGCTATACACTCATCTCAGATATCATCAGGAATTGAGCGTAGGCCTACCGTGTGAGGTTCGATATAGTTTAGGTGGCCGCCGCCATTCATTGTTAGTCGTTCCCCTTATTTCATAACGACTGAACAGAAACAAGAAAACACGAGATTGGGACCTTTGTCTCTTTTACTCTCGCAATATTCAGCACAATTCAAAGTACTACACAAGGCAAGTGGCACTTAAAACTACTAACATTGTGTCACCCGACGCTCTTTGCTCTGCAAGACGCCTGCGGTACTTCCAACCCAGGAACACCACACCGCTGGCAGGCGTGATGCCACGGCCGGAAAGATGGTAAGCCACACCGAGAATCCTGCAGTACCGCCACTCGGCCTCACTCTTCTGAAAGTGCAGGCCGGAACCCACTTCACAAGTACTCACGAGCAATTTGACCACCGGACTGGTGGGGTGACCCCATGCACTGTGCAGTTCCTGCCCGTGAGGCACCAAAAGGGCCTGCGGGTCCCATTTCTGGCCTGGCCAGCATGCAGGCAGCCCCGCCCTCTCGGAGAAACCAGGCTGCAATGCCCCTTTGTAGCGTGATGGGGGGGGGGGGTGGGGGTGTGGAAAGCGCAACGGGCCCCCCACCCCCGGCGACACTTTCGTGCATCCCACGGTAAAGAAATTCTCAGGGTAGAAATAGAACCCACGCCTCCATACGGAGACCAAGCCCACCAGCTGGGGGGGCACCAACGTGTCCCGGGACACTGTGCAGCAGCCATGCCCCTCCCGACTGGCACCCCATGCAGCACGGTTAGTCAAAACCCGGCATTGCCAACGCGCTCGCTGCCCTCCCCACGCTTCCCCGAATCCACCCGCCCTCCAACCCGGCACCACAAAACCCGGGTAAAGGAGGACTCGGAGGAGGGAGCCCGGTCCCTGCTGTTCCCCCCCTCTCACTCCAGAGCCTAGACCCCTCCACGGCCGGAGGGTTCTCCCGCCGTGAAAAGGCGGTAAAGGGGGGGGGGGAATCGGGAGGCCCCCCCTGCTGCAACGGGTCTGTGAGCGGCCGGGGGTCGCAGCAGCACGTGCCGCCTCACTCCGCCCAAGATGGGATCAGCGTGATCACTTTTCCGGTGCCCAGAATAGGAAACCCCGTGAAGGGGTCACTGCCCCCGGCCAAGAATTGGAAAGGGACTGGGAACAGCGAGGGGCTCCCCTCGCCTCGCTCTTTACCCACACCCCCTTGGTCCACCATGGAGCCTCGGTGAGTACAATACAATACAATTAAAAAAACTACAGCTGTGGGACAGCAAGTTCAGAGTGTTAGGTCAACTAACTCTTTTAGACCCAATAGTGAACTTCTAAGTTCAGCACGTTTGGTCTAGCACAGGTAGCGCATGCAGTCCGGGCGCTGGGCCCCAGCACGTAGAAAGCAGTGCTGGTTTCGAACTCAATGGTGCGGACCCGCGACCATCACGCAACACAATTCACCCTGAACCACCAAGGATGAATGCCATTCCAGCCCGGAAGCGACGCATACCGCATGTCCAGCTGGACACACCTGGAATACACAGGACCTGGCACACCACGCCTCCTGTCCCCCAACTATGTAGGCATGGCTACCCTGCCAAAGGCCCCTCTGGGCCTTGCACCAACACTCGGCGCTACTCTCGCTCCCTCACTGCCCACCCCCCGAGCCACGCCAGGAGGCCATGCCCGACCCGGCTGCTCCCACCACATAGCACACAGCCAGGCAGGCTCGGGGACATCACTTCCCATCGGGGGTACCGAAACCCCCGCCGAGCACGACCTAGTCGAGACACACACCGGATCAAGAAAACCCGATGCCAGACCAGGATGAACCAAACGGCGTCAAGGGCAGCGACGAGCCAAACGGCGTCAGGGCAGCAGGACAAAAGAGGGCGACCAGTGGGCGGGAGAGGTATAAGTATCTCGCCCCCCGCCCCCCTCCTGCCCGGAAGTGACGAGGGCATGGGGACCCTCACGGTCCCACAACACTGGGCGGCTGACTCGTGTGCCATCCTGTGGCACTAAGGGGGGCCGCCCTCTTAGGAGGGCCCCCTTTGTGGGCCCGGGGCAGCCCTGCATTCTGTATGCCAACATGTTCCCCATCACTCAGGAATCCTGACTCTTTGCTTATATTTGTTGTGTGTTCTGGAGCAGAATGTATGTACATTCGCCAGTCTCTGTTTCCTGGTAGCCGTCTGTCGTTTCTGTGCCTGCCTGTGCTCTAGCAGCCTGGTGGTTTCAGTTCTTCTTTTGTTCTGCTTACTTCTCGCTCTGTCGAGCCCGTTATTGTAAACTGTCTTTGTGTCTGATCTGTTGTGTGCTCTCCCCTGGCTCCCCTAGGCCCTGCTCTCTCTGCTCGGGCCCTGGGCCCTGAGATGACTTACAAGCAGACGTGCCCTGCTGCATCAGAGGGATTGGAGCCGCTTTAAGAGGTTTCAGTGTTCAGGGATCGATGCAGCTGCTTAGTTCAACGTTAACACACTGAAATGCCCTTTATTTCTGCATATTTAGCACATCATCGTGAATGAGATGTTTGGATACCCATGTCTGGGAGCGCACACACACGCATGCTCGCACACACACGCACGCACACATGGTGAGGGGAGTTTGATTCTGAGCTGTGCTCTGTATAAGGTGCTGCTGTTGAAGCCGATGAAGTTAGACTTCCATAGTAAGTGAAGAGGATTGCATGAACCACGCCTCCCTGTGGCCTCCATTGATCCCAACTCTGCCCGCAACAGTTAAAGAGAGTAAACTCCGCTTCATGTGTGTGACAAGCAGTGGTAGAAGTGGGCGGGATCGGAAGGGCACGGCGTGCCCCTACTTTTTAAATTTAACCCAGTCCGTTCGTGTTGTGTCGGCTCCTTTAAGGGCTCGTGAAGTGAATATGCATTAGAACGGTTCTATGTTCTGTGTTCGGTTCTAAGGCATATTCACTTGCGGTGGGTGACTGTGACAGGAAGCTGTTGTGCCTGGGACTTGCCTGTTTCCAGGATATGCTTAATAGAAATAAAGTACTCATATCCTCATCTGCCTCCGACCTTCACTTCAATTTGGCGACGAAATTGGGATCAGAAAGAGAGTTACTGGACATCGATATATTCCAGCGTACCGTTTTTTTTTCGAGAAAGGGACAACTTGTTCTTGGCTAAAATTTGGGCAAATCTGTGCGAAAATACACGAAGAGACGGTGTATCAGCGCTTTTAAAAGGTGTACGTCTGAGAAGGTAAGATTACCTTAAATTTGGAGACTCCTGCAACTGCCATCGCCTGCGTGTTTCAAACCGGGGCAAGGATTCCAAGCGCGAGTGCCAGCGTCCAGTGTCCCGCGTATGCGTCTAGTGCAGCGAGCTGGGAGTGACGTTCACACGCAAGGTCACGCAGCGTGACCTGGCGTAGCGGCCATTTTGTTCCTCATACGTTACCATGGAGAAGGGGAAGTGTTACATCGGAATAGAGTCGTGGTAACGCTACGTTATTTTCAAAGGTAATCAAGCGTACAACCAGGCGACCAGGTGTTTCATATAGTAAACGAGGCAGCAAACGTAAGGAGCAACAGGAAACAGGTGAGAATTTCGGGACATGGTTTTTAGGTAATACATAAAAAAAAAAAAAGTTTTTTTTTGAGGGTCACATATGGAACAAGGAGACTTATCTGCAAGCACTGCGCAACAAAGTATGGCACAACAAAATTTCTCAATCAGTTCTCCTCATCCCTTTTGGGCTACTGGTCCTCAGCCTAACACTGTGTGGCTAGAGTGGAAGGAGTATTTTGTAAATTACATTTGTGCTATTGATGAGGCAGGAAGTATGAAACCTGAACAAAAGAAAAGAATACTTCTGCACTCCTTGGGTCCAGTGGGTCTGAAGACATATTCTCGTATGCCAAAACTGATCGACGCAACCATTGATGTTTTTGAGTGTGCGCTTAAGGATTTGGATAAGTATTTTGCGCCCAAAGTATGCATTGGGGTAACGAGACATAAATTCTTTCAGAGGAAGCAGAGTAAAGAAGAGCCAGTAGATGAATGGCTTGATGACTTAAAAAAGTTGGCTATAGACTGCAAATTCGGGGGCCTCCATGATGATCTCATTCGTGATCAGTTAGTCGTACATAATAACAATTCACCTATTCAAGATCGGTTATGGGTGAATGGTGATGCACCTTTAGAGGAAGTTTTGGCCACAATAAGGAAGTCAGAAATGTCTGGGAGATGTGCCAACGTAATTAAAGGTGCAAGTAATGAATCACCCATGCCTTCAGGAGGTGTTTTCAAACTACAAAATCCTACGAAAGGTCATTCTCAACAGGCGGGGAGAGGATCAAACAGACTCATAAGGACTCCTGCAAATGACATGAAACAAGATGATAGGAGATGCTATCGCTGCGACAGTAGAGAACATTTAGCTTTTAGCAAACAATGTCCGGCTTTAAAAAAGAAATATGGCATATGTGGTCGGTTTGGTCACTTTAGCAAGATGTGTCGCATGCGAAACAATGTAAAGTATGTATGGGGCGAAGAGGAGAACACTGAAGAGGATTTGCATTTAGAAGAGAATTGTATTAAGAATCTACAGGGTAATTTTGTGGTGAACATTAATGACAATTCGTTGAAAGATAAACCCATTTGCGAAATATCCTTAGGTGGGGTTACGACTAAAGTATATGCTGATTCAGGATCACCATATACTATTATAAATGAAGAAATTTGGAAAACTAAATTTGTGGGGAAAATTGGGGACCATTTAGAGGTTTCTGATGCTAGTCCTGTAAGTTTCACAGGGGAAAGGATTAATATGTTGGGTTTCAGATGGCTCACATTCCTTTTTAAAGGAAGGTCAGCAAGAGGGAAACTATATGTTGCAAAGGTGGGACCTTCAGTTTTGGGCTGGCTAGACCAGAAAAATTTACATATCATACTAGATCCTAATAGCGATGAAAAGGTACTGATTATGGACGATACCAGCAAGTTCGGTGAAATTTTACGCAACAAATTTCCCACTGTTTTTGGAGAAAGTTTGGGAGCACTTAAAGGGTTTGAACACAGAATCGTCCTTAAGAAAAATGCAGAACCTAAGGTTCATAAAGTAAGACCTATTCCCATGCTCATCAGAGAGGAAGTCAATATTGAATTACAAGGTTTGTTGTCCAGGGGGGTTATTGAAGAGGTGCACACATCTGAATGGATTTCTCCGATTGTGGTTGCACGGAAACCCAACGGAAAAATTCGTTTATGCATAGATATGCGCCATCTAAACAATAATATTGTGATTGAAAGATTTCCCCTTCCTAAAATAAATGAGATGGTGTCTTCCCTTAGGGGGCAACGTGGTTCTCCACCATAGACCTTTCCACGGCGTACCACCAGGTCATGCTGGAACCAGAATCTAGAGGACTGACGGCATTTATTACGCCTTTTGGTTGTTACCAGTTTAAGCGTATGCCTTTTGGTCTTGCTTCGGCCGCCGGTGTATTTCAGCGGTTGATGCATAGACTTTTTGGAACCATGGAAGGTGTAAGTTTTTTTCAGGACGATATTTTGATTGCAGGAAAGTGTAAAGATGAACATGATTTTGTTTTGGATGAAGTACTCGCTACATTACAGAGTGCTGGTTTAACTGTTGAGCTGTCCAAGTGTAGGTTTGCACAGAGGAGTGTTTCATATTTAGGTCATGTCATAAGTAAAGAAGGTGTAAGACCAAAACCTTCACTTGTCAACACCATTGTTGATTCACCTCCTCCTACCTCTAAGGTAGAAGTTAGATCCTTCTTGGGTATGGCGGAATATTGTGTCAAGTTTATACCTAATTTCGCTGCCAAGATCTACAATATACGCTCTCTCTTAAAAAAAAATGTAAAATTTGAATGGTCTACTATTTGTGAGAGAGAGTTTCAATTGATCAAAGCTGATTTACAACATGTAAATGCTCTTAACAGTTTTGACCCCAACTCTGAATGCTGGTTGACAACGGATGCAAGCGATAAAGGGTTGGGTGCAGTCCTGGCACAAAAAGAGAGGGATGGCAAAGAAAAAATTATTTTGTTCGCATCTAGAGCCCTATCCCCTGCAGAGAGCAAATATCCCATTATCGAAAGAGAAGCCTTGGCTTGTGCATGGGCGTTAGAACATTTTCGTGCTTTTGTTTGGGGTAAGCCCGTGATTATCCGCACTGATCATCGACCTTTAGTGCGCATACTCACCACTGAAGGTAATGTGGGCGCATCTGCCAGGTTAGCCAGAATATCAATGAGAATGAAGGAATTTGTTTTCAAGGTCATTTATGTACCAGGCAAAGACAATGTGGTAGCCGATTGTCTATCTAGGCTACCAATACCCCTAGAAGAATGTGTTGATGATCCTTGGTGAAATTATAATATAGCATTCATTCATGACTCTGGTTTTCCGGCCATTACTAAAACTGAATGGGTAGATGAACAACACAAAGACAGTGACTTGGTTTTGGTGATGGATTACATTTGTAAAGGGTGGCCTAGGAAACACCTCATTAGTAGTGATTTGAGACCCTTTTGGGATGTACGTATGGAGTTATCCTTGGACAAGGACTTGTTAATGAGGGGTAGCAGAGTTGTTCCTCCCAAGTCTTTGCGCAATAAGGTGTTACAATTATGCCATGAAGGCCATTTTGGCATCATCAGGACTAAGTTGGTTGTGAAAGGAATCTTTTGGTGGCCGGGGGTCGACATGGGTGTAGAGGATTTTGTAAAAAAATGCTCTGTGTGTTGCACGGCTGATAAAACTTTAAGTACCTTGAGACCCCCAATGAGTGAGGGTTTAATTCCCAATCTACCGTGGGAAACCATTGCGGTCGACATTTTTGGACCAGTTGGAGAATCAAAAGAATATGGTTTAGTTGCTATTGATCTTTTTACTAAATGGCCTGTTGTGGAGGTTGTTGAGAAAGTCGATACCCAGTTGGTCTTAGAATTTTTAGACAAAATTTTTATGAGGGAAGGTTTGCCTGTATGTGTACTAACAGATAATGGTGTACAATTTTTGTCAAAAATGTCTAAGGACTATTTTGAGAAGTGTGGCATAAAACACAAGACCACTTCCTTGTATAATCCAAGTGGAAACGGCACAGTGGAGCGTTTCAATAGAGTTATTAAAGGAGTCATTCAAGCTGCTTCATGTAAGCATTTAGACTGGAAAAATGAGATCCAAAAAGCAGTTTGGGCGTACAGAATTACCACTCACATTTCCACTGGTCTGTCACCTTTCGTCATGATGAGGGGAAGGACTCCTAGATCTAAGTTTAATCCTGATTGGCTTGTGAAAGGGTCTGTGCTAGAATGGTCTCCTATGGAGGTGAAATGAAACCTGGAATATGTCCACAGCAAAAGTAAAGATTATTACGATATGTGTCATGGCACTAAGAATGTCCATGTCAAGGTGGGTGATTGGGTCCGTATTAAAAAGCCGATTAGAGTTCCCAAAGGGGAAAGCAAGTTTGGGACACCACAACAAGTTGTGGAAGTGTTAAGGAATTCGGTTAGACTTGATGATGGAAGAGTGTGGAACCTTAAAAATGTTGCCCTTGATCGGAGTCAACAGCTTGAAAGGAATCTACAACCTGTTCATTCCTCAAATTTCGATTGGGTGTAAGATTATTTTGAGAATAGTACACTTCAGTCTCATTTGGGGTCGGAGAATTACCAAACCACGGATACCCATCCTGGCCACAAGGTCAACCCTAGTTCCTCTGACACCAACATCAACTCTAGTGCATCTGACTTCTTCCTCAGGGGAGGGGAAGGGTTGTTGAGGACAGATAAGGTTGTTGTGGGCACTGGTATTGATGATGCGGGGATCACTACTCAGGGTCGTATCAACTCGGAAGATGTTACTGATGTCAGTGTACACAGTAAAAGAAGGAGGGTACTTCCTGGTTGGCTGAAAGAATTTGTGATGTACTTTACAGAGTTCTAATTTATTTCTTAGTCTTGCCCTTAACTTCCTCTCCTCCTTTTTCTTATGTATCCGCGTACCTTTGGTACCCCCCCCTCCCTTAATTTCCCTAGCATTAGGCTCCTTCCATTGTTTTTTTCTTCTTGTTCCTAAAGGAGGGGGATGTGTTGTGTCGGCTCCTTTAAGGGCTCGTGAAGTGAATATCCATTAGAACGGTTCTATGTTCTGTGTTCGGTTCTAAGGCATATTCACTTGCGGTGGGTGACTGTGACAGGAAGCCGTTGTGCCTGGGACTTGCCTGTTTCCAGGATATGCTTAATAGAAATAAAGTACTCATATCCTCATCTGCCTCCGACCTTCACTTCAGTTCCCCTACTTCTTTATTTTAAAAATGCGTCCCAGGACGGCAGGAATGGTCCGAATGTAAAAAGTATTGCGTGATCGTCCAGCCCTGTGCGATGCACATTGAGGAAGGCCTCTCAAGTCGCCACGACCTCCTCCCCCTTCCCTCTGTATCTGAGGCCAGGAGCCTGCCCAACAACACTGTAGGAGAAGTGTTTCACTGTAGGAACAATCAATCAGCAGCGAAAACGGCTTCCTTTGGTGCCCCTGCTGCTACAGTGCGATTTACACCTCATTTCGGGACTAGGCCCCCTGCCTGCCCCCACTGTGACCAATACAATGGTCACATCAGGATGCATAGGCAGCCCCACCCTTGACCTCATCTGCCCTTTATTTTGGGGCTCACCCAGACAGACAACGCCACAAGGAAAGGAAGAGCACTCCAGTGTAGAATTCCTGGCAGACTGTGCCCAAACCTTGGCGCTTTTAAAAATAAGCATTTGCAACGCAATAGGTCTCGCATTTGCGAAATTTTAACCTATTGGCATTGTAAATGCCATTGCCTTTATTTATCTGTTTTCAAAACCAACACAGATAAAAGGTTTGTCATTTACAATGCCAATAGCTCAAAGTCTCGCAAATGCGAGACCTATTCCACTGTAAATGCTTGTTTATGTTTGTGAAGAGCAAACTTTGACAAACTTGTATACCGAGCGCTGTTTAGTAAATTCGCAGTTAAAAAAGCACTTACAAAGAAAATCACAGTATACAAGTAAAAACAGCAAACAAAGCAAGAACTTACAATGTACAGAGAACACGAGGGGTTCCCATACAAATTATTATGATATCTGTCCCACTGCACCGACCCTTATAAACCTACTCATGAAGCAATGTACAAAATCTGCCCTGAAAAAACAATCACAGACAATCAGCGGTTATTGAACTGAACTGACTCACTGCACTTCTATTAATTACAAATAGTTTCACTGGACCCGGTTACAAGAAAAAGGTTTAAAAGGTGACAAAAACAAAAACCCAAGAGGAATGAACGTTCTCCAGCTGGATTTTGGAATAGGCTGGAAACAAAATGGAGAACATCTAAGTTCACTGCAGCTATATCTTAGAATTGGGATCTATTAGTCTATATTGATTTAAACTAGTATTTGTGTTTAACCAGTACAAATTCCCTTCTTAAATACATACATTCTTTATTTTATACATTTTGGGGCTTATTTATGAGCCCTTGCGTCACTTTTGCGCCGCCGGTGTGTCACTTTTTGTGACGCACCAGTGGCGTAAAAAATGCGCCTTGTTGCGTCATATTTACAAAGTGACCCATCTAGGTAGATGCGTCACTTTGTAAATCCCCTGCGCCACATTATACCTGCGCCAGGTATAATGTATGCAAGGGGGGGCATTTTGATGCAAGAAAGGGTCGTAGAAGTGACGCAGTGAAATCTATAAGATTTCACTGCGCCATTTCTTGGACGCTAATGTGTTAATATCTTACGCCTGCCTCTTGGCAGGCGTAAGACTGATGCAAGCACTATCAACATGGGACTTGCCCATATGAAAGGACCCATTGCTGGAGTTGCGTCACTTTTGTGACACACTCCAACAATGCGTCACTTTTGCGCCTACAGATACGTCAGAAATACTGACGTATCTGTAACTCCTTGCGACATGATGCGTCATACTGTAAATATGACGCATCATTGGTGTCGCAGGGAGGGCGCAGTGAAAAGTGACGCATCTCTGTTTTCATGCAGCGATGCGTCACTTTTCATAAATGAGGCCCTTTGTATTTATCATATGTACAATAATACACAATAAACAACTGATAGGATGCAAATGGATCCAGTTTCAACCACTTCATAACTGTTGAAGTATAACCATTTATAATTGTTCAAGTAGAATTTTCACCACAGTCAGCCACCTGACCATAAACTAACAATTTAAAGCTTAACAAAGGTTGTTTCTAAACACGTTCTGACAATTCACAGAACTACTGTATGAAATAATAAAGTATTTGTTTACTGTGGTGACCACTCTGGCATGGCATACAGCACACAAGGTCTGACTCCCCCTGCCCCAGGAAACCCACACAAAGTAGTGAGCCATCAACCACACATAGGGTGAATTACAAGAGTCTGTCAAGCCTAGCCTACGAAGCCATTCAAAGTCATTCCATTCTACCTCGCCCAACGGGTAGTAGCTTTGAACACCCCCATTCGTTCCATGAGATCAGCTAACCATCATCCTCTCACCGCAAGAAGCCCTGTCTTGCCCTCCAATGTGCTCCCTCAAAGTTCTAACTCTTTTGACTACTCGGAACTCTTCCATGGAAATAAATGTCTTCCAAATCACATCAGGGGCACGCTCTTCCTTACGTAATTCAAATGAATAAATAACTCACCTCACTCAAGCGAAGCCTAACTCGACCTTCAACCTCCCACCACTAGCCCAGTCCTTAAATGTAAGTATGTATATATAGTATATAACAGTAAGTGCGTTATCATTATTCGTATGCATGGACGTGCAATGCTGCAATGCTGCAACACCTCAAAACAATTTATTTTTTACTACTGGCAGCTATGCAAATAACTATCCTTAGCTTTAAAACTAAATAAAGTGAAAGCATGATAGAAGAATAAACACGCGGCCGCCATTGCCAAAGCCTGCTGGGGGTGCGCAAAACAACCACTGGCTTCGAAGCTGGCGTCCCACAAGTGTATTTAAAGTATGCAGCAGGCATTATTAAGGCGAAAGCGCGCATGGCGCGCTGCTGCAAATACAAACAAGAAGGGTGCCATTTCTATGCTCTCTGACATGCCTGCTTCAGCAAGACGGGAATTAAGTAAATAGTGCATCCAACCTCTTAATGAAAGGTAGAGTGCAGGGACACATGTAAGAGGGGCAGTCCTGATGGGAGGTAACAACAGGAGACAGTGAGGTACTAAGGAGGGACTAATAAGCCTATTAACAAATCAAAGCCCAACATTTACAAAGGACAGTCACAAAAGCCAATACAAAATAGGGGCGGAGAGTGGATGCAGCTTCAAATCTATACCTCAATACAGCATGTCTCAAAGAAAACCTAAAAATAACTCTAGAAAACATTTAATGTCTTATCCGCTGTTTTCCTTATTTTATTTTTATAAAATGTGTAATGCTGCTCTGTCTGTGTTCAGGGATGTGGTCTTTTTAAAAATACTGTTTACCTTTTTTAAGGATATGAAATAAAAAGGAGTCCTAGGTGTATAGTTCTGTGATACCCGAGCACCAGAGCCACTTGTATACCCCATCCAGGGTGGGACTGTGAAAACAAATAGGCCCAGGCACCAAGGCAGGACTGGCGTAATGGGCATCGGGTGGGAGGCAGGAGGCTGGAGGGGTGAGAGACTGGTTTTGTTACTGTGGGCTGCACAACCTGCCCTCAGTAACAAAACCAGCAGGACTGTCCAGCACAATGACTCACTTCTCACTCTCAAAAATTGAGTCACATCCGGGTGTTTATAACTGGGCACAATTGGGTTGTAGCTGAAGGCAGTGCAAGTTTATCTCAGTGGGGCAGAAAGGTGTTCGGGGGGAGGGAGAGATGTGGCACTATGGCCAGAGCTACCGAATTTGAAACTGGGGAACCAGGATCAGGCTTCATGACCAGACCACTCTCCTGAGGTAGCACATTCCCCTACTAGACCATAGAAGGCCTCGCTAGGCCATAGAAGCCCTAGTCTCTTAGCACCAGCAGGTGGACCCTTCCGGTGGCCAGTGGGGTTAACCTTGAAGCCCTGTCCACCACAATCCATACTGAAGTTCACCTCCAGTCTTGCAGACAGGCCTACAAAGCAGCACACCCTAGATAAACAGAGACTTTGTCACTGAGGTCACAGGACCCTTGAGGCCAGTCCGCCTCACCCATTGGTGCCTCCATTGGCTTTGTTCCAGCAGTAGTAGTGAAACTCACCAGGGATGGACAATGCAGGATTTGCACGCACACCAAACCAAGGGGCATATTTACGAGGACCTTGCATCATGTTTGCACCACGGAACGTGGTAAATGCACGACGCAAATCTCTAAGTCATATTTAAGAAGCCACTCATAACCACTTTTCATGGCTTTGAATGGTTTCATAAATATGGAGTAATGCGACACAGCTCAAATCGCCACTTTGCCTTCCTCTGCACAAGGGACGCGTTGTGGTGGGTGTTCCCATGCAACTCCCATGTTTTGTTTTTTTTTATAAATCTTTTTATTACAACATACATCGGTTCAAATATACAATACAGAGATCACTGCCAATTAATAAATAATAATTGTGTACAGAGGAGAAGGATTACATATCTACATCAGAGGGGAGTGGCTCGGATCAGGGGGGGATATTTGAGTCAGCTCTAACAGGTGGCATACATATTCCTCCGCGAAAGTCGTTCCACGATTCCAGATTCGGACCCACTTTTTGGGGCATCCCCTGGTGGTATACACTGTCTTCTCCCTAAACATACACCAATCTAGGTCCCTCTCCCAGGCCTCCAGAGTCGGTGGTTTAGCAGCGCCCCATAGTTGTGCAATGTTTCTCTTGGCTATCATGAACCCCAGGGTGGCCCATTGTATCTGATGCGTGCTCAGGTCTGTGGGCTCCCATATGTTTAGAAGGCAGCGTCTCGCCTCCAGCGAGAGGCGGACGTGCAACACTTCCAACATTACCTTATGTACCTCGCGCCAGAAGGAACTAACGTGTTCACATTCCCATATGATGTGCAGGAAGGTTCCCAGGTGTCCACATCTTCTCCTGCACTCCCCACTATCTGTTCCCCCATCCGGATCAAGCGTGGCCCGGTGATGTATACCCGATGAAGTATTTTTAGCTGAACTAGTCTCAGGCGTGCCGGTATGGCGACCACCCTAGGGGAAGCCACTGCCTCCCGCCAGTCTTCATCGTCCATCTCGATACCGTCTCCCATCCATCGTTCCCTTAATGTCTGGAGTGGGTCCGTCGTGTTATTTATCAGCTTTTTATATATTAAGGAACTCCCATGGTTTTTGATGCATTCCTAGATTTACAAGGACTTGTAAACCTGGGAATGTATCAAAATCTTACGCCTCCCCAAGGGGGGCACAACAAGGAGAAATTTCTTTATTTCTCCCTGTTGTTTTCTCTTTCCTTATGTGCAGCACACATAGAAAGAGGAAAAAGTCTCTCAGGATTGTTTTTGTGCAGGAAGGTGCCGCTTCCTGCACAAAAACAATCCTGCATGCAACAGGGTGCCTGCATTGGTGCTAGGCTGACAAAACAGCACCAGTGCAGGGGGAAAAGACAGAAATGGACCGTATTGGATAAATACGGTGCATTCCTGCCCTTTCCCTGTGACGCAGGGCAGCACAGCAAAATAACTTGCTGCGCTGCCCTGCGCCACCATTCCCGTATATATGCCTCTAAGTTCGCAAACTTCATGGTCTCTCTGCTTCTTGCACAAGCACCTTTAACATGTGCTGCCTGCTTTGGGGCCACTGCAATTATGCAGCAATGGAATACAAAATTATGTTGCAGTGTTGACTAAATTATGTAGCAAAGAAAGGCTGCAGCGTAATGCGTTGTACATTTTCGGATACTTTATTATTCTGACTATTTTACATATACTAACAGTCTCTGCAAAGCTTTTGCCTATTTAATACCAGTTTAACATACAAGTGCAGCAGTGACAATGGTGACCAGTCAACCTTTCTAAAGGGCCTTCTACTTCACAGCAACACAAGTCACGTGTTTTGATCCGTTTGAGCTACAAACAATTTTTTAGTTAAAACCATCAGATTATGCAACGGATGATGTATTATCTGGCAAATATGGCAGAGCTATAATTATGTGTAAAACATTTGCAAACTAGGATATTTTGTCATTCATGTTTGAACTTCCTCATGCAGTCTCTGTTGGATGGTATTTCTAGACACCTACAGTGCTTGTGGAGAGACAAAGGATGAAGTTGTCTAATAGTGACTGCAGAGGATATTAGTCTGAAGGGGAGAAAATAACTGATTGAGATAATCTGAGGTCCACTACCTATTTCTGACTCTACAACTGCTTGAGTCTCATAATTTCAGAATTGATACATTTGCAAGTCTCATTGCTAACTAACTTGAGTAGTAATTTCACAAACTACTAATATAATAATTGTTTCTCATTCATCTGATATTGCTAAAAGCATCTGCAAAACCAACAGGTCTGGGTTGTTTTAGGTGTGTATATTCATTTTTGAGTGCTACTTCTAGATACAATAACAGGAAACCAGGAGGCAACTAATGCTTCATGACATGTTGCGTGAAGCACATAAAAAATGTAGGACTACAATTTTGCATTGACCGAGGGGCACAGAATGATGTAATCAACAGTGCTTCCCAACACGTCGTGCCTCCTGTCATAGAATTTAAACCAAAATTTTATGTTCAGAAATGGTTAGAAAAAGGGAGAAGTGCTGATGAAAGAAACTGCATGGCTCGTAGACAAATGGCGTCTGGCTTATAAGCGTATTTGGGACATTCTGTGATGGAAAACGTATCCCACATTGTAAATGTATTTTAATATCATTAACTCATATATTAAACCTCAAATAAACGTGTATCCATTGATTGTATTAACGTTATAAGCTGTAACTGGTCAGTGAAATGCCAAACATACTAAAAATTGGTATTTTTTGATCTTTTTAGCCACACCTCTGACTCCGCTCACTGAACAAATCCTCTGTTATTCCCGCCTCCTGATGCTCCGCCCACAGTTCCCCTACTTTTTTTCCCCCACTTCGACCACTGGTGACAAGGGATGACTTACATTGCTATAGGCCAGTGGTTCCCAAACTTTTTTGACCTGCGGCTCCCTTGACGTATTGGTCGTTGGCCATGGCTCCCCATTGTTACTTTTTTGGGTGGGTGAGGGGATGTAAGCCCGGACTTGGGAGTACTTAATTTTTCTCCCTGAAAGTAATTACAATGAATTTATTATAATCAAAGATGTATCCTAAGTGATTGACCATTTTGCCTGTGGGTTCCTTAGACCACCGTAGTTACAAAGAAAACTGTGCACATAAGAGGAATTCATGAACGAAAATAACATTAACAATTCGCTATATAAAGAATTCCATAATTAACACCAAATGCACATTACCTACCATGCATTGCTGCCATGTTCTGCCATGCTGGTGTGATACTTTACTGAGTGATGTCGTCTTGTGTGAGAAATGGGCTCCTGTGAACTCCCTCACTGCCAACTGAAACCGTTTTACTTTACTAATGATCTTAAGGATATTATCATTCACTCACTCAAATAGTGTGCTTTAGTGGACTAAAATAAACCTGATTGCATGTGTGCAAATACACAGTGCACATGAAATACAAAGTATTGGACACCACCTCGCAGAAGAATCTTTAATAAAGACTTGGTTATACTACACCTTGGCAGGGTCTGTTAAAGGCACAAAAAAGACGTTCATTGATCAGGGCGCCACTCTCATCTGGTCAAAAAAGTGAAACATGAAACATGTGGATTTATTTTTCGGGAGGGGAAAAAAAATGATATCTGCTCTGGATGTTAGCACCTGTGACATTATTTTGCAAATTAAATATTGGAAAATCGTGAAGTGACTTTGAGCTGGACTTTATAAATAACCGCCCCTGGAGAAGAAGGAGCCTGCTATACTAAGAGTCCAACTCCGGTTAAAATGGTTTGGTGCAGCATGTAAAGAGGCCAGAAGAGGCAGTTGGGTTTTGAGCCCTCTGTACAGCCTAGCCCAGAATAATAGGCGGGGAATCGCTCATGAATAAGTGAGCCTTGGAAAGAAGGACTGGTTGGACAGGTGATGCCCTTATGAACTAGAAAACTTACCAGGAGCTGTTTATCTGTTGTTACGCTTTCACTCCTTCAGACGGAAGAACTTGGGCCCACTTCTTGCCTTCTGCCATGTTTTTGGCTGATTCTCTGCTAGACTTATTTGGAAAGCAACCACTAGATGGCAGCACACGCCAAGAATTTTATGAGAAACGACGTGTAGACTCTCAACTGGAAATGCAATTTATTATAAAATGCAGAAGCATTTAGCAGACCAGGAATGTGTCGGTCCTGTAAGGGTAATATATCAAAAATAGTGTTGCGTATTCCGCTCCACGACTTCGCGAGATTCTGTTTAGTTTCTAAGAGATATTCAAAATAAACTACATAAGTATGAAATATTAATATTGATCCGGAGAACAGCTACCATACTGTCTGGCAGATAAGCGTCGATATTGATTTGGGATTTTCTCTTTACGTTCAGGTTTTTACATTGTTTGCTTAATATTGATATATTCCAAGTGGCCCTTTATCGGATGCGTGTCTCATATCTACCAAGATACCGATTGCGGGCCGGATCGGCACTCGAGTCTTATTGTGACTGCAATATTTTATTTCATACTTATGTAGTTTATTTTGAATATCTCTTAGAAACTATACAGAATCTTGCAAAGTCGTGGAGCGGAATACGCGACACTATTTTTGATATATTACCCTTACAGGACCGACGAACATTATCTAGGTCCGCTTGATTATACTTAATATCAATAGCAAGCCCTGACGAAGTTCCCAAGGCACTAGGGAACGAAACACGTTGGTTGTGTGCCGGTTTTTTATCAAGCAACTGTAAATAAAAAGAAGAAATTATTTCAAATACAAGTGGTTTTCCTGTCTGACTCCTATTAGAGTGCACCTTCCTTTTTCTGTGGACTGAAAGTTAAAGAGGGCCACCGCGATAAGCACATGGCAACCAACCTAATTAGGCAATGGTAGCTACCTTATACCTCTGGGCCCCGGAGCCACTGCACATGTTGATAGCTACACCCATAAGTCATAGAGCTGAAGCACTGATGACTACACTCAAATGCAAGGAAAGTATATATAACGTAAGTGAAATCCATATATATATATATATATATATATATATATATATATATATATATATATATATATATATATATATAAAATTTCAGGTTTTTTTTTAGGGAAACCCCTAACCCATCCACCCCCATTTTGTTGGATCACCTTTACCATCCCGTACCCCTACCAACCCCAAAACCCTAAAATCACCCTTACGACCCTATAATCCTAACCATACCTTACCCCAAAATATGAGTATACATAGACACACACACACACACTGCATGTTTTTTAAATGCATATTCGTGGTAAAGGCTTGCATGGTAAAAGCATTCCATAGTAATGGATGCGCGGTACAGGTATTACATTGTAGTGCCCATGTTGTAAATGCTGTATCCCCCTCTTTAGTGTCAGATGTGTGGCACAATTTACCAGAGCTTGCACGCTCAGGTTAGGTAGCTGCTACAGCAAGGCCTTAGACTTTGCCTCGAAGCAAAAACACCACACACATTCCTCTGCCCACCTTCGTAGATAGGGAGGAACTCAGGAACTTTTCTACAGCAGCTCTGAAAATGAAGACACAACAAATCTTTCTTTGATTGTTGAACATCTATGAGAGAAGCGTGTTTCGCTTTCAATTTTTTCATTTTTTATGAGTATGTTTCAAATTTGGACAATGATCACTGACCCAATGAGTGATAATGTCCAAGACATCATTCGTACTGAGCTGTCCAGAAATTCTTCATGCTAGAGACATCGGCCTATCTTCTCTCTGTTGCACTTATCATTCAATCGGGTGGCTGGGGGGGTGAGGTGGGTGGCCCCCATTTTACACTCAAGGGGGTATATTTACAAGAGAATAGCTTCATCAGAAGGCTGCCTTGTAAATATGACCCCTATACACGCATCAGTGAGCGTGAAAGGGGCGTGCAATGGGTGTTGCTGTAAGCGTTCCACCACAACACCCATTGCTTTTTGGCGCTGCCCCAGATTCACGAGGACGTATAAATCTGAGGCAGCGACAAAAACTAATGCCATGCAATAGTAGGTATTAGATTGTCGCAACGGGGAGAAATACTTGTATTTCTCCTTATTTTTTATTTTTCTATGTGTGCTGCAACTAAACAATCATTAAATAATTATAATTTGCTACTTCTATACGTACTTCAAAATGCAGCACACATAGAAGCAACAAATTGCCATTATTGATTGTTTATGTGCAGGAAGGAACACCTTCCTACACATAAACAATATTTCCCTGCAACGCAGGCACCCTTGCACTATGGTGCAAGGGAGCATGCGTTGGCGCTAGGCAGCTAATTTTAGCACCAGCACTGGGTAAAACACAGGGGTGCACGATATTGTTGTAAATACAGTGCATCCCTGTGATTTGAAAATGTCGGAGCACAGCTCTGCACTCCGATATTTCCTTGTAAATAGCCCCTTGGTCTCCTCATCTTACATTGGATACTGTAACAAAGAAGTACAGAAGCCTTCCTTAACAAGGCATGAAAAACATTTTATTGTTGTTTCTTGGAAATTCTTTTCTGCATCCTCTTCAAGGGGGGGCAAAGATGCCACAAATTATATTATTAAATATACAAAGTTAACTATCTTGTCCCACCATCCCGCTTAGTAGAGGTACGTAAACTGCACCCCCCCCCCATCCTGAGCAGCCTGTTTTCTGGCATCATACCCCTTGCTTTGTAGTCTCTTCAAATGAATTAGACATGTTCCTCCCAGCCCACCGCAGACATGAGGTCAGAGGTCAGACTTCTATAGCGGCTGCACACGACTTGGCTTGCACCCTGTTATCCCTTCAAAGTACGTAGAGAGCCTGGGGCGATAGGGGTGTGTGGAGAGTGGAGTCTGGGAGCAACACTGGGGTGTCGGGCAGAGAAGAACAAGCATTGGTAGATACATTAGGTTTTGACTATGTGATTAAAGATAATCTGTTTTTAGTTGTACGTTGTACCTTGTCGAGTAGTTGTACATTATAAGTTACAGAAACTCTTTTAAAGTGTTATGACTTGTCTATGTTCAAAAAGGCAATATATTGTGCTGTCACTAGTGGTATAGTGCAGGTAAGTAATAGCAACTTTTTGGAAAATGAAATGAAAGAGGGAAATAACAGAATGAATTGGACCGCCTCAGTTCCAATATGGAGCTGAATTGCTATACGTAAGTGGTAAAAGGGGGTAAGACGCAGAACAGGGGACATGTGTAAAAAACGTACTGTCCCTCCACAGGTCCTTTATGATTCAGGCCGTAAGAACAGAAACTGGAATGGCATCTTGGGTGATACTGGCACTAGTAAGATTCTGATAACACCTGGGGTACAGGGAGGAGCAAAAAATATCACATGGTGTCAAAGTGAGATGTTGCAGAGTGAAGTGAAGTGGGGAGGGGGGTCAGGGAAACGGTAGCCATGGCATGCATGGAATTGAGAGTTAAACTGTGCCCACAGAATCTACAAATTGATATTGCTAAAAGGGACCTTAGGATACTAGAGAAAGAAATATTTCGAGACCAGGATCGACAGTACATGGAGGGGAAAAAATCGGTGCACTTTATGATTAAGGTATGGCAAACCGACCAACAGTTCCCTTATGTAGATAAAATACCCAATCTTTGGCTTAGAAATGAATTACTAAGGTTATGAATTGGAATTCAATTCTGAAGGGAAGTGTACCTGCAAGCTAGGCACAAAATGCGAAATTTTGCACATACTATTAGACTGTATAAAAGTCCTTGTTGCACGGAAATTGCTTTTACGTCCTATTTGTTTTCAAATATGGCACCAAAAATCTTGCACAGGCAGTAGACCTGTTAACTAAAAGGCACTCTCTGGATATAGCATGTGCAATTGGGAGGTTTATGCTCAAAGCTAAAAATGTTTTTAAGAGTATATAGAACTGGAAGTTTCAAGCAATATACTTTATGATGAAATGTACCCAGCTTAGAAAAACAGAATTATTAAGGAACTTGGCATTTTATGGAATTGTATATCTTTTTTACACAGCTTATTTAATGAGATGGTATTTATGAAAGATTGATATGCTTTTGTGTGTTTGAGGACCAATGGTCTAAATAAACATTTTTTTTTGACTGACTGACTGAATGAATTGATGTAATAGCAATATTATATGTTTAGAGGAGCTCCAAAAACTGTTGGCCCCGGAGCCACTGCACCTGCTGCACCATTGAAATCATGACCCTAGTGCTTGCAAGGTAACTTCACTTGTGACTGCCTGTTTAGAAGTTAAATATAGCCGTGAAAACATACATTTGAAAATTGGAGCCCTGAGAGGTAGATGAAGAGATTAGGAAGTTTTGCAAATGAAATGTAGGTGACAGCGTTGTGCATGTATATTGTAAGCCTTTATTCCATGTTAGTAAACCATAAGGACGTGAAGGAACATTTGCTGCGTCCAACATTAAAACGTACAGAATAGAGCAAGTGCCTGTTGGCCCGATGGTGTGTGTTTTCACTTTTGTTGTGTGTATCCATTTGGAGCAGGTGACTCTGTATGAGGCCCGTTGTTTGGAATCTAGCGCCGCCTGGTGGCCTTCCCTTCAATGATGTATGCCACTCACTTCTTGTGAACTTGAAGACACCGGTGCTCCGCTGGCATCTCCAGCATTACATGGTGTCCACGCTCTTAAAAGCAGGTGTTCCATTATTGCTCCCACTAACTCCATTGCAAGGATGGCGGAAGGTAGCCAAAGAACTGCCACAAATCCGCTCTAGTCCACATCTTTTCTGGGTACAAAGATATATTTCTGAGCAAGCTCCAGCAATTACACCCACTTGTTTCTGTATTAAAAAGGTTGGAGCCTTATTGCATCTTTCGCAAAGTGGCCTCCTTATCAGCGTAAAGATTTGATTTTCTCTTTACTGAACTGAAAGCAGTGCCTCACTTACTTTTGACCCTTTCCGCTTGTAGTTGAACTAGGACAGTAAGATTTCTGTTTGCTTTCCCTTTGAATCTCAAGTAGAGAACAAGTACATGTTTAGCCGCAGCCGCAATGTTAATAATTAACCACAAGATGGCAGTGTGGCTCCATATTTTCTTTTCTAAAGACTTTCGTTGGTGACGACACATTTTCCATTATAGTTTGGTTGGCTCGCCTATAAAACTAACCACACATCTTTACAGCAAGTGCTAATTTTAGTAAAGAGTCATTGATTTCCTCGGGGAGACAAGGTGATGGCGATGCAGTTTGTTTCCTGGCAGCAGATGAAATTTGAAAGTGATAAGGCAAAAAGAACAAACATGTAATTCTTTGTGTGAGAAAACAAGTCTGTTTCTTCCAAGGGGTTTATAATTCCAGTTTGACCTTATGGGTATCAATGTGGCCATGGCGGATTCATCTTTAAAAGCACGGATTCAATGCATGCATCCAGTAAAACTATGCAAAATAAAAAGTTCCGCACAAAAGCGGAAGCACACAGTATGTCGGCCCCGGGAACTGATTAGAGGCCCCTTTTAAAATATATTAAATTCAAGAGATTTCACAAACACAGCACAAGCCAAACCTAAAAGGAAATAAACAGACACATGGGAGGAGGGAACATCGATGTAGGAGGGCAGAAGCAGAGATGAGAAGCATGAGAAGGGCAGAGGGGAGACAGAAGAAAAGATTAAATGCACAAGGAGTCACAGGAGAGAGACGTAGCGAAGAGGAGCATGAGGAGGGGGTGTACGAAAAGAGAAGTGTGAGCAGGGGCACAGAGGGGCAGAAGTAGACATGAGAAGTGTGAGGAAGGGATGCATAGGGGCAGAAGTAGAGATGCATCTAAGGGGCACTGTAGGAAAGATACTGTTGGGTATACAGAGCACATGTGAAGGCAATAGATCAATACATGAGCTCAGTAAATGTGCACCAGATACTGTTGGGTATACAGAGCTCCTCCCTCCCACCTCCCCTCATATGGAGGCCGCGCAGCGGTGAAAGGAGCGACCTCTGACCCTGCTCGCAGGCAGGTCGCCCCCCACGCTGCTACACGGCTCTGCCAGACTTTGACTGCTGCCTGTTCTGATTTGTATTTTCTTTCACACTCACTGTGCGCCTAACCTTGCTTCCCTCCCGTTTTGTGCATTATTTCTTTTTTGTCTTCTGTGCCCGGTTTTCTCCCTCGCTTCCCCCGCCGTCCCTCACCCGTTTTTTCCCGCCGTTGCATCCCTGCTGCACCGCCCCCCCTGCTCTCCCATTCGCCACCCCGCTCCCACCTCCCAGCTGCTCCTCCCTCCTCCCCTCATATGGAGGCCGCACAGCGGCCGCGCAGCGGGCGCGCTGAAGGCGCGCCTAAGGCAAGCCCATCTGCGCCCGTCTGCGCCTGGACCACGCCCAGCGCCAGAACCCCTGGCCCCCGCGACCGCCACGACACCCGTCTCCGCTACGCTGCCAGCACCCTCCACGCACTCAACACTGGACGATCACGCACCTGCTGCCTGGCCGCCCCAAAGCGCACCCAAGGTCCCTTCTCCTGCCGGAACTGCAGCTACACCAGCATGCGGCCCGCCAACCCACCCACCAAAGAAGCCAACTACCTCAGATGCATCCTTCTCAACACCCGCTCCGCCCGCAAACACGCCGTTGAACTCTGGGACCTACTCGACACCAACACCCCAGACGTCGCCTTCCTGACGGAGACCTGGCTGAACTCCTCCTCGGCACCCGACATCGCCATAGCCATCCCGGAAGGCTACAAGATCACCCGCAAGGACCGCACCAGCGGAGTAGGAGGAGGAATTGCCATCGTCCACAGGAACACTCTCAAAATCTCGACAAACACCGATGACACCCTCAGTACCGCCGAACACCTGCACTTCCAGATCCACACCGACCCCAACACCACCCTCAGAGGAACACTCATCTACAGACCCCCCGGACCCCGACCACAGTTCAGCGACTCCATCACCGACTTCGTCAGCACTCACGCCCTCGCCTCCACGGACTACATCCTCCTCGGGGACTTGAACTTCCACCTCGAGAACAACAACGACTCCAACTCTTCCACCCTGATCGACAACCTCGCCAACCTCGGACTCAGACAACTCGTCACAACACCCACCCACTTCGCCGGCCACACGCTTGATCCCTTCTTCTCAGCAAGTTCCCACGTCTTCTTCAACCACACCACCGAACTCCACTGGACCGACCACTGTTGCGTCCACTTCACCTTCCGGAAACCCACCACACACCACCGCACCCAGCAGAGACCTCGCTGCTGCTGGAGCAAAGTCACCGAAGACCAGCTAACCACCACTCTCGCCCGAAGCCCACCCGCAGACCCGACCGACCCCGACGCCGCAGCGCACAACTTCAGACAGTGGATCGACGACTGCGCCAACACACTTGCCCCGCTCAAGAAACCCTCCAACAGCCACACCAGAAAGAAAGCGAGCTGGTTCTCCGAAGACCTCCAGGCCTCCAAGCAAACCTGCCGAAAGCTAGAGAAGAACTGGATCCGTAAACGAACACCGGAAAGCTACGCAGCCCACAAGAACGCCACCCGCAGACACCACCACCTCATCAGGTCCGCCAAAAGAGCCTCCTTCAAAGACCGCCTAGACAACAACGCACACAACAGCAAAGAGCTCTTCAACATCGTGAAGGAACTCTCCAACCCTAGCTCCAGCTCCAACGACATCCCACCTTCGCAAGACCTGTGCGACTCGCTAGCCACCTTCTTCCACCGCAAGATCGCAGACATCCACGACAGCTTCAACACCACGACCGCCCCTGCAACCACCGAGACCTCCACCTCCACCCCCATGACCACCACCCGCACCAACCGCCTGACCTCCTGGACCAACATCAACAACGATGACACCATCGCGATCATGAACTCCGTCCACTCCGGATCCCCGGCAGACCCGTGCCCACACCACATCTTCAATAAAGCCAGCACCACCATCGCACCCCACCTCCGGAAAGCCATCAACATCTCCTTCGAGACAGCAACCTTCCCAGAAAGCTGGAAGCACGCCGAGATCAACGCCTTACTCAAGAAACCCAAGGCGGACCCCAAGGACCTCAAGAACTTCCGACCCATCTCCCTGCTCCCGTTCCCGGCGAAGGTCATCGAGAAGGCCGTCAACAAACAACTGACCAGATTCCTCAAGGAGAACAGCATCCTGGACCCATCCCAGTCCGGGTTCCGCCGCAACCACAGCACCAAAACTGCCCTCATCGCCGCCACCGACGACATCAGGACCCTGCTAGACAACGGAGAAACCGCGGCCCTCATCCTCCTGGACCTGTCAGCCGCCTTCGACACAGTCTGCCACCACACACTACGAACACGCCTCCACGACGCCGGGATCCAAGAGAAGGCCCTGGACTGGACCACCTCCTTCCTCTCCGGCAGAACACAGAGCGTCCGCCTCCCCCCCTTCCGCTCCAAAGCCACCAAGATCATCTGCGGCGTACCCCAGGGCTCATCCCTCAGCCCAACGCTGTTCAACATCTACATGGCACCGCTCGCCTACGTCGCCCGACTGCACGACCTCAACATCATCTCTTATGCCGATGACACCCAGCTGATCCTCTCCCTCACCAAAGACCCCCACACCGCCAAAACCAACCTCCACGAGGGAATGAAGGCCGTCGCCGACTGGATGAGAAACAGCCGGCTGAAGCTGAACTCGGATAAGACGGAGGTCCTCATCCTCGGATCCACCCCCTCGGCATGGGACGACTCCTGGTGGCCAACCACACTAGGAACAGCTCCTACGCCCACCGACCACGCACGCAACCTAGGGGTCATCCTCGACTCCACCCTCTCCATGACGAAGCAGGTCAACGCCGTCTCCTCCTCCTGCTTCAACACCCTCTGTATGCTCCGCAGGATCTACAAGTGGATCCCCACCGAAACGAGAAGGACGGTCACCCAGGCCCTCGTCAGCAGCAGACTGGACTACGGAAATGCCCTCTATGTAGGAGCCTCGGCCAAACTCCTGAAACGGCTCCAACGCATCCAGAATGCCTCCGCACGCCTGATCCTCGACGTCCCTCGCCGCAGCCACATCACACCCCACCTGAAAGACCTGCACTGGCTCCCCGTCAACAAGAGGATAACCTTCAAGCTCCTCACCCACGCACACAAAGCACTCCACAACACCGGACCAGCGTACCTCAACAGCCGTCTCAGCTTCTACACACCCACCCGTCAGCTGCGCTCCGCCGACCACGCCCTCGCCACTGTCCCCCGCATCCGAAGAGTGACCACCGGCGGCAGATCATTCTCCCACCTCGCCGCCAAGACATGGAACACCCTCCCCCTCCGCCTACGGCAGACCCAAGACCTACTGACCTTCAGAAGACTCCTCAAGACCTGGCTCTTCGAACAGTAGCAGCATTCCCCCACCATTTAGCGCCTTTAGACCCTCACGGGTAAGTAGTGCGCTTTACAAATGCTTGATTGATTGATTGATTGATTGAAGGCAATAGATCAATACATGAGCTCAGTAAATGTGCACAAGATACTGTTGTAGCTCATGAGAGTGTAGGGGCAAACACTCGGGCTGATTTATCAAGGCTTTGAAGCGATTGAAAGTCATGCAATAGATAAAAACTGATTCAAAGTTACTTTCTAGTAAAAAAACTTTGTCCTAGAAAATATTCCTAGATGTAATGCAAATAGGGGTTTGCGTTACTTTGCGTCAAGAGGGCATAACATGGGTGGTACAAGGAGTCCCCATACTAGTACTCATTGTTTTTGAAGCAAAGGCCGCAAAGGAAATTGGAAGACATTAATGTCTCCTTGAGTCAGAATTAAGTTGGAGAAATGTTTACATTTATCCAAATATTTCAATCGCGGGAGGTGTGCTGCGCTGTTCAACAGACGTCCAAAGATTGAAGCGTTAAAAATGGTCTAAGCATGGTATTTTGTACAGGAAAGGCACCATTTCAGTTCAAAAGTCATGGCAGAGCGCAGGCACACTACTTTGCACTACTGTCTGAAGGGGTGCATCGCTCTGGGCAGCTTCTCTGTCTACCAGCTCTGATGAAGAGAGCAGTATGTCCAGATCTTAGTAGATATGGCATTGACCTCCTCTCTCATCCTACTGCAAGACAGCTAGGAGGAGGTACAGGTGTCCAAGCAAAGATGAAGTGCATCATGATAGAGGGCGCGAGGGGGGTTAGAGAGGATTGAGAGGGGAGGATACAGGGGACAGAACTAAAGCTGAGGCTCCTGCAGCCCACACACTTGTGGATAAAAGTAAAGATGAGAAAGTCTTGGACAGCAGGTATCATGATTTCATATTTGCACACAGTTTTAGGAGCAGACTGTTCAGGCTGGGACACCTTCAGTGCTGCCTCTGTCCATGAATGTTGTTGGCGAGATGTATGCAGTGTGTATGTAGAGGTGTTTGTTTAGCATGACCCAGGCTAGGAAACAACAAAGCACTGACAAGGGTGTGAGCACAAAGGTGCACATTCATGGTCTGTGACAGAGGGGACTGACACAGGTGCTTGCCTATGGTGTGGGGGTGTTGTTCTTGGAAGAGAGGAGGCGTCACCTTCTTCCTAATTTGCATACAGGTATAAACTGTTTTGATGCCGGTGGGGATGCTGTTCTACATCCTGGATTCAGAGAACAAACACACCTGTCTTCTGTTATTTTGTTTTTGCTAGTATATTTTCGTCTCCACTCAAAATATGTGCTGGCTCCTGGTGTGCCACTGTCTGTTGATAGCAATTAGTTTATTTACCAGGTAAATTAGTATTTTGTGTCTGAAGGCCGTGCGAGTGTTTCAATTGGGCTTAAAGATTATGTAAAGAAGCCAATATAGCTATTTCGGTGTTTTCCTGACGTGGTGACATTTTGTCGGTGAGATGTGCTACTGAGAGCAGGAATCTTTTGAGGGCCAGCAGAGGGGGCTGGGGAGGCCCCTGAGCAGAATGTGGCCTCCACCCTGAGGTGGGAGGAGCAGGGCGTGTACTTTTGTTTTAAAATGGAAGGAAGTGTTTCATTTTCTTCAGGACGGGAAAGTAGGTTGCATGTGATTTTTAGGTCGAGCGTGATAGACTTCAGATACAATCGGAGTTTCCTTGACCACATTTAGGTGTCAAACATCACGTTTGATAATTTGCAGTGTGCAATTACCACGTCAATACTCTGATACAAATACAGGAGATAGCATGTTTGAGGCATTCATGTTGATAAAACAATGCTTATGAGGGCGTCAGGGGAGGAGTGCACACATCTGTGCCAGGTACGAAGTGAGGAGGCTCCAGATGTCTCTGGGGCAAGATTTTACAGGCATCAACCCCGAGTAGTCTTCCAGTCTTTCTTGGTGATACGCTGCATCCCGCAGCCAATCATCATGTTTAGTGCTGTGACTCTGGCAGGCTTAAGTCAAAGGAACAAGTTTAAAGCACTTATCAGTACCAAAACATTTAATAAGTCGAAAACATAACACAATATACATCCTACTCCAATTTATGAAAATAGTATACATTTTAATAAGGAAATAGACACCAAAGCAACAGAAATCCAGTGAAGGGAACTGTGAATGTGGTTGCGCTTGACTGATACCTAGGTGCGGGTTAAGGCAGACTGCGATGAATTGCAGGTCGGATACAGAAACCAAATTTGTCCTGGTTGGAAATTTTATCTCCTAACTTGCTCTCTGAAATGGAAGGCGAAAATACTCAGCGGGCAAGGCAGCAGCAGGCTGTGGCCAATATGTCCTCCACAAGGATGGATAGCCATTGGTGAGAGGTTACGGTGAAATCGTTGACTTTTAGTGGGAAAGCCCAGAAGGTGAGAAATTCATGATTGGTGCTCAGGAAGGTCCCTCGTAGGCTGGATACGTTTGGTGTCTTCGCCTGGTGAAGATTTCTCCTTTCGGACTTAGGGCCACATGCATGTAGGTATTTTGCATTCGCAAATTGGCCCATTTGCGAATGCAAAAAAGACTTTTCCCATGCATGAAACCCTATTTTGCGATCCGTTAACCTGTTACCAAATTGCAAAACAGGTTTGCAATTCAGTATTTGGAAGGGGCGTGTTTAGGCAGATCATCCAGCATTTCGCGATTCGCAACATAATCTCAAAATCAGCTGAAGAGCGCGATGACCGCGATGTTGAACTTTTTGCCCGCGAAAAAGGTCTCCAGCAGGCAGCAAAATAGATGGTGACATCTTATTGGCTGTACGTGCACACGTCACTACGTGGCGCTGTACAGCCATAACAGCTGCCTGTTTACTCCTGCTGCACGCCTGCACTGCACTAAGGGATCTGTGTCCGTGCGCTTTGGAAGAAGAAGAGGCGAGTCTCCGAGAAAGCCGGGCACTGTTTGCATTTCAGCTTCTGGAAGTGCCCTTTCCTTATGTATAAATAAAGCCACATTTCAGAATTATGACGGAGAGCGCAGGGCTCGGTATGTGTAGAATGTCAACTCTTCCTCCCCCAGGAAGATGAGTACTTTAAAGTTCTGCGGAGAAGCGGGGGCTTCTCCCACCCACCCGCCACCCAGCTCCCTGCGACACTTTGCTCTCCCCTCGTCCAAGCTTGCTGAAGGAAACCGTGACTTCAGCAAGAGGTTCTTGCCTTCTCTTTCCTCTCCTTCATTTGTTCCCATGTTCAATGGATAAAAAATAGGAAAGTAACATTTTGTTGGAAAGGTCATCTTTCTTGGGCATTTTCTGTTCCGGCGGCAGCCTCGGTGCGGAGGGGGTTAGGGGGGTCAGTGGTCCATGGAGCCCTATGTCCTCCCTCGTCCAAGCTTGCTGAAGGAAAACCGTGACTTCAGCAAGCGGTTCTTACCTCTCTTTCCTCTCCTTCATTCGTTCCCCTGTAAAATGGATCCAAAAAAGAAAGAAACATTTTGTTGGAAATGTTGTCTTTCTCTGGCGTTTTCTGTTCGAGCTGCAGCCTCTGGAGGGACGGGGTAAATAAATAAATAAAAAAAATACAGTATATGGAAAATAACTGCATGCAACTAGACATAGTGGTTGCAAAGCGACAAGAGTGTTTTCTGTCACACGTAAAGACATCAGCGCCACTTTACAGAGTGGGCCAGTAAAAAACTCTGTTGTTTTCAACTCTTTCATTGAACATCATTGTTGGCGGAAGGGAGGGAGAGGAGATGACGTCTCCATGGCCAGGGGTGTCTCCGACATCTCCATGGTCTGGGGTGTCTCTGACGTCTTCATGGTCAGTGGGGTCTCTGACGTCTCCATGGTCAGTGGCGTCCCTGGGTTCTTCCTGTGCTATTGTGCTTGACTGAACCTATGCGCCTGGAATGTTACTACAAAGAAGAATATACAAAAAAAACTCTCTCAGACAGTCTATAATGCCTATTTCAAAGATAAATACTCTGCTAAATCAGTTTGCATTGATTTACGGCTGAAAAGGAATGATTAAGAGTAAAATAAAGTGCCGCAATAATGCTGCAAAATTTCCATTTTTGTGCCACTAAATTTGCAAATTCATGCCACAATATCCTGGGGCGTCTGTTTAGGGCATCCCTTCCAAATACCGAATCACAGAGGTATGTATGAATGTTTTGTGACCATGAATGCGGTCGCAAAACATTTGCATTTTACCACCAACTTGAAGTTGGTGGTATCCCATTCGCAAATGGGAAGGGATCCTCAAGGGAACCCTTCCCTTTCGGGAATGGTGGCGAAAACGATTTTTAAGAGCAGGCAGTGGTCCCATGGACCACTACCTGCTCTTAAAAAATTAAAAGAAAACATTTCATTTTTTTCTTTTAAACGCAACCCATTTTCCTTTAAGGAAAACAGGCTGCTTGTAGGAGAGTAGGATCTGCCTCTTATGTTGCCCCCACTTTTTTTTCTGATGTTTACACTGGTTTCTGGCTATAGTCGGGCTGGGACCCTGCCAATCAGGGCCCCAGCCTCTCTGTTCTCTCTAAAACGATTTGGAGTGCACTCTAGGTGCGCTAGTGATTGGATACTGTGGTACCTTATGAGTCCCTAGTATATGGTACCTTAGGTACCAAGGGCATAGGTACTTCACAGGCCTACCAGGGGCTGAAGCATGGATTATGCCACCCCTGGGAGGCAGACTAAATCTGACACCACAGGCCTGCTACTGCAGCCTGAGTGAGGAAGTGCTAGCACCCCTCACTGAGATATAGGTCCCCTATATCTCTCCTGCACACACATTGGGACTTATCAGTCACCCCTAAGGCAGGCCCTATCAATCCTGAGGGCAGGGTGCTTAGTTTCCATGTGAGGGGGTGCCTCTGCCTGAGCAGGGCCCCTCTGCAGCCCTCAGAGTCCATTCTCTGGGGCTGTTTGTGAATGCAGTCAAACCATATACTCTTAAGTGCATTATATCCTCGTGGTAAATGCTAACTATGGAATGGTTGCATCAAAACATGTCGTGTTTGGTGTCAAACACTTTGGAATCATACCCCCACACCAGTAACTGGTGTGGGAGTATGATCCCACCCTTCTAGAGGCATAGACATGTACCTACTGTGGAAACGCGGTAGAATCCTAAAGAGCCCTGGCATCACAAAATGGATGCCACCAGTCACAGACACGGGGCTGCCCTCCTGCTGCTGACCGAAACTCGCAGTGGAGGAAGCCCAACAATAGATATCCTGTCCCAAGGGGTGTGACTACCTCCCAGACAGGGTTTAGTGTATTGGGGCTGGGTGGGTGCACTCCTAGAGTGCTTTGAAGTCCTGCACTGGGGGAGCAGAAGGCTCCTCTGTGCATATGCCAGTTCAAACCAGCTCAGGGGCTACCTGCCCCTGCTCTGGCGCGAAACTGGACAAAGGGAAGTGGGTGTAGCCACCCACTCCCCTGACCCTCCCACAGGTGGGGTCATAGAGCTAGTCCCTCCCTTCTTTTTAGTATAAGAGGGGGAACCTGTGCATTGCACCCTAGATACCCCTGGACGACGCTCTACAAGAAGAATCCCGGCCCGTCGACATTCCACTACCTTTGGAAGACGGAAGAATCTCCCTTGGAGTCAAGGAGTGACTCCCCTGCTTGGCAGGCACCAAAACGACAACGACAGTCGCAAACTATGCCGCTCCCGCCGGAGCCTGAAGTCCCTGCAGCCCAGGAAGAGGATTTCCTGACTTCTCCAAGGCCATCGTGAGTTCCCAGCGAAGCTGAGGCCAGTGGACCCCGCGAGCAACGAGGAACCTCAGACCCCGGGTACCGTGCACTATTGTCGAGTGCAACCCCTTCACGACGTTATACGAACTTGTGCTTTGGACCACGTGTGGTTCCAGCCTCTAGCAGAGATCCCTCCCAAAACCAGCGGCCTACACCATCCCGAGTGACCGTGGGCCCCTGCTGAGTGTCTCTGCCTGAGGCTTCTTTGCGATCCCTTGCCATCCGGCTTGTGGGTCGCCAGCAGACTTTCTAAAGAAACAAAAGGGCTCCGCTGGTTGCTCCAGGCCTGCCCTGACCTACCCTCGCTGGGTAAGTTCCACAGACCTTGCTGGTCTGCACCATTGACTTTTCCTCATCACCACGAGACTTGCTGCTACCAAGGCTTGTTGGCTCCAATTGAGTCGCCGACACCTCAGTAAGCTGCAGACGTTGTGGCACACACCGAATCCAGCTCCTAGTCATCATCAACGCTGCCTGGACCACGTGGTCGAAGAGTCAAGGTACCCGTGAACGACCTGAATCCTGTCGACGACGGTGGGCATTCATCTTCCTTGCCCCGGGTCACTGCCAAGTGCCCTTGAACACTGTCCCCTCTGCTTTCAGGTCTTCCATCTTCTGAATCCAGGCTTGTATTCCTCCGGACACTTCTCCTGTCGCCACAAGCAGCAAGTCTTCATTGGCTCCCATTGAAAACGACGCCGCGACCCAACACCAAAGGACACCTATGCACCCTGCTCCCCTGGGTGAGGTAACTCTAGCATTACAGTGCTCCTGTGGGTGTGGGCCCTAGAACTTCTTACCCTGTAAGTGACTTACTTGTGGCTACCCTAGAAGTGCCCTAAAACTCTTATTTTCTAAGTACGGCAATTGCGCTGACTCGTACAGGGTTCGCGTCTGTGTTAGACACATCGCGTCCATCTCCCTTGTAACTCTATCTGTAACCGTGTCCTTCGACTCGTAGGGAGTCCGATCGGTGGGTTCACCTCGAACACCCAAGGGGCCTGTAACATTGAACTCTCTATCGCGCTGACTCGTACATGGTTCGCGTCTGTGTTAGACACATCGCGTCCAACTCCCTTGCAACTCTATCTGTAACCGCGTCCTTCAACTCGTACAGAGTCCGATCGGTGTGTTCGCCTCGAACACGCAAGGGGCCTTTAACATTGGAAACTCAATTGCGTCTGCCAGCATAGACTCGTACAGGACTCGCACCGGTGCCTGAACACCGCGTCCGTCCCCTGTGGGTCTCCTACAACTACCTGGGGTGGTTCTTGGGGGTCCCTCGATTCTAACTGCTCTAGACCTAGGTCTAGCTAAACTAAGATTGTGATATTTGATTGTGCTAACTTATTTTGATAACATTTGATTTGTACATATGTTCCTGACCTCTAATCTCACAAAGAGATTAGTAGAGAGTTGTTTATTAATAAATACATATATATTTGATATATATACCTGTGTGGTGTCTTTTCATTTGGTGATTCAAGAGATTGTGTGGTAAAACAAGCTGCTTTACATTCCTCCAAGACTTAGCCTGAAGGCTGCTCTCCACAGATACCACTAGGATAGCTTTCTATAAAGGTTGTCTTAAACCTACCAACCATAAGAGTCGAATTGTTCTGGTGCAAGGTGTCCACTTTAATTAGTGAACAGCATATACCAGGCCAACTTCTCACACTGCTTAAAAAAAAAAAAAAGATTGTTTTTTTTAAAAGCAATCACGGACATGGTGGTCTGCTAACGCTAGCAGGTCACCATCCACATGATTTTAGCAATTCCTAGGGGGTCGTTAATTGCGATCTACCTCATTAATATAAATGAGGTAGGTCAATTTGGCTTAAGATGTTGAAAGCTAAAGTGCGGGTGTCACATAGGTCTCGCATTTGCAACAGTTTGAGCTATTGACATTGTAAATTACAAAACCTGCAAGCGGTGTTTACGCACCACTTGTAGGTTTTGTAAACACATAAATAGAAGGCATTATCATTTACAATGCCAATAGCTCAAACTCTTGCAAATGCAAGACCTATTGCATTGCAAATGCTTGTTGTATTCTGTACCCTCATTATGTGTCGGACGGAGTGTATTACAGCGTGGAATTCCTCTCTGTCAGACAGAGGGAGCAAACGATTATTTCCCCAACCAGAAAAGATCTTCATTTTCCCTCTTATAATCCCTCCATACCCCTCCACACCTGCTCAGAGGAGGTGATAATTTATACATTAAACCCCATTGAATTCGGAATTCCGTGTGGCATTATGAATGGAAAATCCAGTTCTAAATTGCAATTCCCCATGAAATTCTACAGGTCTTGGAAAGTTTACTGCACATTAATTGAAAATGTGCATGAAAATTCACCACGCCCCCAGCACCCCGCAACTCGTAATGCGGGCTACAGACCGTGATGTGTGTGATGTGACTTCCTTACCAAGGGTGAATCTAGGTTGATTTGAATTGTCTATCAGCTAGAGTGTGCAGCCATCTAGGGTCATGTCAGGTAGCCAAGTTTTGTGTGGGTGATTGTAGGCACCTGTGTGCACACAGGAGGAAATTGTTCTGGGTGAGCTTTAGGTGGGTACTTGACACCCAATTCTGGATGACCTCAAGGGAGTTTTGAGAAACTGAATGTCATTGGCTGAGGAGATGTAAAGCTAGACTTGAGTGTGCCATGAAGCGGGTTCCCAACGGGATTGATTAAACAATAAAGTTCTTAGAAGCTACAATAACAAGTGCATTATTATTGGCAATAGAAACATAAACATTTGCAGGGTAATACTTGACTGTTTCATTAGTCATACCTTAGTAATATTGTGGAGATGGTATCAGTATCTATTGTAACATTCAATGAAGACAATATGTATTATATTTTTACATGATTATTAATTGAATTATTGTAAAGTGTATTGTAATACCCTCAATAAAGCACAAATATATTTCAACAACTTGAAAAACACATTAAAGTGTTACAAAGTGCTTGTCATCATTGGCTAGTTTGTAAGTACATGATTAAAGTGCCCATTTGCCCCCTGCGGATTATCATAAGAGAAAAAGGTGAAAAGATTACAAGTCTTTTTTATCTGCCTTTGTCTTTTGCACGAGAACTCAATCTGGCTGTTTGGCGTAGTACTCAGTACAAACTATTCTGATAAAAGGCTGACATGTTTCAGCCTACAAAACTCAGGATTCTCAGGACATTTACAAGGATATTTGTAAGAAATATGCAGAAAAGAATCAAGTAGGGGCGCTAGTCTAGGCTGTATGGATCAAGGGGTGAGTTGAGATGTGGTAGTTTCCTTAATGTTTTTGGCACGTCTCATGTGCAAAGCGCACGTGTTGGTCAGCTGAGGCGTGAAGCCGTTTTCGTTCATATCAGATCGTCAACGCGTCCGTTGGTGATTGATTGTGTGAGAAGTTGGCCTGGTATATGCTGTTCACTAGTTAAAGTGGACACCTTGCACCAGTACAAGTCGACTCTTATGGTTGGTAGGTTTAAGACAACCTTTATAGAAAGCTATCCTAGTGGTAGCTGTGGAGAGCAGCCTTCAGGCTAAGTCTTGGAGGAATGTAAAGCAGCTTGTTTTACCACACAATCTCTTGAATCACCAAATGAAAAGACACCACACAGGTATATATATCAAATATATATGTATTTATTACTAAACAACTCTCTACTAATCTCTTTATGAGATTAGAAGTCAGGAACATATGTACAAATCAAATGTTATCACAAATAAGTTAGCACAATCAAATATCACAATCTTAGCTTGGCTAGACCTGGGTCTAGAGCATGTAGAATCGAGGGACCCCCAAGAACCACCCCAGGTAGTTGTAGGAGACCCACAGGGGACGGACGCGGTGTTCAGGCACCGGTGCGAGTCCTGTACGAGTCTATGCGAATGGACGCGATTGAGATTTCAATGTTAAAGGTCCCTTGCGTGTTCGAGGCGAACACACCGATCGGACTCAGTACGAGTCGAAGGACGCGGTTACGGGTTGAGTTGCAAGGGAGATGGACGCGGTGTGTCTAACACAGACGTGAACCCTGTACGAGCCAGTGCGATAGTCGCACTTGGAAAATAAGAGTTTTAGGGTACTTCTGGAGTAGCTACAAGCAAGTCACTTACAGGGTAAGTAGTTCTAGGGCCCACACCCACAGGAGCACCGTAGTGCTGAAGTTACCTCACCCAGGGAAGCCGGGTGCATAGGTGTCCTTTGGTGTCGGGTCGCGGCGTCGTTCTCAATGGGAGCCAGTGAAGACTTGCTGCTTGCGGCGACAGAAGAAGCGTCCGGTGGAATCCAAGCCTGGTGGATTCGGAAGATGGAAGACCTGAAAGCAGAGGGGACAGTGTTCAAGGTCACTCGCGGGTGTCTTGACTCTTCGACCACGAGGTCCAGGAGGCGTCGAGGACAACCAGGAGCTGGATTCGGCGTGTTCCACGAAGTCTGCAGCTGACTGCGGTGTCGGCGACCCGATTGGAGCCAACAAGCCTTGGTAGCAGCAAGTCTCGTGGAGAAGACAAAAAGTCAATGGTGCAGACCAGCAAGGTCTGTGGAACTCACCCAGCGAAGGTAAGTCAGGGCAGGCCTGGAGCAACCAGGGGAGCCCTTTGGATTTTTTGAAAAGTCTTCAGGGGACCCACAAGCCGGCTGGCAAGGGATCGCGAAGACGCCTCGGGAGGATTCACTCAACAGGGGCCCACAGTCACTCGGGATGGGGTAGGCCTCTGATTCTGGGAGGAATGTCTGCTGGAGGCTGGGACCACACGTGGTCTAAAGCACAAGTTCGTAGAACGTCGTGAAGGGGTTGCACTCAACAATAGTGCACGGTACCCAGGGGTTGCGGTTCCTCGTCACTCGTGGGGTCCACTTGCCTCAGCTTCACTGGAGACTCATGATGGCCTTGGAGAAGTCAGGAAATCCTCTTCCTGGGCTGCAAGAACTTCGGGCTCCGGCGGGAGCGGCATAGTTTGCGACCGTCGTTGTAGTTTTTGGTGCCTGCCAAGCAGGGGAGTCACTCCTTGACTCCAAGGGAGATTCTTCAGTCTTCCAGAGGTAGTGGAACTTCGAAGGTCCGGGATTCTTCTGTAGAGCGTCGTCCAGGGGTATCTAGGTTGCAATGCACAGGTTCCCCCTCTTATACTAAAAAGAAGGGAGGGACTAGCTCTATGACCCCACCTATGGGAGGGTCAGGGGAGTGGGTGGCTACACCCACTTCCCTTTGTCCAGTTTCACGCCAGAGCAAGGGCAGGTAGCCCCTGAGCCGGTTTGAACTGGCATATGCACAGAGGAGCCTTCTGCTCCCCCAGTGCAGGACTTCAAAGCACTCTAGGAGTGCACCCACCCAGCCCCAATACACTAAACCCTGTCTGGGAGGTGGTCACACCCCCTTGAGACAGGATATCTATTGTTGGGCTTCCTCCACTGCGAGTGTTGGTCATCAGCAGGAGGGCAGCCCAGTGTCTGTGACTGGTGGCATCCATTTTGTGATGCCAGGGCTCTTTAGGATTCTACCGCGTTTCCACAGTAGGTACATGTCTATCCCTCTAGAAGGGTGGGATCATACTCCCACACCAGTTACTGGTGTGGGGGTATGATTCCAAAGTGGTTGACACCAAACACGACATGTTTCGATGCAGCCATTCCAAAGTTAGCATTTACCGCGAGGATATAATGCACCTAAGGGTATATGGTTTGACCGCATTCACAAACAGCCCCAGAGAATAGACTCTGAGAGCTGCAGAGGGGCCCTGCTCAGGCAGAGGCACCCTCTCACATAGGAACTAAGCACTCTTCCCTCAGGATTGATAGGGCCTGCCTTAGGGGTGACTGATAAGTTTAAATGTGTGTGCAGGAGAGATATAGGGGACCTATATCTCAGTGAGGGGTGCTAGCACCTCCTCACCCAGGCTGCAGTAGCAGGCCTGTGGTGTCAGATTTAGTCTGCTTCCCAGGGGTGGCATAATACATGCTTCAGCCCCTGGTAGGCCTGTGAAGTACCTATGCCCTTGGTACCTAAGGTACCATATACTAGGGACTCATAAGGTACCACAGTATCCAATCACTAGTGCACCTAGAGTGCACTCCAAGTCGTTTAGAGAGAACAGAGAGGCTGGGGCCCTGATTGGCAGGGTCCCAGCCAGACTATAGCCAGAAACCAGTGTAAACATCAGAAAAAAGTGGGGGCAACATAAGAGGCAGATCCTACTCTCCTACACAACCCCCCAAATGCAGGGACACTAAACTAACCTTGACCAGTTGAGTCTTCGTGTTCTAAGTGTAAATACCTTGAGAGTCCATCTGCATTGGCATGTTGGGTCCCAGGTCTATGTTCCACTGTATAGTCCATCCCCTGTAGGGAAATGGACCACCTCAAAAGTTTTGGGTTTTCTCCTTTCATCTGTTTAAGCCATATGAGGGGCTTGTGGTCAGTCTGAACTAGGAAGTGAGTGCCAAACAAGTATGGCCTCAGCTTCTTCAGGGCCCACACCACAGCAAAGGCCTCCCTCTCTATAGCTGACCAACGTTTCTCTCTAGGGGTCAGCCTTCTGCTAATGAAAGCTACTGGCTGGTCTTGACCTTCATCATTCAGTTGAGACAGTACAGCTCCCACACCCAGCTCAGAAGCATCTGTTTGGACAATGAACATTTTGGTGTAGTCTGGACTCTGTAAGATGGGGGCAGTGCACATGGCCTGCTTTAGGTCTTCAAATGCCTTCTGACAGCTAGCTGTCCACTGAACCTTTTTTGGCATTTTCTTTGAGGTCAGATCATTCAAGGGGGTCACTATAGATCCATATCCCTTCACAAACCTCCTATAGTACCCAGTCAGGCCTAAGAAGGCTCTCACCTGTGTCTGGGTTGTTGGAGCAACCCATTCCATTATGGTTTGGATTTTGCTCTGTAAAGGCTGAACCTGGCCTCCACCCACAAGGTGGCCCAGGTACACAACCTGACTCTGCCCTATCTGACACTTGGTGGCCTTGATAGTGAGGCCTGCTTTCTGCAGAGCCTCCAAAACATTTCTGAGGTGGACCAGGTGATCCTGCCAGGAGGAGCTAAAGACAGCAATATCATCTAGATAAGCTGAGCAATAAGCTTCCATCCCTGCCAGAACTTTGTTCACCAACCTCTGAAAAGTGGCAGGTGCATTCTTCAATGCAAAGGGCATCACCACAAAGTGGTAGTGCCCACCAGGGGTCGAAAATGCTGTTTTGGCTTTTGCATCATCAGCTAACCTGATCTGCCAGTAGCCAGCTGTTAGGTCAAATGTACTCAGATACTTGGCTGATGCCAAAGTATCAATCAGCTCATCTGCCCTTGGTATGGGATAGGCATCAGTCCTGGTGACTGCATTGAGGCCTCTGTAGTCTACACAAAACCTCATTTCTTTCTTACCACCCTGGGTATGAGGCTTGGGTACTAGGACTACTGGGCTAGCCCATGGGCTATCTGAAGGCTCAATCACACCTAACTCCAACATCTTCTGGACTTCAGTCCTGATACAGTCCCTGACATGGTCAGGTTGCGTGTAGATTTTACTCTCGACAGGCAGACTGTCTCCAGTGTCCACCTCATGGGTGCACCAGGTAGTCTGACTATGGGTCAGGCCAAACATATGTCTGTACTGCTGCAGAACTTGTCTGCACTCAGTTTGCTGATGGTCAGTGAGGCTGCTTGCCAAAGCAACACCATCTACTGACCCATCATCAGGGTTCTGCGAGAGCAGGTCAGGGAGAGGGTCACTCTCCTCCTCCTGTTCCTCATCAGTTGCCATGAGCAAGCCCATGTCAGCCCTGTCAACATATGGTTTCAATCTGTTGACATGGAGCACCCTCAGGGGGCTCCTGGGAGTTCCAAGATTCACCAGACAGGTGACTTCTCCCTTTTGCTCAACTATTGTATGGGGGCCACTCCATTTGTCTTGGAGGGCTGCTGGGGCCACTGGCTCCAACACCCACACTTTCTGTCCTGGCTGGTATACAGTCAGTACAGCCTTTTGGTCATGCCAAGCTTTTTGTAATTCTTCGCTGGCCTCCAGGTTTTTGGTTGCCTTTTTCATGTATTCAGCCATCCTGGAGCGGAGACCAAGTACATAGTCCATCACATCTTGTTTGGGGGGCTTGAGAGGCAACTCCCAGCCCTCTTTTACCAAACATAATGGACCTCTTACAGGATGCCCAAACAGAAGCTCAAATGGGCTGTAACCAACCCCCTTCTGTGGAACTTCTCTGTAGGCAAACAACAGGCAGGGAAGAAGAAGGTCCCATTTCCGCATAAGCTTCTCTGGGAGTCCTTTAATCATTCCCTTCACGGTTTTGTTGAAGCGCTCAACCAAACCATTGCATTGTGGGCGATAGGGGGTGGTGAACTTATAAGTTACCCCACACTTCTTCCACATTGCCTTCAAGTATCCTGACATGAAGTTGGTACCTCTGTCAGAAATGACCTCCTTTGGGAAACCCACTGTGGAGAAGACTCCAATGAGGGCTCTTGCCACCACAGGGGCTGTGGTGGTCCTCAGGGGAATTGCCTCTGGGTACCTGGTGACATGATCCACTACCACCAGGATAAATCTGTGCCCAGATGCAGTTTGAGGGTCAAGGGGACCAACAATGTCAATCCCTACCCTTTCAAAGGGTACCCCCACCACAGGTAGTGGTATCAGGGGGGCCTTTGTTGTGCCACCTGCCTTACCACTGGCTTGGCAGGTGACACAGGAGCGACAAAACTCCTTTGTGTCCTCTGACATATGTGGCCAATGAAAATGTGGAACAAGCCTGTCCCAGGTCTTGTTTTGGCCCAAGTGACCTGCCAAAGGGATATCATGTGCTAGGGTCACGAGGAACCCCCTAAACATCTGAGGTATTTCCATCCTCCTGGTGGCTCCAGGGGCTGGATCTCTACCCTCAGAATATAGGAGTCCCTCATCCCAATAAACTTTATGGGACCCACTAGCACTCCCAGCAGCCTCAGCAGCAGCCTGCTGTCTGAGGGGTTCAAGAGAGGGGCAGCACTGTTGCTCCTTACTCAGATCTTCCCTAGAAGGGCCCCCTGCCCCCAAGAACTCAACCTGATCAGGCTCAAGTTCCTCTGGGGCAGTTCCTTCTTCAGGATCTGCTTCTCCTCCCTTAAGAGGGGAATCTGTGATCTGAGACAGAAGGGAAGGCACTGCCTTAACCCTCCTGCTCCTCTTCTTGGGAAGCATCTGGCCCATAATTTTAGGATCCAGAGCTGGTTCAGTGTCATGCATTTTGGCTTGTGACCTGGTCACAGCAAATACCTCTGCAGGGATGCCCAACATCTCAGCATGAGTCCATAACTCTACTTCAGACCAGGCTGAAGTCTCTAGATCATTGCCCAATAGACATTCTACAGGGAGGTCTGCACTGACTACAACCTTCTTGAGGCCAGTTACCCCTCCCCAGGAGAAATTCACAACTGCCAGACTATGGTTGGTCCTGGCATTGCTTGCATTGGTCACCTAGTACATTTCACCCAGGATGATCTGTCCAGGGTCCACAAGATCCTCTGCCACCATGGTGACACTAGCACCTGTGTCCCTGTATTTGCCCAGATTACTGGGGCTCACTAGGAAGGACATGTCAATGTCTCCATCACAAATCAGCATTGCCTGAGTGGGTACTCTGACTAGGCCAGAGTCCACTTCAGAACCCAGGGTCAACCCTACTACACCCTTATTCTGAGTACCACCTCCACCAGTAGCTGAACTAGGGGGAACAGTTGCCTTAGGGGCAGGAGTGGTGGTGGTTTGGTCTTTGGACTTGAGCACCTAATGAGCAGTGGTATTTAGTTGGGTAAATGAAGGCGCCACTCGGGAGAGATAACACAAATATTTGATATTTACTTGCTGTATTGATCACGGTGCTGCAAGGTGAAGAGAACCACTGACCTCCTCAAAACACAAAATGGCCTTGGCCAATTGACAGATATACAAAGGAATTCCTCAGCACACGTCTGTTATGTCACAATATACATAAACATGCTTGATGTGAGCATAAGTAAAATACAAGTAGGTAAGTTCTTATTTCTTTTTTCCTTTTTATTTTCCGATGTTCAGACAGCCGACACGTGTTTCGTCGCTTACATGGGAATTAATCCCGCGACTTTATCAAGGCTATTGTCTTCCTGTGTATAACCTTTATTAGTGGTGTTAATTCCAACCCACACTGGGATTCAATATCTCGCGACGTCTCACTTCTCAATGTTAAATCCAAGGGATCCCTGTATGTCCCAGAAGTCCAGAATCTTATTTCTTAGTAGTTTGATCCCACACACGGACGTCGCTCCTCGTGTTGCCGAGTACGGTGCACCGTACTCGGCAACACGAGGAGCGACGTCCGTGTGGGATCAAACTACTAAGAAATAAGATTCTGGACTTCTGGACATACAGGGATCCCTTGGATTTAACATTGAGAAGTGAGACGTCGCGAGATATTGAATCCCAGTGTGGGTTGGAATTAACACCACTAATAAAGGTTATACACAGGAAGACAATAGCCTTGATAAAGTCAGTGGATTAGTTCCCATGTAAGCGGCTGAACACGTGTCAGCTGTCTGAACATCGGAAAATAAAAGGAAAAAGAAATAAGAACTTACCTACTGTATTTTACTTATGCTCACATCAAGCATGTTTATGTATATTGTGACATAACAGACGTGTGCTGAGGAATTCCTTGGTCTTTGGACTTGGTACAATCAGAAGTCCAGTGCCCTTTCTGTTTACAGAATTTGCACCAGGGCTTCTTTTGGCCTTTTCCCTTGTTGGATTGTGACTCCCCACCAGATGCAGATTTTTGGGGCCCTTGTGAAGACTTCTAGTCTTTTGACTTATCCCCACCTTTCTCAGAGCCCTTAGAATCCTGCTTCTTTGTGTCAACCCCTTGGTTCTGGGTTTTCTGCCTCACCCTGGTTCTGACCCACTTGTCTGCCTTCTTTCCCAATTCTTGGGGAGAGGTCAGATCCGAGTCTACCAGGTATTGATGCAACAACTGGTTCTGGCAATTATTAAGGATCTGTTCTCTCATCATTAGATTATACAATCCCTTGAAATCAGTAACCCTTCTGCCAACCAGCCAACCCTCTAGATCCTTGGTTGCACAATCTACAAAGTCAGTCCAGTCCTGAGTCTGTGCCTTCTGGGTGTCTCTGAACTTCAACCTGTAGTGCTCAGTGGTTAAGCCAAACCCATCTATCAGTGCACTCTTCAGGACTTCATAGTCATCAGCATCCTCTTCTCTAACGGTGAGGAGCTTGTCTCTACCTTTATCTGAAAAGGAGAGCCACAAGATTGCTGCCCACTGCTTTTGGGGGACCTGTTGTACTCTACAGGCCCTTTCCATAGCAGTTATCCACTTATGGATATCATCCCCACTCTGGTAGGGAGGAACAACCTTGCTCAGGTTCCTATGGTCTGGAATATTTTCTCTGCCTCTAGGGACACTGTTGCTGCCACCAGGGGGTTCTAACCCCTCTCTTCTAGAAGCTCTCTGGAGCTCAAAGGCTTCTTTATCTAATGCCAACTGCTTGGTTCTGAGGGCAAATCTTGCTTCCTCATACTGCAGCAGTTTGTACAGTCTTTCAGAGGAACTCTCTCTTCTTAGGAAGTAGGAGTCTCTCTGGTGGACAGTTTCTCTGCCAGAGTGATAGGAGCGGTCAGAGTCCCTAGAAGGGGACCTAGGCCTCTCTCCCACTCTGTCAGGTCTCTTAGGGAGAATTCCTCTGTCCTGTTCAGACCCCTTTGGGTCTGGCCCTACTGTAGGAGAGTAGGACCTGCTTCACATGGGTACCCCCACTTTTTGCTGATGCTTCACTGGTTTTCGACATTAGTCTGGCTGGGGCCCTGCTATTCAGAACCCCAGCCTAGCTGTTTCCTCTTTAAAAGGGTCTCCATGTGCCTTAGGCACATCACTGATTAGTATCTGGAGTGCCCTTGTAAGTCCCTAGTATATGGTATACTATGTACCAAGGGCATAGGTACCTCAGAGGCCTGCCAGGGGCTGCAGCATGTATTATGCCACCCCTGGTAGGCCATCCAAACTGACACCACAGGTCTGCTACTGCAGCCTGGGTAAGGTGGTGCATGCACCCCTTACTGTGGTATAGGTTACCTATATCACTAAGTGCATACACACATATAAACCTATAAGTCACTCCTAAGGCAGGCCTTATCAATCCTAAAGGCAGAGTGCATGGTTCCTATGTGAGAGGGTGCCCCTGCATGAGCAGGGCCCCTCTGCGGCATTCGGAGACCATCTCTGATGCTGTTTGTAGTGCAGCCTGACCATATACTCTTAAACGCATTATATCCTCGCGGTAAAATGCTAACTATGGAATGGCTGCACCTAAACATGTCGTGTTTGGTGTCAAACATCTTGGAATACTACCCCCCGCCAATCCTGGCGGCGGGGGTAGCATTCCACCCTTCTAGAGGGAAAGGCATGTTAACTCTGATGAGTCCGGTAACTTCTTTCCAGAGCCCTGGCATCAAAAATGGATGCTGCTGCCACAGACACGAGTCTGGCCTCCTGCTGCTGGACGAAACTCCGGCAGGGGAGGCCTGGACAATAGGTTTCCTGTCCCAGGGAGGTGTGACCACCTCCCCAGACAGGACAATGTGTATTGGGGCTGGGCGGGAGCACTTTCGGGTGCTTTGAAGTCCTGCACTGGGGGCACATTTGGTGTCCCTGTGCATACCCCAGTTCTAACCGGATCAGGGGCTTGCAGCCCCTGCTTTGGCGCAAACTGGACAAAGGGAAAGGGGTGTAGCCACCCCTCTGCCCTGACCCACCCATAGGTGGGGCCACAGAGTAGTCCATCCCCTATTTTTAGAATAAAGGTAGGAACCCAGTCCTTAGGACTTTAGATTATACCTGGACGAAACTCTGACACTGAATCCTGGACCTTCGACGCTCTACGACAAGATTAGAGGACTGAAGAATCTCCCTTAGGGTCAAGGAGTGACTCCCCTGCTTGGCAGGCACCAAAGAAGCATCTGTCCGGTTCGCATCACTGAAGCTCCCGTCGGACGCCGAAGTCATCGCATCACCAGAGGTGGATTCTCAGACTTCCCCGAGGCTACCCTGAGTCCCCAGCAAAGCTGAGGCCCGTGGCTATCGTGGGTGACTTGAGACCGCGACCCCTGGACACCGAGCACACTTGCAAGTGCACCATCTTCTGGGTCTCCCAAGAAGTCGTGCTTTGGGCTCCGAGTAGCCCTAGCCTCCAGCACCACCTGCACCGAAGATCACTGGCCCCACGTGCGGCGTCACGAGGCTCCTTCGCGGTCGCTAGCCCGTTGGCTAGTAGCCCTTGACGAAGGCCAATCTTTTCTTTACTTGGCATCCTGGTTGCTCCAGGCCTGCCCTCACTTACCCTCGCTGGGTGAGTTCCCCAGACCTTGCTGGTCTGCATCATCGACGATCTACATCTTACTCGAGACTTGCCGTTGCCAAGGCTTGTTGGGTCCAATCCGGTCGCCGACACCTCAGCACTCGACAGACATCGAGCACCAGCCCGAATCCTGCTCCTGGTCGCCGACAATGCCTCCCGGACCTCGTGGCTGAAGAGTCAAGACGACCGTCACCGCACCTGAAGCACTCGACATCGGTGGGCATCTGTCCATCGCCTTCCTGGTCACTGGCTAGTGACCCAGACTCTGTCCCCTCTGCTTTCAGGTTCTTCAGAACTCCGATCCACTCTTGGATCCACCCGGACACTTTTCTCCTGGTCGCCAGCAGCACTTTGCAGCAGATCGCCATACGAAACGACGACGAAACCCGACCCCGAAAGGCACCTATGCACCCGGCTTCCCTGGGTGAGGTAACACGAGTACTCCGGTGCTCCCGTGGGTAGAGACTCTTCAAAGTCCTAGATCTCAAAGGGTTTTGTCCTAGTCCTATTTTAAGTGTCCCTTTCCTCTATTTTCCCGATCCCGACTTTCTCCATAGAAGTTAACGGCGTATCGCGGTTGTGTATTTACACTGCACGCGTCTCCCGTGGGTCCCCTGTGTCACTACCTTGGGTGGTTCCTTGTGGTCCAAGCACTTCTAGAGGCTCTAGGCCTAGTGTCTAGTTCAGTCGTGGTTCGCATACCACTTTATTGGTATATGGTTTGAGTACGCCCCTAGGGCCCAAACGTGTATTTGTGCTATTACTGTGATTTAAGATCTTATAACCTATGTACTTCGAACTCTAGCCTCATAAAGAGACTAGAGGGGTGTGTTTAGTAATAAATACATATATTTTGAATATATACCTGGTGTGGTGCTCTTTCATTTGGTCACTCAAGAGATTATAGACTGGTAAAACAAGCTGCTTTACATTCCTTCAAGACTTAGCCTGAAGGCTGCTCTCCATAGCTACCACTAGGATAGCTTTCAATAAGGTTGTCTTTAACCTACCTACCATAAGAGTCGATTTGGACTGGTGCAAGGTGCCCACTATAATTAGTGGACAGCATATGCCAGGCCAACTTCTCACACCTACAATCACAGAGTCCTGGTCAACTTGATGTTCATCATCTGACCCAGACACTGTAACTGACCCACTCACTGATTCAGACCCATTAGCTCCTAGAGCTAATCTAAGATCATCTGCTGTCAGCAGATCTATCAGGTGTAGTGTGGAGGGACTCTGTCCTATCTTCAGGCGCCTTTCAGCACACATGGCTTTCAAGTCAAAGAAAGTCATGTCCTTATACTGAAGCTGAGTGGATCCACTGGGTCCATCCCTTAAGGACATTCTAGTGTTGTGCAGTGTTGTACTACCTACACTAGTTTGTGGCCTACTGATACTAGCATGAGCTGTATAAAGGGTGTGCTATCCCTTTCTCACACAGCTCTAAGTTCAGTAGAACTTATTGATACTAAGCTTGACTTTATATGTACCTTGAGTACCTAAAGTGGTTTTCAGTTAGTAATTCAAATAGAGATTTTCTGGTAAAACAATAGCAAGCTGGAATCCCACACGCTGCCACCAATGTGAGAAGTTGGCCTGGTATATGCTGTTCACTAGTTAAAGTGGACACCTTGCACCAGTACAAGTCGACTCTTATGGTTGGTAGGTTTAAGACAACCTTTATAGAAAGCTATCCTAGTGGTAGCTGTGGAGAGCAGCCTTCAGGCTAAGTCTTGGAGGAATGTAAAGCAGCTTGTTTTACCACACAATCTCTTGAATCACCAAATGAAAAGACACCACACAGGTATATATATCAAATATATATGTATTTATTACTAAACAACTCTCTACTAATCTCTTTATGAGATTAGAAGTCAGGAACATATGTACAAATCAAATGTTATCACAAATAAGTTAGCACAATCAAATATCACAATCTTAGCTTGGCTAGACCTGGGTCTAGAGCATGTAGAATCGAGGGACCCCCAAGAACCACCCCAGGTAGTTGTAGGAGACCCACAGGGGACGGACGCGGTGTTCAGGCACCGGTGCGAGTCCTGTACGAGTCTATGCGAATGGACGCGATTGAGATTTCAATGTTAAAGGTCCCTTGCGTGTTCGAGGCGAACACACCAATCAGACTCAGTACGAGTCGAAGGACGCGGTTACGGGTTGAGTTGCAAGGGAGATGGACGCGGTGTGTCTAACACAGACGCGAACCCTGTACGAGCCAGTGCGATAGTCGCACTTGGAAAATAAGAGTTTTAGGGTACTTCTGGAGTAGCTACAAGCAAGTCACTTACAGGGTAAGTAGTTCTAGGGCCCACACCCACAGGAGCACCGTAGTGCTGAAGTTACCTCACCCAGGGGAGCCGGGTGCATAGGTGTCCTTTGGTGTCGGGTCGCGGCGTCGTTCTCAATGGGAGCCAGTGAAGACTTGCTGCCTGCGGCGACAGAAGAAGCGTCCGGTGGAATCCAAGCCTGGATTCGGAAGATGGAAGACCTGAAAGCAGAGGGGACAGTGTTCAAGGTCACTCGCGGGTGTCTTGACTCTTTGACCACGAGGTCCAGGAGGCGTCAAGGACAACCAGGAGCTGGATTCGGCATGTCCCATGAAGTTTGCAGCTGACTGCGGTGTCGGCGACCCGATTGGAGCCAACAAGCCTTGGTAGCAGCAAGTCTCGTGGAGAAGACAAAAAGTCAATGGTGCAGACCAGCAAGGTCTGTGGAACTCACCCAGCGAGGGTAAGTCAGGGCAGGCCTGGAGCAACCAGAGGAGGCCTTTGGATTTGTTGAAAAGTCTTCAGGGGACCCACAAGCCGGCTGGCAAGGGATCGCAAAGACGCCTCGGGAGGATTCACTCAACAGGGACCCACGGTCACTCCGGACGGGGTAGGCCTCTGATTCTGGGAGGAGTCTCTGCTGGAGGCTGGGACCACACGTGTTCCAAAGCACAAGTTCGTAGAACGTCGTGAAGGGGTTGCACTCGACGATAGTGCACAGTACCCAGGGTCTGCGGTTCCTCATCACTCGTGGGGTCCACTTGCCTCAGCTTCGCTGGGGACTCACGATGGCCTTGGAGAAGTCAGGAAATCTTCTTCCTGGGCTGCAGGAGCTTCGGGCTCTGGCGGGAGCGGCGTAGTTTGCGACCGTCGTTGTAGTTTTTGGTGCCTGCCAAGCAGGGGAGTCACTCCTTGACTCCAAGGGAGATTCTTCAGTCTTCCAGAGGTAGTGGAACGTCGAAGGTCCAGGATTCTTCTGTAGAGCGTTGTCCAGGGGTATCTAGGTTGCAATGCACAGGTTCCCCCTCTTATACTAAAAAGAAGGGAGGGACTAGCTCTATGACCCCACCTATGGGAGGGTCAGGGGAGTGGGTGGTTACACCTACTTCCCTTTGTCCAGTTTCACGCCAGAGCAGGGGCAGGTAGCCCCTGAGCCGGTTTGAACTGGCATATGCACAGAGGAGCCTTCTGCTCCCCCAGTGCAGGACTTCAAAGCACTCTAGGAGTGCACCCACCCAGCCCCAATACACTAAACCCTGTCTGGGAGGTGGTCACACCCCCTTGGGACAGGATATCTATTGTTGGGCTTCCTCCACTGCGAGTGTTGGTCATCAGCAGGAGGGCAGCCCAGTGTCTGTGACTGGTGGCATCCATTTTGTGATGCCAGGGCTCTTTAGGATTCTTCCGCGTTTCCACAGTAGGTACATGTCTATCCCTCTAGAAGGGTGGGATCATACTCCCACACCAGTTACTGGTGTGGGGGTATGATTCCAAAGTGGTTGACACCAAACACGACATGTTTCGATGCAGCCATTCCAAAGTTAGCATTTACCGCGAGGATATAATGCACTTAAGGGTATATGGTTTGACCGCATTCACAAACAGCCCCAGAGAATAGACTGTGAGAGCTGCAGAGGGGCCCTGCTCAGGCAGAGGCACCCTCTCACATAGGAACTAAGCACCCTGCCCTCAGGATTGATAGGGCCTGCCTTAGGGGTGACTGATAAGTTTAAATGTGTGTGCAGGAGAGATATAGGGGACCTATATCTCAGTGAGGGGGGCTAGCACCTCCTCACCCAGGCTGCAGTAGCAGGCCTGTGGTGTCAGATTTAGTCTGCTTCCCAGGGGTGGCATAATACATGCTTCAGCCCCTGGTAGGCCTGTGAAGTACCTATGCCCTTGGTACCTAAGGTACCATATACTAGGGACTCATAAGGTACCACAGTATCCAATCACTAGTGCACCTAGAGTGCACTCCAAGTCGTTTAGAGAGAACAGAGAGGCTGGGGCCCTGATTGGCAGGGACCCAGCCAGACTATAGCCAGAAACCAGTGTAAACATCAGAAAAAAAGTGGGGGCAACATAAGAGGCAGATCCTACTCTCCTACAGATTGCATATGTTTTCAGACTGATGGAACTCCTCAGGGTTCAGCTTTAGGTAGGTACTTGACATCCAATTCTGGAAGAGGGCAAAGCAGTTTTGAGAATTCGAATGTCATTGGTTGAGGTGATTTCAAGCTAGACTTGAGTGTCATCAGTGGATTGATGGATCTCAATGCTGTGAGTAGAGCTCCCAAAGGCATCACTACTTCCATGTAGAGATTGAAGGTGCTGGATCCCTGTGAGAGTTTCTGGGCTCATGTTGGTCCATTCAAATAAATTGGGGCGAGAATGTGGCCAAACAGCTAGGGCGGTCGACCTCGGTGCTGGGGAACCGGGTTTGAGTCTCGGCAGGGACGCTCAGCATTCTGTGATTCTGGGCAAATCACTTAATCTCCCTGTGCCTCACAAAAATGAATGTGTGTCTGTATGTAATGTAACTGGTGCTCATGTAAAGCACTCTGATACCTCTGGGTCTAGTTAGCGCTATATAAAACGCCCCAAAAAATAAATAAATAAATAAACTGTCGGATAGGCACATGGTATGAATCAATTCTGCGCTTGTTCATTGAGGATATGAACGTGGGGCAAGAATCTCTCCGTGTGTCTTGTGACATGCATTGCCCATACTTTGCTAGCATCATCAATGGTATAGTTACAATCAGGGGAAAGCCGCTGCAGTCTTTACCGCTGCCGCTGGGGACTTCGAGTCCCACAATCCCCTTTTTTTCCTCACCTGTGCCGGATTCCATAACAATAAAGGGTGCGCTGCAGCCCTGCAGTGCAGGATGCGCCCAGGTGAAGCCCATGCCAAGGGTGGGCCCGTCCACACCTGTTGAAGCCCGGAGAAGGCTGGGCTGGGCAACCCCTCTAACGTCTTCTACTCAAATGTACTATCTTTTGCTATATCCCATTGCGACTGCCCTCATTCTCATCCTTGGACTGCATAGTGCTGACAAGTTTGAGCTTTCTGGCAGGGGTTTGCTCGTTGCATAATATTTCTTTGTGTAACAGGGGCTGGGGAATATTCAGTAGGTTAATTCTTGTTTGTAATACTGTAACAGTTCTATTTATTCACTGGATTCTTAAATATAATCTTGTCTTTATTCCTTCTGAACATATCATGGATAAAAGAAATGCAGTGGAGAGGTCGAGTGGCCTGATCAAATTAAAGGAAAATAAAAAAACATTGAAAATGGCAGGGGCAACTGTGTTATCGACCGAATCGATGATTTACTGAACGAATGTGTAGGTTTGCTTAGCTCCTAACTTCACCAGCCTCCCTCTGTACTACCTGCCCCGGTTTCTCCTCATTCAATCCCTCTGCAAATACGCATTCCAAATATGGTTAGAAAGTCGAAGAACCAACCCACACTAACACCCCCAATAGGAGCTTCAGATGGACCCCTTGATGTGTCTGTGATTCATCCATAACGCCCAGGCCCCCCTGAGGAGTCATCGGTTTCCTCCATCACTCAAGGTGCATGAAGAGCTCTCACCTCCTCCTATCCCTGCAGATTCTGATTTTTGGTTTCTCCTATTGTTCCCTCTTGTTCTAATATGGCTAATTGCACCTCTATGATGATAGAATTAAAGGCCGAGGTGGTGGAGCTCAAATCTATTATTCACCAGATGTCGTATGTATTAAATCAAGTTTTGGGGGCAGAGATACTAATGCATCTAGTAGCCAGGTGGATATCCAGCCTCAAGCCAGTATTTCCTCTACCCAACAACTCAGATTACCCTTGGGCTCTACCCGACCATGCCGGGCTACGGGTTTAGGCCTTGGGCGTCAGGGAGATTCTATCAGATCTAGGACCAACCATAGCCATGTACAGCATTGTAATCAGTCAAGCCCCCTGGTCAACACCTGCCTTGCACAGTTGCCTAGATTGCGAGAACTGTTAATCCTAATAGCCCTCGTGCTGTTAGGGGTTGGAGCCAAAAAACTGTTTTCATCTCTGAAGGAGGGTGTAACCTAGTCAAAAATGAAATACCAATGATCAAGGTCCCAAAACTCCCCCCTAATGTTGGATATGAAGCAGAGGATTCCCTTCTAAATAAATTGATCCATTGGATCTGGCATATCAGGGGTTGCCGCTTGGTCATTCTTGGTGATGTTCTCAGTGCCAGAAGGAGCCCCACAAATCATCCAAATTATGTCATGATTGAGCTTACTCTAAAGGATGAGCGGGTAGGTGACAACCTGGTGGCTCTTGATATAAGATCTAGTCCCCCAAAAAACTCTCCTATTCAGTTGAAATATTGTGGCCAGGTAAGAATGTACATTCCACCACACAGAGCAGGAGGAGATTGTTACCTACTTTTGGTGAGTTAGATTGACTGAAGGGTTCTAACCAACACCCTGAAGATACCATGTAAGATTATAGTATTCAGCCTATGGTAATTTCTGCTAATGCACCATCACCCTTACTTTACCCGCATTCCCCAGAGGCTTTGAATGCTATTGATTCACCTAATAAGTCTCATCATCATCAGAAAAACTTTATTTCGGCCAAAATGGCCATAAAAGCACAAATAAAAGACACTACATTACAACCAAAATAGGCTACTTTACATTCAGTTCATTATCATAACCATTGCACGGGGAGAGGCACCAACTAGCACATTAGATGTATGATTTACAATCATGTTACATGGGCATCTCAAATGTCCCACTAGCTCGTCCCACAGCCCCAAGTTATTATTTAAGTGAAGAAATCATAAAGGGCTTGTGCATTATACAGGCAGTCTGAGGACTTTTACATTATTTGGGGAATTAGTTTCAATGAAAGACCTGTGCGCGAACAAAAGGTGGTCATTTCGATGAACCCATATGGCTCTATTCTGAGTAGACATTCTATAGTAAGAGTATTTCAGCAGCTGGGCACCAAAGCCATTACAGTAGCATAACCATTGCAGTGGAAGAGGCTCCAACTGTCACATTAGAAATATAAACTTACAGTCATGACACATGGTCATCTCCATTGTCCCACTAACTTACCCCACAACCCCAAGCTGTTATTTGAGTGAGGGAATCATAAAGTGCATGTGAGATATACAGGCAATTAAGCGGCTATCGCATTATTTGAAGAATTAGATTCAATAAAATGCCTGCACGTGAACATAGGGTGTCCATTTCAATAAACCCAGAAAACTCTATTCTGAGAGAAAAACATCAAAAATAATTTCAATAAAGTGCTTTGTGCGCTACATCAGAAACAACTATTCTTTGCATTGTTCTGCAGCCATGCTCTGCAAAGTGCATGTGCAGATCCTACACTGGACAAGGCCATTACAATAGACTCATCTCAGCAATTGTATTGCAGTCAAAATGGCCCTCATCTAGCATCAATAGACAGTCATACAAAGAAGAATGAGCAGTGACTTATATAGAGCATTATGGTTAAAAAAATAATTTCTTAAAAAGGATCCTATGTTGACTTCTTTCAATTTAAAAAATATAACAAATAAAACAGTAGGCAGGGCCCATTGTGGGAGATATAATATAGTGGGTTGTCCCGAGCTAGGGAGTCATCTTTAAAATGGCACCACGATTACACCACATTGAAAATAGGAAACGTGAAACAGAAAACACAATGGGTGGATGTGTGTCATATTTCAATACCCTGTAAGCCTCTCTACAATGTCTGAATCCCAAATTTCTGCATATCTGGCGGAGCCAGTGAGTCCTTGCCCTTTTATATCCTTGACAGATAAAAAACACATGAATATCTGTCTCCTCTGTGTTACTGCAAGCTGGGCAACCCCGATCAGGTGAGTCCGCCCCCTTACTGGTAAATGCACACAACGGGAGCACCCCATGTCTGAACTGAAGGTATAGTTTCTTGGCCAAGAATGGCTGAATATCGTCCAGAGCCGTTTCTAGTCTGTATTGGTCTTTAACTTCTAAAAACTCGAGTGTTAATCGGCCAGCTAGGGGACTCCCTAGAACCTGGGTTCGTTTGTACTCCCTATAGCTCTCCACCAGGACCTTCCTAGGGGTAGCGAGGCAGGTTTCTTCTGCATTGGTCCACAGGTTGCCCCTCCATATGGCGACACAAGTGTTCCTAATGTGTGCCAGCCAAGCGAGTTTGCCCGCACCCTGTAGCCTCAACACTTCACTCAGCTCCTCCCAATATGCTGCCAGTTCAGGGGTGCTCCACAGGCGACGCCAAAATAGAAGGCGTCTGAGGGCGGCTTCATCAGAGATTGGTCTAATCCCCACATCCATTCTGAGAGGTGTGAGTGGGGAGCTAGGTGGAAGACCCAACAGTTGCCTGGCGAAAAAGTTCTCGATATTCGCTAGAGAGCCCAGGGGGCGATGGCCCCAAATTTCGGCACTGTACAGTGCAGCGCCCCTGGCTTGTGCTTTGTATATTTCTACTGCCAGGCCTATAGATTTATGGGTGCAGCTCCTAAATACCTTTGTTAGACCCCCCGTCGTCTGTGCCAGCTTTAAGTTTGCTTTCTGGATTTGCGCACCCCAGTCCAGTTTTTCTGTGAGCGTGATCCCGAGGTACTCAAAGATGGACACCCTCTCTAGCAAGTTCCCATCTAGGCAGGGATTGAGCTGGGTACTATTGCGTGTGTTAACTACCATGTACTTAGTTTTTTGTAGGTTGATCTCCAAGCCCCGGTTCCTACAAAAGATACTAAAGATGTTAAGGGCCCTTTGGATTCCCATGGGTGATTTAGAGAGGAGGAGGGTATCGCCCGCAAACATCATCGCAGGAATTTTGCGATTCACAAGTTTGGGGGCCTCAATATCAGTCTCTGTAGTCAGTGACTCTACTAGGCCATTGATAAAGAGGCAGAAAAGTGTCGGGGCCAAGACGCAACCTTGGCGTACACCTCTTTCTACCGGCAGAGGGGCGATTAGTTCACCATTTTTTCCGAACCGAATTTGGGTATAATTGCCTTCATGGAGACGTTCCAGCTGGTGGCAAAGACATGGTGGGGCGCCCATGTCCAGTAGGAGTGCCTACAATTTTCCCCTCGGAGCCAGATCAAGTGTGGACTTAAGGTCTGTGAGAAGTTGGGCTGGCATATGCTGTCCACTAATTATAGTGGGCACCTTGCACCAGTCCAAACAACCCCTTATTGGAGATAGGTTAAAGACAACCTTATTGAAAGCTATCCTAGTGGTAGCTATGGAGAGCAGCCTTCAGGCTAAGTCTTGAAGGAATGTAAAGCAGCTTGTTTTACCAGTCTATAATCTCTTGAGTGACCAAATGAAAGAGCACCACACCAGGTATATATTCAAAATATATGTATTTATTGCTAAACACACCCCTCTAGTCTCTTTATGAGGCTAGAGTTCGAAGTACATAAGTTAGAAGATATTTAAACACAGTAATAGCACAAATACACGTTTGGGCCCTAGGGGCGTACCAAACCATATACCAATAAAGTGGTATGCGAACCACGACTGAACTAGACACTAGGCCTAGAGCCTCTAGAAGTGCTTGGACCACAAGGAACCACCCAAGGTAGTGACACAGGGGACCTACGGGAGACGCGTGCAGTGTAAATACACAACCGCGATACGCCGTTGACTTCTATGGAGAAAGTCGGGATCGGGAAATTATAGAAAAGGGACACTTAAAAGAGGCCTAGGACAAAACCCTTTGAGATCTAGGACTTTGAAGAGTCTCTACCCACGGGAGCACCGGAGTACTCGTGTTACCTCACCCAGGGAAGCCGGGTGCATAGGTGCCTTTCGGGGTCGGGTTTCGTCGTCGATTCGAATGGCGATCTGCTGCAAAGTGCTGCTGGCGGCCAAGAGAAAAGTGTCCGGGTGGGTCAATGAGTGGATCGGAGTTCTGAAGAACCTGAAAGGAGAGGGGACAGAGTCTGGGTCACTAGCCAGTGACCAGGAAGGTGATGGACAGATGCCCACCGATGTTGAGTGCTTCAGGTGCGTTGACGGTCGTCTTGACTCTTCAGCCACGAGGTCCAGGAGGCGTTGTCGGCAACCCGGAGCAGGATTCAGGCAGGTTCACGATGTCTGTCGAGTGCTGAGGTGTTGGCGACCGGATTGGACCCAACAAGCCTTGGCAACAGCAAGTCTTGAGGAAGATGTAGATCGTCGATGGTGCAGACCAGCAAGGTCTGTGGAACTCACCCAGCGAGGGTAAGTGAGGGCAGGCCTGGAGCAACCAGGATGCCAAGTAAGAAAAGGATTGGCCTTCGTTAAGGGCTACTAGCCAACGGGCTAGCGACCGCAAAGGAGCCTCGTGACGCCGCACGTGGATCTGGCTCACAGGACACTCGTGGAGTGGGGGCCAGTGATCTTCGGTGCAGGTGGTGCTGGAGGCTAGGGCTACTCGGAGCTCAAAGTACGACTTCTTGGGCGACCCAGAAGATGGTGCAATTGCAAATGTGCTCGGTGTCCAGGGGTCACGGTCTAAAGTCACCCAAGATAGCCACGGGCCTCAGCTTTGCTGGGGACTCAGGGTAGCCTCGGGGAAGTCTGAGAATCCACCTCTGGTGATGCGATGACTTCGGCGTCCGACGGGAGCTTCAGAAATGCGAACCAGACAGATGCTTCTTTGGTGCCTGCCAAGCAGGGGAGTCACTCCTTGACCCCAAGGCAGATTCTTCAGTCCTCTAATCTTGTCGTAGAGCGTCAAAGGTCCAGGATTCAGTTTCAGAGTTTCGTCCAGGTATAATCTAAAGTCCTAAGGACTGGGTTCCTATCTTTATCCTAAAGATAGGGGTTGGACTACTCTGTGGCCCCACCTATGGGTGGGTCAGGGCAGAGGGGTGGCTACACCCCTTTCCCTTTGTCCAGTTCGCGCCAAAGCAGGGGCTGCAAGCCCCTGATCCGGTTTGAACTGGGGTATGCACAGGGACACCAAATGTGCCCCCAGTGAAGGACTTCAAAGCACACAGATGGTGCTCCCGCCCAGCCCCAATACACATTGTCCTGTCTGGGGAGGTGGTCACACCTCCCTGGGACAGAAACCTGTGTCCAGGCCTCCCCTGCCGGAGTTTCGTCCAGCAGCAGGAGGCCAGACTCGTGTCTGTGGCAGCAGCATCCATTTTGTGATGCCAGGGCTTTGGAGAGAAGTTACCGGGTTAGTCAGAGTTAACATGTCTTTCCCTCTAGAAGGGTGGAATGCTACCCCCACCGCCAGAATTGGCGGGGGGTAGTATTCCAAGATGTTTGACACCAAACACGACATGTTTAGGTGCAGCCATTCCAAAGTTAGCATTTTACCGCGAGGATATAATGCGCTTAAGAGTATATGGTCAGGCTGCACTACAAACAGCATCAGAGATGGTCTCCGAACGCTGCAGAGGGGCCCTGCTCATGCAGTGGCACCCTCTCACATAGGAACCATGCACTCTGCCTTTAGGATTGATAAGGCCTGCCTTAGGAGTGACTTATAGGTTTATATGTGTGTATGTATTTAGTGATAGAGGTAACCTATATCACAGTAAGGGGTGCATGCACCACCTTACCCAGGCTGCAGTAGCAGACCTGTGGTGTCAGTTTGGATGGCCTTCCAGGGGTGGCATAATACATGCTGCAGCCCCTGGTAGGCCTCTGAGGTACCTAGGCCCTTGGTACATAGTATACCATATACTAGGGACTTATAAGGGCACTCCAGATTCCAATCAGAGATGTGCCTAAGGCACATGGAAACCTTTTACAGAGAAAGCAGATAGACTGGGGCCCTGAATAGCAGGATCCCAGTCCAACTAAGTCATAAACCAGCAAAACACCATAAAAAAAGTGGGGGCAACCATATAGTCAGATTCCACCTTCCTACATAACCCCCCCAAATGAAAGGAGATAAGGCTAACCTTGGCCAGTTGAGCCTTCATTGACTAAGTGGTCATATAAGGAAGCACCTGCACTAGCATGGTTGCCCCCTGTCTTATGGTCCACTAAGCAATCCCTCACCCTAAGGGTATAAGAGGGCCTCCACCATGGGGAATCACTACCTGTGGTGTGCTTAGGTAAAGTACAAGGCTGGCGAGGTGTCTGAGTAGGGAAGTGAGGCCCTAGGAATGTTGGCCTCAGTTTCCTCACATCACTGGTCACCATGTATGCCTGTCTTTCCATGACTGAGTTGCACTTTGCTCTAAGGGTCAACCTTTGGCTGCCTACAGCTGGGGGTTGGGTCCCTTTGGATGGACTACTGGAGGGACAGGGCAGGTTTGGAACCTTCAGGTCCCAGGTTTGCCCTTGCCTACCAGAGTCCTTCTGGGGAGGTCCCTACATAAAGGCATGGGGGATCCCTCAGTGTGTAGAGGAGTTTTCACCTGGCTAGGGCTACTAGTCTGGGTGCCCCTAATCTGCTGATGGGGGGTTCCTCTCGACAGGGGGCCCTGGGGGGTCCACTGACCTCCCTGACCTCTGCAGCCCTGGGCTGGCTGAGGCAGGGTAGAGAGGGGCAGGTTACCTGCTCCAGACTGGGTACCACCTTGGAAGGGTCCTCTGCCATCAGGGGTGTGGCCAGGCCAGGCCTGACTACCTCTGGGGCAGTTCCTTCACTAGGGGTAGGGTCAGTTCCCTGAGGAGGCTGACCCTTACCTACTGTCTGGAGGGAAGAAGACTTTTCTTCAACCCTTGTGCTCTCTTTTGGGGGAGAGTGGGCCATTCTTTCAGGCTCCATCTCTCCAAATTCTTGGGCTGGGGCTGTGGCCATCACAGCCCCACTAACCTTTACAGGGACGCCCAACATCCTAAGATGGGTTTGGTGTTCAACTTCAGCCCAGGCTGAAATCTCCAAATCATTGCCCATCAGGCAATCTACAGGTAAGGTGGGGGACACTGCCACTCTCTTTGGGCCTGTGACCCCCTCCCAGCTGAGATTGACTATGGCCATGGGGTGATCTGTTCTGACACCATCAATGTTGGTCACCTGGTATTTAAACTCAGGTAAAAGCTGGTGAGGGGGACTAGTTTCCCTGCCACCATGGTGACACTAGCCCCTGTGTCCCTAAATGCCACAGCTCTCTGACCATTAATTATTGGCTCCAATCTGTACCTGCCCAATGCTATGGGACCCATGGTAAAGGTGGCAAATCCTATACCACCATCAGAGTCAGAGGAGTCTGTTGAGGGGTCCCTGTCTAAACTAGGGCCCACCTCTGTTCCTCTTGCAAAAGCACCTAACTTTTTGGGTGCACTACTCCCAACTGGAGGATTACTACTGGTAGTACCAGGAGGGGTGGTAGTAGTTGCGGGAGGAACATTTTCTTTATTGCCAATCCTGGGGCAACTGGGATCAGTTTTCCAGTGCCCAGGCTTTTTACAGACATGGCAATATGGTTTCTTTTCAGGAGAGGAAGGAGTTTGGGACCCACCCCCAGAAGAGGAATTTTGGGGCCCTGTAGGGGACTTATCCTTAGATTTATCCCCACCTTTCTCTTGGGACTTAGTAGAATCTTTCTTCTGGTCACCACCCTGATTTCTAGTTTTTACTCTGGTTCTGACCCATTTGTCTGCCTTCTTTCCCAATTCTTGGGGAGAGGTCAGATCAGAGTCCACCAGATACTGGTGCAAAAGCTGGTTTTGACAATTATTAAGGATCTGCTCCCTCATAATCAAATTGTACAATCCTAAAAAGTCATGCACTTTGTTGCCATGTATCCAACCTTCCAGAGCCTTTGTAGCACAATCTACAAAATCAACCCAGTCTTGAGTCTGAGCTTTTTGGGTGTCTCTGAACTTCAACCTATACTGTTCAGTGGTTAGGCCAAACCCATCTATCAGAGCACTCTTCAAGACTGTGTAATTGTCAGCATCCTCTTCTCTTACAGTGAGGAGCTTGTCTCTACCTTTGTCTGCAAAGGAGAGCCACAAGATTGCTGCCCACTGGCTCTGGGGGACCTTCTGAACTTTACAGGCCCTCTCCAGTGCAGTTATCCATTTGTGGATGTCATCCCCACTCTGGTAGGGAGGGACAATCTTGTTTAGGTTTCTATGGTCATAAGACCTGTCCCTATCTCTAGGGATATTGCTGCCACCATGGGACTCTAGTCCCAACTTTCTTCTCTCTCTAAGGAGATCTAGGGATTCCCTATCTAAAGCCAATTGCTTTTTTCTGATTTCCAGCTGAGTTTCCTCATACTGGACCAGTCTGGCTCTTCTCTCATGGGAGGATTCCCTCCTGTGAGAGGAGACAGAGCTCCCTATAGAGGTGCCAGAGTGGTTAGACTCCTGTGAAGGAGATCTAGACTTCCTGGGCACACTCTTAATCCTTCCTGGGGGGACAAAGAGGGCATCATCCTGATCATCCTCATCATCTTCCACAGGAGGGATTGGGTTCTCCAGGTCAGGGTCATTGTCACCCTCCTGGCCAGTCTCAGAGGGGGGGCTGGGGGTATTGGTACCCCTGGCCTCCTCCTCTTCCTCTGCCCCACCCTCAGCTCCTGCCCCTTCAGTCCCCAAGGGCCTACTAAGGACATAAGCCACCAACAACTCCTTGAGGTGTTGGATGGTGGGGCTTTGGCCTGTCCTTATTTTTCTCAAGTTGCATAAAGCTCTCAATTCCAAGAATGGGAGTGTATCATACTTGGAGGGTGGAAGCTCAATGGCTTCCTGCAAGGATTCTTTAGATCCTACCCTTAAAGACATTACTAGTGTGGTGTGGTGTATGCACTACCTACTCTAGTGTGGCCTACTAAACTCTCTTGAGTTGTAGAAAGGGTTGTGCTATCCCTTAACACACAACTCTAAGTTCAGTAGAACTTACTGTATTCTAAGCTTAAGTTATATGTACCTTAGGTACCTTTAGTGGTTTTCAGTTGATCAATTCAATTGAGATTATCTGGTAAAACAATAGCAAGCTGGAATCCCACCGCTGCCACCAATGTGAGAAGTTGGCCTGGCATATGCTGTCCACTAATTATAGTGGGCACCTTGCACCAGTCCAAACAACCCCTTATTGGAGATAGGTTAAAGACAACCTTATTGAAAGCTATCCTAGTGGTAGCTATGGAGAGCAGCCTTCAGGCTAAGTCTTGAAGGAATGTAAAGCAGCTTGTTTTACCAGTCTATAATCTCTTGAGTGACCAAATGAAAGAGCACCACACCAGGTATATATTCAAAATATATGTATTTATTGCTAAACACACCCCTCTAGTCTCTTTATGAGGCTAGAGTTCGAAATACATAAGTTAGAAGATATTTAAACACAGTAATAGCACAAATACACGTTTGGGCCCTAGGGGCGTACCAAACCATATACCAATAAAGTGGTATGCGAACCACGACTGAACTAGACACTAGGCCTAGAGCCTCTAGAAGTGCTTGGACCACAAGGAACCACCCAAGGTAGTGACACAGGGGACTTACGGGAGACGCGTGCAGTGTAAATACACAACCGCGATACGCCGTTGACTTCTATGGAGAAAGTCGGGATCGGGAAATTATAGAAAAGGGACACTTAAAAGAGGACTAGGACAAAACCCTTTGAGATCTAGGACTTTGAAGAGTCTCTACCCACGGGAGCACCGGAGTACTCGTGTTACCTCACCCAGGGAAGCCGGGTGCATAGGTGCCTTTCGGGGTCGGGTTTCGTCGTCGATTCGAATGGCTATCTGCTGCAAAGTGCTGCTGGCGGCCAAGAGAAAAGTGTCCGGGTGGATCCAAGAGTGGATCGGAGTTCTGAAGAACCTGAAAGCAGAGGGGACAGAGTCTGGGTCACTAGCCAGTGACCAGGAAGGCGATGGACAGATGCCCACCGATGTCGAGTGCTTCAGGTGCGTTGACGGTCGTCTTGACTCTTTAGCCACGAGGTCCAGGAGGCATTGTCGGTGACCCGGAGCAGGATTCGGGCTGGTTCACGATGTCTGTCAAGTGCTGAGGTGTCGGCGACCGGATTGGACCCAACAAGCCTTGGCAACGGCAAGTCTTGAGGAAGATGTAGATCGTCGATGGTGCAGACCAGCAAGGTCTGTGGAACTCACCCAGCGAAGGTAAGTGAGGGCAGGCCTGGAGCAACCAGGATGCCAAGTAAGAAAAGGATTGGCCTTCGTTAAGGGCTACTAGCCAATGGGCTAGCGACCGCGAAGGAGCCTCGTGACGCCGCACGTGGATCTGGCTCACAGGACACTCGTGGAGTGGGGGCCAGTGATCTTCGGTGCAGGTGGTGCTGGAGTCTAGGGCTACTCGGAGCCCAAAGCACGACTTCTTGGGCGACCCAGAAGATGGTGCACTTGCAAATGTGCTCGGTGTCCAGGGGTCATGGTCTCAAGTCACCCACGATAGCCACGGGCCTTAGCTTTGCTGGGGACTCAGGGTAGCCTCGGGGAAGTCTGAAAATCTACCTCTGGTGATGCGATGACTTCGGCGTCCGACGGGAGCTTCAGAAATGCGAACCGGACAGATGCTTCTTTGGTGCCTGCCAAGCAGGGGAGTCACTCCTTGACCCCAAGGGAGATTCTTCAGTCCTCTAATCTTGTCGTAGAGCGTCGAAGGTCCAGGATTCAGTTTCAGAGTTTTGTCCAGGTATAATCTAAAGTCCTAAGGACTGGGTTCCTATCTTTATCCTAAAGATAGGGGTTGGACTACTCTGTGGCCCCACCTATGGGTGTGTCAGGGCAGAGGGGTGGCTACACCCCTTTCCCTTTGTCCAGTTCGCGCCAAAGCAGGGGCTGCAAGCCCCTGATCCGGTTTGAACTGGGGTATGCACAGGGACACCAAATGTGCCCCCAGTGCAGGACTTCAAAGCACACAGATGGTGCTCCCGCCCAGCCCCAATACACATTGTCCTGTCTGGGGAGGTGGTCACACCTCCCTGGGACAGGAAACCTGTTGTCCAGGCCTCCCCTGCCGGAGTTTCGTCCAGCAGCAGGAGGCCAGACTCGTGTCTGTGGCAGCAGCATCCATTTTGTGATGCCAGGGCTTTGGAGAGAAGTTACCGGGTTAGTCAGAGTTAACATGTCTTTCCCTCTAGAAGGGTGGAATGCTACCCCCGCCGCCAGAATTGGCGGGGGGTAGTATTCCAAGATGTTTGACACCAAACACAACATGTTTAGGTGCAGCCATTCCAAAGTTAGCATTTTACCGCGAGGATATAATGCGCTTAAGAGTATATGGTCAGGCTGCACTACAAACAGCATCAGAGATGGTCTCCGAACGCTGCAGAGGGGCCCTGCTCATGCAGGGGCACCCTCTCACATAGGAACCATGCACTCTGCCTTTAGGATTGATAAGGCCTGCCTTAGGAGTGACTTATAGGTTTGTATGTATTTAGTGATAGAGGTAACCTATATCACAGTAAGGGGTGCATGCACCACCTTACCCAGGCTGCAGTAACAGACCTGTGGTGTCAGTTTGGATGGCCTTCCAGGGGTGGCATAATACATGCTGCAGCCCCTGGTAGGCCTCTGAGGTACCTAGGCCCTTGGTACATAGTATACCATATACTAGGGACTTATAAGGGCACTCCAGATTCCAATCAGAGATGTGCCTAAGGCACATGGAAACCTTTTTACAGAGAAAGCAGATAGACTGGGGCCCTGAATAGCAGGATCCCAGTCCAACTAAGTCATAAACCAGCAAAACACCATAAAAAAAGTGGGGGCAACCATATAGTCAGATTCCACCTTCCTACAAGGTCCACAAAGATCAAATAGAGGCTGCCACCCTCTATAAGAACGGATTTCCAGAATAACAATTGTAACCTGAAAATTTGATCGGTTGTAGGGATCTTTGCTCTAAACCCAGCTTGGAGGGGGCTAAGAACATTATGCTCATCTATCCAGCTCTGTAACCGCCCGAGAAGAGCGCACGCAAATATTTTTTGACTTACATCAATGAGACTGATTGGACGGTAATTAGCAGAGAGAAGCGGAGAACCCTTTTTAAAAATGGGTATAATTTCGGCTTCCGCCAGGTGGTGGGGATTGCCATGCCTCGAAGAATGGCCTTGAACAAGGACCACAAGTATGGGGTCCAAATAGGGGGTTCAGAATGAAAAAGATCCCTGGGGATCTTGTCAAGCCCTGGGGCCTTGGAAGGTATGATCCTGCTTACTGCTTCTGTTATCTCTTTGAGGATGATAGGAGGGGCAGTTGTCTCATTTGACGTGGAAGTGTTGCCCACTGACCCCTCCTCATCCACCCCCCTCACATATAGTGATTCGAAATGTGCCTTCCATTCGTTCTCCGTAATGTTAGGTTCTATGGCCCTTTTACCTTCCTGTGTTCCCGTGTTAACTACATTCCAAAAAGACTGCATGTCATGCGTACTTAAGGCGTTTCTCAGGGTATCCCATTTCTTATTTTCCCAGCTTTTTTTGCTTCCATAGTGGCTTTTTTGTGGGCTGCCTTTTTCTCTCTAATTAATGCCCTGTCATTATGTTTAATTGCGGCTATGAGATCTGTCTTAGCCCTACAGAAGTTCTCATTGTACCATGGGTGGCGAGGACCTCAGGCCCACTTCGTTCTTTTGTTGGGGTTAAAAATATTAGCCAAACTGGTTACAAAGTTTTGATGATTGTTATGGATTTCGGAGAGGAAATTTGGGATCCCATCATTCACGGTGAGTTGTTCCACTGTTATAAGAAAGGGGATAATTATTTGATATAATAAGGCTAGCTTTTCTTTGGATTGGCAAAAGTCACCCCAGCGTACTTTCCTCCTGCAGTTGCTCAATTTTAACCTATGGTCAGGAAATGATGATACTTCAGATGCGTTCTTGTCACAGGGTGAAGTTTCCACTAGTATCAGAGCATTATGGTCACTATCAAAGCGAGGCGTGATAATAAAATCTAGCACCCTATGCCATGATTTTGTATCTAATAGTATATAATCTATGATAGATGCTTGCCCCGGTCTATTAAAGGTGTAGTTACCCGGTGTATCAGATTTGGTGCGACCATTACACACTCTTAAGGAGTGGTTGAGTGTGAGGGTGTTCATCTGCAACACTAGTGGAGACCATGCATGTGCTGGGGGGATGTCTGTCTCCGGGATATCCCAGTGGAGGTCCTCATCACTTGGTTTACCAGTGACCCAGCCATTCAGTGGTTCAAACTGATAGTTGAAATCCCCGCCAATTATAACCCAAAAGTTGTCAGGAATTGTTTGGAGAAAGACGGTCAGTCGGTCAAGAGTTGGTGACTCCAGGCCATGACGGACCGGACGTGAATAGACATTTCTCAAGGCAATTCTAACCTTCATGGGGAATGTTAGAAAGATACAGAGAATTTCATGAGATAATGTCTCTATCTGTTTCACAACACATCCCAAGTGCACAGCAACCCAAGTACATAGTCCCCCCGATGGCCTTCCCCTACCCACACTAGTGGCTGTTATGCTAAATGAGGCATAGCCCACTCTGTGATTGTTCGTCCTAGCCCAGGTTTCCTGGAACATGCAGATTTCATGTTGACCAATGAATGACCCCCGTTCTGGATTATCCAGTTTGGAGGTGAGTCCTGCTATGTTCCAAGAAAGGAACTGCAACCTGGGAGGGCCCTTGCAAGTTTATGGATTTGGGAGGTGAGCACCCTGCTTCGCTACGAGGCTTTGGGACAGTGGGTTTGTTGCCTTCAACCCAGCTAACTGTGGGCCTTTACTGATGGCAGGGGGTCCAGCAGTATTGTCTAAGGGTTTGCAGTCACCCTCTGTTGGTCTTTAGATGGCCATGAGGTCTCCAGGGGGTGGTCGGGAGCAGTTTGAATGTTAGAGACCACCTTCCATCCTCTGTTTTCTACTCCACTCTCTCCCTCCACCTGGACCACAATCTCTTCCCCTTTCTGCTTGGGGTGCCCCTGTATCAACAGCCCCTGTTGAGTTAGACCCCTCACAGACTCCCCTTGAAGGTCGGAGCTCCCATGTGGGTGCCCCATGCATGCGAGTCAATCCACCATTTCCAGTGGGTCAAATCTATTAGAGAGTGGTAGATTGTAGAGTAATGGGCTGGGTCGATTCTGTCCCCTAGTGGAGTGTTGCTTGATCTGATTCCACACCCCCTCTCATGGCCATCCTGCCTTCTATTTAATGGGGTAAGACCTGGGGGATAAAAATAGCCCAGTGGGAGAGACCCTATAGCCCCCTCCCCCCTTCGAAGGTTCCAATCTAGGAGTGTTTGTACAACATTTGGAGTCCTAAAATTAATCACAACACAGTCCCCTGGAGCGTCTTTCGGCCTCCAGCCCACCCATCCCACCCTACAATTCATGAGTATTTCATCTGCGTTCTTGTAGGAGAAATGTTGATGCTTAGCGAACCAAAATATACATTTGTTTTTAAGTGCCGAGTGAGATTCCCTAGAACCCTTGTTCAGCCCTGGGACACCTGTTAGAATAATTACATATGGTGTTGAGGCCGAGGGGAGGTTAATGAATGGCAAGGCTGAACTTGCTTCATCACTTTCTTGACGTGATTTCGCACCACCTTTATAACTGGACCCCTGTGGAAGATATTCACAAACTGGTGACCTTGCTGTATGGGACCTACTTTCTCTCCCTGCCTCTTGCCCCTGAGTTTGCCCCTGGCTGTCAGAATTGTCATCAATCCTTAGCCTAGCTAAGTAACTCAACCGTTTGCTCACTCCCTCCTGGCTAGTGTGATTTTGGGTTAAGATGGGGGGCGTATTAATTGGCAGTGAAGGCTCCACCCTCGTAGTGGAAGGGATTAACTGTGATTTCGAATGTTTAACAGACTCTTTCCCCCTTAGAATTGCCTCGGTCTTACCAGCCCAGCTTTCAACCAAGGATGCGAGCTTGTCAACCAGCTCCAACAGATTGTTAAGTTCGTCCTTCACAATAACCCTCAATTGGGCCTGCATGTCCTTCACCAATTTATGTACCCATAGTGGCTGCACCAAGCCTTCTTGCAGGGAAGTCCCCATCTCCACCTCTCCCGAGTCATCAGTCGCCAGAGGTTCTGCGGGACACTTCTTGCATTTGGGCCCCGCGTTTGCTGTTGGTTTGCGTTTGCCTATTCGGGCTGAACCAGGAGGATGAGTTTAGGATGCTGCTTGGAGCTGGGTGACTTATAATCCATAGCACGTGTCCTTGGGTGAGGAATAGGCGAGTCCGGGACCAGAACTGATGGAGAGGGTGAGGCATTCCGGCTAAGGAGGGGAGCGACTAGATCTGTGCTCAGGGATAGACGCCTTTCAGTCAGTTCAATTTCCATCGCCACTGCTCCAATTGCCCTCTGGAGCATCCTATCAATAGAGGTTTGCTGGCTGGGCGTTGATATTTGTGGGGGTTGAAGTTGTTTTTTCCCCACACAAGTGCTCTTTCCCATGATTACAGATGGGATGTTAGGGTGGTCTTACAGCTTTTAGACCCAGACAACCCTCTGCCTCGGCCCAGCTCTAAGAGGCAAACCTCAGCTGAAAGGAATTGAAAGGGGAAGACGGTCTGTAGTAAACAGAATTTACAGCAACCCCCAATGGACGAAAAGGATCCTATAGGTATTTCATTGCAGTTGGAACTCTACGCAATAGGAACAAATAAAAGGAACTCTGACCTTTACTCCATAGATCTAAGCGACCAGCTTTAGGGGGTGGCACAGCCCAGCCTCTTCCGGGCTCAGACGGGTGCAGACGGGCCCGCCTTGGCCCAGGCTTTGCCCGGGCACGCCTGCGCGCGTCCTGTGCTGCGGGAGGCTCAGGCGCGATTTGTACGCCTCCAGGCGTGCAGGAAAGTGTGTTGGCGGCTCACGGGCTGCAGGTGATGCCGGGAAGGGTAGTTTCTCCAAGCCCGGTTGTCCGTTTCAATCCTGTGCTGTGGGAGGCTCAGGCGCGATTTGTATGCCTCCAGACGTGCAGGAAAGTGCGTCGGCGGCTCACGAGCCACAGGTAATGCTGGGAAGGGTAGTTTCTCAAAGCCCCGGTGTCCGTTTCAATCCCGCGCTGCGGGAGGCTTAGGCACGATTTGTACGCCTCCAGGCATGCAGGAAAGTGCGTCGGCGGCTCACGGGCTGCAGGTGATGCCGGGAAGGGTAGTTTCTCCAAGCCCCAGTGTCTGTTTCAATCCCGCGCTTCGGGAGGCTCAGGCGCGATTTGTACGTCTCCAGGCATGCAGGAAAGTGCGTCGGCGGCTCACGGGCCACAGGTGATGCCGGGAAGGGTAGTTTCTCCAAGCCCCGGTGTCTGTTTCAATAAGTATCAATCATTGGGCACACCTAGTGTCACTACATCTTCGCCGGTCATTAAAATTGACCTGCCTGTTAAAACTTCGACTTTATAGGCGTATACCTTAAGTACCGCTCCTACTGTTTTAGGCCCGCTCTGACTAATACACTAAGTTGGAATGTGGCTGGCCTCAGATCAAAACTGGTCCAACCAGATTGGAATAAATGTATTGAGGAGGATGAATTATACCTGCTCCAACAGCCCTGGAGCACAGACCTCACTTATAAACATGGCTACCTTAATTATGTGTCAGCAAAATCAAGTTCAGTTGAGAGAGCCTAGGGAGTTTTAACCACTTGTGTCCAAGCTTCTGTTGCCCATAATGTGACCCAGCTAAATATTGACTCTTTAGCAATACTAGGTATTCTACTAACATTTAACAAGAATGTCTGTGTGGCTGTCTTTAATATCTATGCAAGAGGAGGAAGGGGTGGTCTAGCATCACACACTCTGCAAGCCCTAGAGGATCATCTTGAAGAATATGACCATGATATCATCTCATACTAGCAGGGACTTCACCTTTGAGTCCCTGGATAGTGATGATGTTCAGCTTACACTTGAGGAGGATGAGATTTGGGGAGTTCTCCATGTTGTTTTTTATCGCCCTGCATATGCCTGTGCACGTTCCTTTTGGCTTTTGTAACTATGCAAAGAGTTAGTCATGAAAAGTCAGAGCACTGCCCTCCGCATACTTAGTTCTGATCGTCGCCCATATATGCCTGTGCGGTAGCTAAATATTTGGGTGCTATGTGTCTGGTCCTCAGGAGGGCCATTGCCTCACATATGATATAGCTTGTTTTTATGCTTGCCTCATGTACTATGTGCTCTTTTCTTGCTGATAATGTTGTGTCTGTTTTGTATTCTAAAATGTACTTTTATCAATGTTGGTTTTATCTATTTTTATGTTACTATATGTATTTTATTTTTTAAATTCAATTTGTGCTGTATTTTGCACAAAGTTTTAGGACCTTTGAAAGCTCGAAATAAAGTTACTTTGACTTGAATCAATGCTTTGTGGTCAACTGTGTCCAAGGTTTTGGGGAGGTCATGCCGAATTAAAAGGAATGGGTTGTTTCTGTCACTGGCGAAGGGGATATATATTTGAACTACCTGAAAAGTTGGAGTCTCTGGTGGTAGGTTTCTCTGCAGCTAGTTTGAGAGTCTTGGAGAACATTGTTCTTGTTGATCCGCTACTGTACTTGGGTTAAACTTCTTACCAAGGATGGTTTCTTCAGCATGGGAGAAGTGCCATGATAATATCTTTGAAGGACCACAGGCTAAGGGTGGAACTGATGAAGTTGCAGGGGGTGAAGGCGTCATCTCTGACCTCACTAAAATAAACAACTCCCTGAAGGCTATGTCATATGAAGATGACAATGATAGATGATATTGGAAGTCTCCTTCATATGACACAGTCTTAAGGGGGCTCATCAAGTGGAGAGGTGTGGTGCAGCGGCCAGGGCAGCTGACTTCGGAGCACAGGGCTCACGGTTCGGTTCCGGGCTCAGCTCAGCACCATGTGACTCTGGGCAACAGCTCACTTAATTTCCACAACGGCCCCCATCGCCTTGAGACCCGTAAGGGTGAGTAGTTTGTTCTTTACAAATACGGATTTACATCATTTTAGTAAGGTCAGAATGTTGAAGGATGTCTACTTGGGAGTGGGGCATGTATGATGTGAATTAGTGTTCACATTGTTTTTATATTTTTGATGTGTGATCTGATTTTGTTGATCTTAACAGTGAAATATCCGTGATGGAGTTGCGCTGGTAGGCTAACTAAGGGAAGGGGGATATTTGGGAGTGGGTTCACCGCACTGATTGAAATCTTTGAAGGTTGCCTTGTTTGCTGATAGTAGTTCTGTAGAAGGCAGTAATGTAGAAGGTGGCTTTAGATGAAGCACAGAGGTTTCAGATTGCAGAGGGGAGTACTTTGAGTTGGGTGAGTTATAGATTCTTCTCTATATCCTTTTTGTGTGCAATTGACATGCTTATTGCCTGAGAGGTCTTGGGTGTGCCATTGAGCTGGGGATTTGGTTTGAGACGATCAGGTTTCCGGTGCAGTATTAATTTCTACATGTTGTTTTTCACTGTAATTTTGTAGACATTAAGGAGTGTGTTAAAATCTGATGTAGTCAGCACTGCATTTGCCAGATTGAATATATTTTCTTGGAGGGAAACAAAGTGGAAGAATCTGAAGGAAAGATACATAGGTGTTTCTCTCTTTGGTTGACCTTGATGTAGTGGAGTAGTATGACCTGAACTGCTCCGAACAAGTGACATCTTTGTCATTATCTACTCTTTGTGGAGGACACCCAGGTGATAAAACAACCCAAAGGCACCACTGAAGTAGAGTTGGTGTTCAATACATTTCTGGTGTTGTAAACGATATTATTCTGAACAATTATGTTAATATTCTTTCTCTCGCACATTTATCCTTAAACTGCAAAGTTCACGTACTAGATTGGTAGAATGGTACAATCACTGCTTCCTGCCTCACATAGTCCATTTCAATATTCTTGCTATTACCATCTACAAATAAAAAATGCTTGAAGTGAATCATGTTTGCACATACGGCAAGAGTAATTTTGCTATTACCATTGATGGGGGGGAATCATGCCCTACAACACTTGTGGATCATGTGCCCTCACCATACTCAACAAAGGAAAGAAGTTGTATATTGCACTTGGTGCATCTGCTGTTTTGCATTATGTATATTTGAATTTCAAGTCACCAAATGTTTCACCTTCAAATGCTGATGTTACTTAAATACATTCTCATGTTACTGGTCTGCAGCTGTCCCTAAATCTTTGTGTAAGGATGAAGAAGGAGTTGTCACCTATGAAAATGTTCATATCCCCATGAATTTAGGACCAATGACTGAAATAAGCACCTCAACGGAAGGTAAAGGATGGCTTTTCAAATGTTTACAAACCAGAAATTCAAAGTTTGTTTAGAGAGTGAATGGTGCAGGATGAGATCTCAGACTACCAGTGGTTGTATGAAAGGATAACAAGGACTAAAATATCATGTGGGCAGAATATAACGGCAAAATATTGAGCACCAAAATACTGAAAAAGTAAGTGCAAATAGGTAAGTATAGATTTACTGTTCTTAACTCCACATCTACGCACCTCGAAGATATATATACTGCTATGGAATGAAGTATAGTAAACCTATGCTTACCGACAGAAACCTAGCTTTATGATGTTTTCGTCCTTGAAATTTGTTGTCATGCTACTGCGAGCACACAATATTTTGTAGTCAGTATTTTGGCGAAATACCGTACCAGCAGGACAGGATGGACTCATACAAAACAAATGTATTTATCAACATGCTTTGACCCTCATTCTGAGTGGCTTGCAATCCCTGATTCAGCTGATAGCTAATTGGGCATTGCAAGATAAGAGGAAATACCACACTCACATTTTTCCGCCATGCAAGCATTTCATCATGTCTAAATATTGTGAAACCGAAGGAGAATAAACAGTCTGAATTTGGGAATCACTGCCAAAGCCATGAGTGTTAAACTGCCAAAAAGACTTGGCAAAATAACACTTTTTCCAACTAAAAGTCATTTTTTAATACATATAGGTCACCTCTAGGGTAGGCCCTAAACAGCCCACATGGCAAGGTGCATTATTGTTAAAAGGTTTTTTTAAATTCAACGCTCCCTGCCCTATGGCCTTTTTAGGGCCTACCTTAGGGGTGACTTATATGTTTTAAAAAGGGACTTTTAGCTTGGCAAAAGGATTATTTTGCTAAGTCAGACTTTTAGGTTTTACATGTTCAGGTAGTGAAGTACACCTACATTAGTTTTTCACTACTGTGAGACCTACCTCTCCCATAGGATAAAATTACATTTTTTAAATTTCACCCTTTGATTGGGAGCAGGTAGAAATGTCATCTTTGGACTCAAATTAATTGTAATTTTAAATCCTCTGGTAAAGTCAGATTTTAGGTTACAATTTTGACAATGAAGCATTAAGAAAGATGTCATTTTCCTAGCCCAAACTTTCTGAGGCCTTCTAGATGTTTACAGCTGTGTGGGCCTGTTACTCACTCCAGCATCAGGAATGTGAGCAAAAAGACCAGGATGAATCTGGGATTGAGCCATCCTCCCTTGATGGGAGGGGCAGGGGCTTCTCTCTGCACCAGTTACCTTTCAATGGGCTGCCTACACCACACTCACAAGGAACTTGACACCAGCCTTTTGTCACCCTAGACATCTTAGAGCATAGGCAGGTGAAGACAGGAGAAGGGAGGAACTTTCCAGTACTGGATATGGGGGTAGACAATCCATTTCCCACTTTTCAAAGGGTGATACCAGGTATAAATAATGGACCTCCTAAGCGACTAGTCAGTATACATCTGGACCTGCAAACATTACAGAAGAAAAACAACCTTGTTCCCCAGAGGACTGCCTGCTGCTTCATGCCTGCCTTCTTCTTCAGAGGGTTCCCCTGATGCCTCCAGAGGACTCTACTGATGCTTGAGGCCTACCTTGTTCCCCAGAGGACTGCCGTCAATCAGTGTCAATCAGTGCCTTGCTGCTTGAGGCCTGCCTTGTTCTTCAAAGGACTACCCTGACACTTGAGGTCTGCCATGGTCTCCGAGAAAAAAAGACTGGACCTTTTCCCTTCATCACATGCTAACCTCAGTAACTCTAGGGGTCAGTAGGCTGACCTTTTCTGAGATACAGGGACACAACAAGCTGCAAAGGCCTCCCTGCAACTGCCCAGCTGACCTGGTGCAACGAGCCTTGCATTAGGTAAGCTCCTCCTGTGAAATCCTGAAGTTTTTAACTTTGTGAGCCAGATTTTGAGACAGTAACTTTTTCAACTAATCTAACCTGGTCCCTGTATTGACCCTACACTCCACTGTGGTCGGCCTGAACTTGTGACTTTGCCCCGGTTTAGCGGAACCATATACACACAGTTAGTACTTTCTGCTTCTAGGCGCTATTTTTACTTAAACCTTAAATTGCACAACTCTAGTTCTAGTGATTCGATTTTGGCCAAATTTAAATTTTTTGATTTCAACTGTTGTGTGCTGCATAAATAATTAAGACAGTACCTCTAAGTTAAGCCTTCTGCTTTTGTGCCAAGCTACCAGCACAGGTATGAGAAATGGGGTTGTTGGTTGACTGGAGAGAGAGCCCTGTTCAAGCAACAGCCACAATCCCTTGCAAGGTGAACCACAAAAACTCTCTAAATTAACCTCGAAGCTGGGGAACTGGGTTCAAGTCTTCGCAGGGACGCTTAACATCCTGTGATTCTGGGCAAATCACTTAACCTCCCCTTGCCTAACAATATGAATGTGTCCATCTGTAACGCAACTGGTGCTCATGTAAAGCACTCTGATACCTTTGGGTCGTGTTCACGCTATATAAAACGTTTTAAAAAAACAACAACAAAAACCTGTGCTTAACCCTGGGTAGATTGGAACAAAAAAACAGTCAGGCTTCACTTGAAGGCAATGTGTAAATTATGTATACAGTACACAAACTAATAAAGTGAAAACAAATCACAAGAAAAATCTAAAACAAATTTAGAAAAATTGAGTAAATGTTAATAAACTATTTGACACCAAAACAACGAAAATCCAATCTGTAGAACCAAGATATGAATTTCGAAAGATTGACTAGCACCTAAAAGATCATAACGCCAACCGCGGACACCCAGTCGAGCAAGACCGGGTCAAAGTAAAATAATACGGCTGACCGCAATGGAATATGGCTCAGATACAAGTAGTGGATTTGTCCCGGTCAGCGTTTACATTCAGGCTCAGAAGAAATTCTGAGAAAAAAGTGTCTGAGAAGGTAAAGTTAAGCAGGACAAGGCTGCAGGAGGTGTCCTAGGAAGGAGTGTCATTGCTGGATAGCCTCGGGTCGAAGCCACAGTGAAGATTTCTATGTTTGGACTAAGTCTCTGAAATGGAAGTCGAAAATCTCCAGCGGGATGAGGCAGAGGGCTGTAGCTGAAGACAGTTCAATGAGGAATGACACTACTTTGGCGAAGGACCGCTGAAATGGATTTGCTGCTGTGGAGAAGAAAGTAGCTGAAGAAGCGGCAATGTCAATCCGACCGGTGGTGCACCTCGGGTGGATAGGCGAGCAGGCTGGTCCCAGTCTCCTCCTGGTTTTCAGAGAAGTTTTTTTCAAGTCCTCAGTTTTGGGACTTTGCCATCTGGGCACCTTTAGCACAACAACCAAGTGTCCAGGACTGGTGGGACACCTCTTGGGGGTTCAGCACTCTCTTATGCTGGGTCCAGGTGCGGTTCATGATGGTGGAGGCTTTTGTGTCCCTGTGGCTCTGAAGAGGAGGAACAGGAGGACAGCGAACTTGCCCTTGAAGTCACTTCTGGGAGTCCTGGGAGCAGATGAAGATGCTGAACTCAAAAGCAGGGCTGGCCTCTGGGAGTGCAAAGCATGCTCCAGACAGCAAAGCTGTCTTTTCAGGTACAGCCGCAGCCTTAGAGAGTGCACAACAGGTCACAGCAGCAGGCAGTCGTCTGAGAGTCCTTCTGAAGGTCCAGTAGTGTTCTGAAGGTCCTATTTTCATACACTGGTGCCCTCCTTCTTAAAGGTGGGAGAAGCTTCTAGAAAGGTTCTTTGAAGTGCGTGGACTCCACAGCCCTGGTAATGTGAGTTCTTTAGGCCCTTTGTGTGAAGGCAGAGCACACCCTTTTCAGTTGCAAGTGGTACTGTGATCAGATCCGCCCCCCATCCTTCCAGCAGATGGTCCTGTTGCTCAGATATGAATTCACCTTAAAGAAATGAAAAAACAAGAGGCTTTTGGCAAAACAGGAGCAGGTTGATTTAGTTAAACGCCACGCTAGGAGAGTCTCGACAGAATGCATCTGAGCAAAGTCTCTCAATGTACAGAGTTCTGGCCGACAATATATACATCTTGTGAGATACAATAAAGTAATTTCTGCAATCCTGAAAAGCATCTCAGTTGTAAATTTAACAAGTTTGGGCATCTAATAATGGCACATATGTCTGTCGATCTCGGGGCGAGCTAGTGTGGCCAGTGTGTATTTGTCCAGATATCCATCATGAGGAGCGTGTCATCACTACATGTGGTGTGCATGTAGTGTTCTGATTGGCTGAGTTTTCCTATCTACATGTGGTATCTAGCGAATTGGTATTTTTGGTGAATGCGAGCCTTTGGCCAAATGTGTTTTATTGCAGCCAATTGCCTCAGACCTGTTTGTGGTGCAACTATCTATCTGTGGGCTCGATCAGGGTTTTTCCTGGGTGTGCTTTTGTCTTTGAGACCCCACCTGTGACCTGTCATTTGGTAGGTGTGGGTGTGGGTTGCAGGACCTGCCTGACCACATATCTCTGACTCTGGGTTGATGGGAAGGTCACCTTGGGTAAGCCTTACATCAATGATACGAGTTCATTGGCACTTCTGAAAATAATATGGCAGTCACTGACATCATTTTTATCAACATACTCAACATTGTGCGTACAGTTGTCATAGCGTACATCAGCATTGTCTTTACTGTCTTTACTGATATTGACACAGTTATGCTTGCCTAGGTCATAGCGTACATCGATATTGTTTCTACTGGTAACAACATTGTCATTCATCCATTGATTATGGCACATATTGACATTGTTACTGCCGGTATCAAAACTGTTGCGTGGGCATAGATTATGGCAAACATTGACATTGCATTTATGGGTATTGACATTGTTATGCAGGGACAGGTTAAGGCATAAGTTGACATTGCATTTATTGGTATTGCCATTGTCGGGCCTTCACATATCATGTTTTCATTGACATCGTATTTACCCATTCCAACACTCCATTGAGACAGCCCTAATCCCTCTATTGCGTGACTGTCTGGGAAGAATTCAGGAAGTCTGTCAGCTGCACCCAGTCTTGTAACTCAAAACAGGCAGCCGGCACAAACAGCTAGGAGCAGGAAAATTGTAATGAAAAATCTGACTTTACCATTAAAGAGGATACCAAACATAACATAGCTACCTGCTCCTGTTAAAAATTGGGTCTCTCTCCCTCACTCTGCTGCTTGCCGGTGGTACTCGCTGTCCCAGGGTACCTTGCTGCTTGAGGGGGGAGGAACAACCAACGCACTCAAAGCGCTGCCTCGACCCTGTGGCACGGGACACTCTGCCGCCTTGCCCTTGTGGGACTCGCTGTCCCAGGGTTCCTTGCGGCTTGAGGGGGGAGGCACCACCAATACGCTTGAAGCGCTGCCTTGACCCCTCAGCGCGGGACACTCTGCTGCTTGCTGATTTGATTTGATTTTTGGATTTATACATCGCACGAATGCCCAAGGGCGTCTTGGCACTAGAGTCAGTAGGACAGTATAGTTTTAACGCAAATTATGTGCCAAGTCTGTTTGCGAAGAGCCAGGTCTTCAATGCTCTTCTGAAAGACATAAGCGAAGTGCTGCTCTTGATAGAGATTGGGAGAAGGTTCCAGATTTTAATTGTTCCCACTAGGAAACTTCTTCCTCCCCACCGGACCTGCTTGAACTTGGGTGTTTGTAACAGTTAAGAGTGAGCCGATCTTAGGCTCCTACCTGGTGTATACCATTTCAAATGCGTCTTCAAAAACTGCGTGCCAGTGCCTTCTAAAGCTTTGAAGGCCAGGCATTGGGATTTGAAAATAATCCTTTTGGCCACTGGGAGCCAATGTAGGGCTCCTAGTCTATGGGCGACAGGCTCATGTCTGGGGATGTCAAGTATCAATCTGGCTGCTGCATTCTGCAGTCTCTGGAGTTTCAGTAACAGCTGCGATTGCACCCCTACATAGAGGGCATTGCCATAGTCCAGTCTAGAAAGGGCCAGAGCTGTAACTAATGTCTTCAATGCCTCAGGAGGGATGAAGGGACGAATTTTCCTAATCATTTTTATAATGAGCCAAAAGGTAGAAGTTAGCTTATTGATCTGAGCATTAAATGTTAGTTTATCATCAAAGACAAACCCCAGGTTCTTGACCTTAGAGACTGGGGTTGAGCAGTTGCCCAGACTATCAGGCCACCATCTCGGCGACCAGAAGGAAGGGTTCCTAGCAGCATAACTTCAGTTTTTCCCCCATTTAGCTTCAAACAGTTGGACTGCATCCATTCATTCACCTGCGTCATGCAGTGATTGAAACAGTCGGCTGTCTCCTCCATATTATTTGAGACAGACACCACCACCTGTGTGTCGTCTGCATACGAGACAGCTGAAAAACCACACTGTCTAATAATGGAGGCCAAGGGAGCCACATATAAATTGAAAAGGGTGGGGCTAAGTGAGGACCCCTGCGGTACCCCACAAGGCAATTTGAAGGACTTAGAAGCAGAGTCTCCCAGTTCCACCGAAAAGGTTCTGTCTGCTAGGTAGGATGACAGAAGAGTTAGTGAGGAATCTTGGAACCCCATCTCTGCTAGTCTACTGGCTAAGATCTCATGGTTAACAGTATCGAAGGCCGCCGAAAGATCTAACAAGATCAAGGCGGCCTTCCCCTGCATCAAGGATTATCCTGAGTTCCTCCGCTGCCATAACCAGCGCCGTCTCTGTTCCGTGCCCCTCCCTGAAACCGTATTGTGCATGGTCCAGTAGGTTCTCTTTGGTGATAAATTCTTTGAGCTGGATATTGAGCAGCTTCTCTAACACCTTAGATGGAAAAGGAATCCTTGAAATTGGGCGATAGTTGCAAGGCTCCTTCGGGTCCAAATTAGGTTTCTTTAGCAGCGGCAGCACTGAGGCTGTTTTCCAAGGGTCCGGAAAGAGGCCTGATTGGATTACCTTGGCGAATAATAAGTTTAGTTGTTCGCTAACAAGTTCCTGGCACATATGGAAAACTTTAGGGGGACAGGGATCTGAGGGGGCTCCTGACTTAGTGGTTTTCACCACCTGGATAATCTGATCTAAGGAAGGGGGGGAGAAACAGAAACCTGTATTGGTTGTGCTGGTAATAGCCCCAGTTTTTGCCTGGATCGAGGGGGCATGGTAGTTGTCTTTAAAAGTTTCATACACTGAGGCAACTTTATCAGTAACGAACTTTCCCAGAGTATCGCAAAATTCAGGACTGCTCGTCACCAGGGCTTTTCCTGAGATGTTAGCTAGTTTTTTTACTGTGGAGAAAAGTACCTTACAGGAGTTTTTGGCCTCTAAAATTTTAGTTGTGAAGTAGTTACTTTTTTCCTCCATGATCAGTCTCTTGTATACTAGTAATGATTGAGCATACTCGGTTTTCCTGTCCTGATCGTAGTTGGCTCTCCACTTCCTTTCGGACCTCCTACATGCTTGTTTTTGCAATCTAAGCTTTTCTGTAAACCACAGCTCGGAGGGATTTAGTCTCCTGGGGATAAAACTCTTTTTCGGGGCCGCAATATCAACCGCTGCTTTGACCCAAGAAGTTAATCTATGAGCAGCTGTATTAGTGTCGGTTCAGAGATCTGGTTCAGAGGTCAGGAGAGATTCTTGAAGAGCAGAAATACTTATTTTTCCCCAATCTTGGTAAGTAACCAAGGCGGGAATGCTTGAGGGTGTGTGCTGTTGCTGACCCGCACTTACTGAGAACATTATAGCTCTGTGGTCTGACCACACTACGGGTAAAACCTCAATGATTTTAATAGTGGAGTTTGAGGTAAAAATCCCGTCTAACGTGTGACCGGCATCATGTGTCTCCTGCTTAACAATCTGATCCAAAGAAAAACTGGTCATTGCATCAACTAATGACGCTGTGTTACTGTCCATATGTTTCTCCAAATGACGCCTTGCCTTGGTGGGACTCGCTGTCCCAGTGTTCCTTGCTGCTTGAGGGGGAGGCACAATCAACGTGCTTAATGCGATGCCTCAACCCCCGTGGTACGGGACACTCTGCCGCTTGCTTCTGCCTTGCCCCGGTTAAACTCGCTGTCCCAGGGTTCCTTGCTACTTGAGGGGGGAGGCACCACCAATGCACTCAAAGCGCTGCCTTGACCCCCGCAGCGCGGGACACACGCAGGTGGCGCCTGGGCAAAGCTCAGGCCAAGGGCAGGCCCGTCCTTGCCCGACATTGACTGGAAGCGGCCGGGCTAGACCCTCCCTCTAACATTTGGTGGATTTTGCAAGCAGAAGGTATTGTCCTTTTTATTCTTCTTGGAGGGGACCTTTTCTTCTTTATGTGACTTTGCTCCTCTGGATTAGCAGCAAAGACTGCTTTGAAGACTTTTCTTTTAGGGGAAATATACGATCGATTTTACTGTTATTATCAGTGAAGATTTTAAACGTGGCATAAAGCCTACCATTGTGGTGCCTGTTTAACGGTTTAGCGGTCATTGAGTTTCTTTTGATTTGACTGCTCATATGTACTGTGGATAATTTTTTTGTAATAACCACATTATTTATACCCCTTTCCCCCATATTTTACAGAAGTTGGTATGTTATGTTATGTTATGTTAAATGTATTTTATATAGCGCAAAATCACCTTCAGGTCTCTAAGCGCTTTTTAGAGAGAGTGACCAGAATCACTGACGGCAGCTGGAAACGCAAGGCAGCAAATTGAAATTACACTGTGACTAACGTCTCCCTAAATAGGAGCGTTTTAAGTTGTTTCCTAAATGTGAGGAGGACTGGTTCCCTACGAAGGTGCTCAGGTAGATTATTCCAGATTTGTGGGAGCAAGACAGAAAACGCTCTGCCCCCATTGGATTTGGTGATATATCGGGGAAGGACTAGGCGGCAGGCCTCAGACGATCGCAGTGTCCGGCCAGGAACATATTTCTCCAGGCGTTCTTTTACATATACTGGTGCTTGGCCATAAATTGCTTTGTGGGCAATACAAAGGCCTTTAAATTGAGCTCTCTGTTTGATGGGGAGCCAATGCAATTTATGTAGAAGAGGGGTGGCGCGGGTCCTTCTGGGAAGTCTGAAAATGAGCCTGGCTGCATCATTCTGCACAACCTGCAGTCTCTTGATAAGTTTCTGGGGGAGGCCAATGTAAAGGGCATTACCGTAGTCTAGCCTAGAGATAACAGTGGCGGAGACAATTGCCTGTAGTGAGGACGTTGACAGAAGAGGGGCAAGTTTCCGTAGCTGCCTCATTAGTCCTACACAGGTTCCCACCACCGTGGTGACCTGGCTGGACATGGACAGCCCGGAGTCAATTTTTATACCCAGGCTTTTTACAGCCGGGACTGGTACGGGGGCAGTACCCAGTTCCGGTGGCAAAAAAAGGTCACACCAAGGGCTGTTTTTTGTGGGAATGACGAGCACTTCGGTCTTGTCAGGGTTTATTTTTAGAGAATTGGCCGTCATCCAATTCACTGTGAATCTGAGCAGCTTTTGCGCCGATTCCTGTGCCTGACTAGAGTTGCTGATCCAGATGAGGAGTTGGGTATCATCAGCATAATTGAAGACTCGGCAGTCCATGTGAGCCAGAGTCTCCACCAGGGGTTGCAAGTAGATATTAAAGAGGAGCGTGGATAATGCGGAGCCCTGGAGTACGCCACAAGTAAGAGTGCCCTTAGCCGATGTATGCTCACCCAACTGAACCCTCTGAGTCCGGTCTGATAGAAACTATTCTAGCCATTGATGTGCTAGCCCGCTGATGCCCAGGTCAAAAAGACGGGACAGCAGCTTTTTATGGCTGACTGTATCGAGTGCCGCTGATAGGTCTAATAAACTCAGGGCACTTGGTTGTTTGTTGTCAGCCATAATTCTGAGCTCGTCAAGAACAGACAACATCACTAGCTCAGTACTATGATGGGCTCTAAAACCCGCCTATCGTGCTTGGAGTAGCTGGTGATCCTCCAAGTAGTTCGAGAGTGTCCTCAGTGCATGTTGTTCTATCACTTTCGCCAGGAAGGGGAGCTGGGAGATAGGTCTGTAATTCTTAAGAGTGGAAGCATCCGCATCAGGCTTCTTTAGCAGGGGAGTGACCCTAGCTTCTTTTAGGTTGGCCGGTAAGTAGCCAGTTTCCAGGGAGTTGTTTAACAACATGAGAATCTGTTTTTCCAGCCCTGGAAGGGCCATTTGGAAAATCCTCGGAGGACAGGGGTCTGCCGGGGAGCCCGGTTTGGTGCGATTCATTAATAAAAACGGAGATGCTGAATCTATTTTAGGGAAATTTGTGAGTTGTCTACCAGGGGAAGGGGAGGACTGGGTCTGGAAAGAGGAACCAAGGTTGGACGGGGTGTTTGCAATTTCTGAGATGATATCCCTAAATTTCTGAAGAAAGAATGCCTGAAAGACGTTACAGTCTATGGGTGCGACCGTAGATTTTTTCTCAGACTTTTGACTTAGTTCTTTCAGAATTATGAACGTTTCTTTCTGTATATTAGCTGCCTCTGTAGTCCTTCCCTCATAATACTCCGCTTTCCTAGTTATAATAGCTAGTTTGTAGGAGGTGAGAAGGGCTTTGTAGGCAATCAATTCAGCTGAGTCATAACTTTTGCGCCATCACCTCTCGGCTTGGCGAAGATTTTGTTTCCTTTCCCTCAGAGGTTCATTAAACCATGGGGCCCCCTTTCCTTTGTCTCTGACTTTCTCCTCCGTTCTGGAGCTGCTTTGTCTATGGCTTTGCATAAGTTAGCCGAAAGAGCTTCACTCTCCTGATCAATATTCACTATCGTAGTTCTTAAAGGCGGGAGTGTGAGCAGGGTGGCTACTAGATGGTCTGCCTCGATTTTTCTCCAGTTTCTCACCTTTCTCCACACCGGTGGTGGTTGCAGAGGTTGACTGTCACTCGGGTATGGGTAGGGGTAAGCGGAAAGCTACTAATGCTCGTCCAGCACTAGACACCGCCCACACAACAATCGATTCCTTTCTAATGCGGGCGGTGAATGTTAGCTCTAAAAAATAGACATTGCAGAACGTCGCCTATCTTTAGGATCAGGGGCAAGAGGGGCTAGGACATCTGGGACATCTATGAACAATGACCTTGTGATAACAGTCCCTGAGCCGTAGAGAGGAGAGCCTCATAGCCCTAGTGCTGCCAAAGGCTTGATTACCCTATCAAACCAAGAGCTGGCACCAGTTTTTTCCACTGATAATTGTGCCTCATATGCCCGTCCCCCTACACCTAACAGGAAATGAAGTTCAGGAAGGCTCTTATGAACATTCGTGGGTCATATGCCCATCTGTCTGTAATTCTGCCACATAATGAGGCAGTGACCCAGCCGAGCCACCCTGCGGATTCCTATTGGGCACCACTAATAGCTGGAATAAAAAGTAGAATGGAGGACCCATTAGAGAAAAGCTGGAGACCCTGATTACCAAAGTAGATAAGATCAAAACCTATCATCATAATGTCTAGTATGCCGGGGCCTAACATAGGGGCAACTAGAACCCACCTAGAGGAAACACAGGAGGCAGGTATTGGGACCAAGATTACACACTAGGGGTGGTGGACGCCTATCTTCCCCTATGGCTCACACAAGGCATAAGTCGCAGCAATTTAGCGTGAATAATATTTACCCGAGATAAAGCGATATTACCCGAACCGAGTCCCAGCCTGCAAAATATAGCAAGGGATATTGGCATTAACAACATGAGTAATCACGTTGCCATCAGTTTAGTGCCAAAATGTTGCCTGTATGTGGAGTTTTAACTAATGTCCCATCTTTGCGGACAGATCGCTGAAAAATAGCGTGGTACACTGGCTCCATGAGAACTGCTAATTCCCAGTAGGTGGTGCCCAACAAATTTTGTTAACCAGAAGGGTGAGCTGGGTTTGCCTACGGGGAAACTTTGTAAAGGGGATTGTATTATAAGAAATTTTACGAACCCCTGCTGGGCACGGGAGGTTATAATGAAGGCAAGACTCCCACTACTACTAATGGAATCGGATATATCACTGCTACCCCTGGTTTTTAGGTCTCGCCTAGCGACGCAGCGCATGCGCTGCTCGCCTTGGCGAGATCTATTGTCGTCGGTTTTTCGGCGGAAGGAGGACAGGAGATGTGCACGCGTACGGACAGGAAATGTGCACGCGTGCACATCTCCTGTCCCTCCCTGTCTCCTGCTCGCTGTGCCTGCGCGGACAGGAGATGTGCACGCGGAGACAGCTTGTTTTATGGGCTGAAGCTGTCCAGACAGCTTGGGCTCGATTACTTTCTATCGACCATTCAAGCATATCTGCATCAGGGCTGTCTGTCACAACAAACAACAGAGACACAGAGGTCATGGCACGTCAAAAGCAAGACAGTAAATAAAGAAAAACATTTTAGAATAATTAAAGTGATGTATATACATGTTATAGCAGGCATGATTCAGTGTAGCAATCTCACTCTTTATTACATAGCGTACAAACCGAGCGCATTTCTGCTTTAAATAGCCAACGCCGCGCCGGGCCTCTTTCTAATCTTTCACTTTCAGTTGTGTGTGTGTGCCCACTGAAGCGCACCTACAGGCACAAGTGATAATATTTTAAGGAAAGACGTAACCCTTAATAGTAGGAATGTTTTCTTTGACAATTAATGAAGCATATGGTTCGAGGGCTGAAGAGGGCGGAGTCTCCCGAGGGTTCATCTCACAATTTTTACTTTTTTCTTTAAAGGGAATCAATCCTTTCTTTGAATCTGTCACTTTTAATGTGTGTCCGTCGCAAGCGAAGTATAAATCGCGGCGTGTTGCATCACTTCCTCCGCTTTTTCAACTAGGATAGCCCAGCAGGTTCATGTACCTGTCCGCTGCTGCAAAGACCCATGTACAGCCAGCAAGGCAGGGAGCTGAATGCCAACATGTTTCTATCATATCTTCATTCTCCTCGGGATAAGAACACCAATGCCACTGGAACGGGTAATAGTAGCATCAGCAAGGCTGTGGTGTCGTTGTGTTTTCACACTTGTTCACAAGAGGCTTTTGCGTGCAGATATGAATATGCTGGCGTTTTTTCACACCTGTTAAAGTCCGTAAGGCCTCTGCATTCACCACACTTTCTGGTGCGCCAGGAGTGCCCCGTCACGAACCCCATGGACACAACTGGATGTTTACAAACGGTGCGTGTGTAGGTGTGCTCCATTGAGATCTTGTTTCTGTGTGCAGATAAGAACACGTTTGTGCTTTGAGACTTGTGTCAAGTGAGTGCTAACATAAACAGGTTTGGTTTTAACACTCGTAGATGTGTGCCTGTTATGGAGACATAAATATGTCAGTGTTTCTTTTCACACTTGTTCACGTGTGTCACGTGCCATAGGCACCTGTCAGCATCGTAGCACTTGTATAGCGCCTCTTTTATATGGCACCTGTCAGCATCGTAGCACTTGTATAGCGCCTCGTTCCCCTGACAAGGCAGCAATGCGCTTCTGTGGGATTGAGAAACTCTAGGAGCTGCTCTGACAATTGGACACTTTATTTATTACTTTGCACAATAATAACACCACCAGTCACCCCCGTCCTGCTCCGCCCCCTCTTCCTGACCCTCCCACAACCCCACCTCCCTTCCCTCCTGCCTCCTCTTCTCTCCGGCGCCAGCTCTCGCAGCAGGCGCTTTCCTCTCCGTGGTGTACAGTAAGTGTAACTATATAGCGCTTCCTCCTCCTAATGAGGCGCTGAAGCGCTTTACGAAGTGTAGCCGCCTCTTCCTCCCCCAATCTGCTGCTCTAGCCTCTTCCTCCTCTCGGGGTCTCACCTCTCCATTTTTCAACACTCCCCCACCATCCGCTGCCTCTCCATAGTCTCTCCCCTTTCTCCCCTACAACACCAGAGTCCTCTGACCTCTTCCCCACCTCTCCGTCCCATGCCCCCCGCTTCCGGTGTCCCCTTCTCTCCCTCCCAGCCATCTCCCTCGGGGGTCTGCTGAGTGCCCCCTTGCTCTCTTAAAGGGCCAGTGGAGAATTTCTTTGTTGCTAAAGAAAGCGCACTGAAACCCTCTGGGTGGCGCTATACAGGTATATCAGGGCATACAGTGGATCAATCAGGCCAGGGGCTTAACGCATGGCCCAGCCGCACAGTTGGTCCTCTCCCTACAAGGGGGTCACACGTTCGTAAAGCGCTTCAGCGCCTCATTAGGAGGAGGAAGCGCTATATAGTTACACTTACTGTACACCACGGAGAGGAAAGCGCCTGCTGCGATCAATGAGACATGAGATCAATGAGACATGGAGTGGGGGTGCACCACTTTCTGCAGGGGCTGGCATCGTTTTGGTTACGTCACTGGACCAGGTGCTTCCTCTTGGGTCCCCGAGTCCCCCTAGTTCACATCTACAAACTCAGGAAGCATGTTAGCGACATGGAAAGGATGGCAGGGCACGGAGCTTCACGAAGGGAAAAAAAAAAATTACATTTTCAATGCCAATAGCTCAAAACAATGTCATTGCGAGACCTATTGCATTGCAAATGCTTGTTTTAATAGGCACGTACGGAATCCCCAGTTTCAAAGGAGGGGGCAGGAAATATATTCATTAACCATGTTTCAGAACAGCCATTAAGTCAGCCCCTGGTGGTCTCTAACAGGTTTCAAGCATTGAGTGACATGCAGGATATTGATTGACAAGAGTTAGGGCAACATAGGATGAATGAAGTCTTAAATCGGGGGATAGGCAAGCAGATGTTGTCCTGGCTATCAATGATACCAATTGTGTTGATAATAGTTCTCGTGCCTGATTGCCATTTCTGAATATTAACCCGTTCGCTGCTTCTGTCGGCCAACGGCCGTCGTGAGCACTACCTCCGTAGTGCTGCGCACGTCCGTTGGCCGACGCGACCCCGTCCACTCTTCAAAGCTGCCGCACCGCGGTGGAATTTCGGCCGCGGTAAAGGGGTTAATGCAATCAAAATATGCCTGAGAGCTGTTTCGCAAGACTTGCCACCCCCTAGCACCTCTTGCCCACGTCTGGTTGGAGGCTATAAAATTGCATCATGAAATGCAGGTGGGCTAGTGAATAAACAAGGCTCACCCGGTTGGTTCGAGTTCATTGGCAATTTTAATATAATTTGTATCCAGGAAACTTGGTGTACAGCCCCTATTTATTTAGAGGGTTTTTCATTGTACTGGCTTGAGGCAGATCCATTGCCTTCTGCTTGGGCTAATGGGAGGCTTCTGGTTCTTATATCGAATAAACTCACAGGAAACATTAAGAAACAATTAATTGTAGGTCCACATTCATTATTACTGTGGCTAACATTTAAAGGAGGCCGGGGTGTGGTATTGGTAAACTTCTGCAATAATATTTTTTACTCTACCCACGGAAAGGCGATTGCAGCCCACGATGGTGGTTTAGAGAAATTACTTCCCTCTACCCCCAATAGCTTTATACTTATTTGGGCAGGTGATTTTAACATCCAACCCTGCCCCTTGTGGGGTCACTGACCAGGCAGGGGCTGGTTATTTGCATTTCCCCCATAATGATTATGGAGGCATATTAATTTCTATGACAACCAAGCTGGATTTACATCTATTGAAATGTGCCTGTGATAATAATGGAGAACAGATAGCAACTTTTATAGGAAGGAATGCCTCGACTATTAGTGACCACATACTGATTTCAGCTAGTGCAAATAAATGGTGTTCTACACCTAGGGTTGTTAAGCAGGACCTGAATGACCATAATTGTATCGTACTAACGGTCTTCTTTTGGGAAAAATTAAGTAACACCGGGTTAGGTTTTGCTGCTAACATCATCCCTACAAGACCTAATGGCGTTTGTATTAAGTGTGCGGGAGTCGACCCAATAAAAATCATACATGGAATTTTTTCCAAGGGCCTTACAGATCTTCTTTATTGTCTGGAGGATGAAGTCACTCCTAATTAGTTACTTTCTAGTTTCTTCAGTGTAACTAATATAACTAATGACCTCCAGACTCGCCCGACTAGCTCAGGCCATGGCCAACTGCGAGGTTGGTTCAATCATACTTGTACCCTAGCCTCCAGAGAATTGAAATTGGCCCTCCATCGTCAACCAAGAGATTCTAAGTTGATTAAAACTCTTAAATTAATTTTTTTAAAAGCCCTCCCTGTAGGGAAAAAAGAGCTACAAGAGGAGGTTTGGTATAATTTATCTCAGGCTGCAGACACAGGAAATAATAAACTTTTCTGGGATACTGTCAATTCACCATTTTTAAAGAGCGACTCTTTCCCCGAACTGCTATCTCACATCACATGTGATGCCTGGGTCTCCCACTTTACCGAAATGTTTCAGGTTACCTGTTACAAGCAAGGAGGATAGGCTAAGGGAGATAGACGACCCCTGGCCTGCTCTTCCACTGAAGATTATCGTAGTAGAAGGCCGAGTAGCCGTAAATGGAAGTGCAGGAGGCAAAGCCCCAGGACCTGACGGGGTGCCTGTGGATGTTTATAAAACCGTTGCTGACTTGTGGGGTCCAGTTTTAACCAGAGTTTTTAACATGGCAGTAAAGTGTTACTCATGAGACTGGAAGATTGGGCAAGTGAACTCTCGATACTTTCCCTGGCACAGTTTGGGTTTGGAAAAGCAGTGGGAACCATAGAGCAGTGTGTGAACCTAGTTTTATTAATAGGTAAATATACCCGGGTCAAAGGTAGCAGACTGTATCTCTGCTTTGCAGATTTGAGCAGTGCTTTCGATTTAGTCGACCACGCCATCCTATGGTCAACCCTGCTCTCTATTGGTGTGCCTAGACTGATTATTTATTTCCTTGCTAGGCTATATGAGAAATTATTGAGTACAGTCCACTTTGCCCCACGAGGCAAATGCACAGAAAGTTTTAAAGTCCAAAGAGGCATTCGGCAGGGCTGTGTTCTTGTCCCTCTTTTGTTTTCTTTGTTCATTAAAGGGGTGGAGAAGGCCCTAATAGCTATAAAAGCAGATGCCCCCCAAGTCGCCAGGAGTCCTATACCAGTTCTATTGAATGCAGACGATGCTATTTTACTGGTTAGGACCCCGGTGGGTATACAACATTTAGTGAATACTTTCAGTGATTTCATAGCTGCAAGAAAACTGGTGGTTAACAAGAGCAAAACCTATACAATGATCTGCGGAGCCTAGCAAAAGAAATGTCGAACATTTTCTATGGATGATACACCGGTAGCTACAGTCAACACTTTTTACTATTTGGGCATTACCTTTGCAGGAAATGGCTCATGGTCACATGAAATTACCAATGTCAGGGGTAAGATGAGGAGGAGTGCCCACAGAATGTTTAGGCTCTCAGCAAAGTTGGGCACACGACCCATACAAGACATGCTTGCAATTTAAACGGCTAGGGTATTAGCTACCGCCACATACGGGGCGGGGGTATGGGGCCATTATAAGAGTAAGGTTCTTCAGACTGAGGAAAATAGTTCCCTCCAACGTTTGTTATGTCTCCCTACCTCGACCTCTACAGAGGAAGAACATAGGGAGGTTGGGAGGCAGCACCTAGCAGATATAATTGCCCTTCGCCCTTGTTGCTCTGGCGCGCTATCTGGACCAAAGAAGAAACTTGTTTTACTAAGTCAATTATTGAAGACTGTCTGTCTCTGGATAAAGCACTGCGCATCCCTTGGCTAAGATATCAATTCCACCTATATTGAGCTGTTTAAAATGCCAATTCAGCCTAACCCTCGATCGATAATAACACTCTCTAAACGGTCTATCAAAGATAACTTTATGTTTCATAAAAGGGATGCCAGGGTGATAAGCAAGGAGGGGGGAACCAACTGTTGCACTTTATTTCTCACTTGCACTGAACTCGGCGATGCAGCGAGCGCAAGGTAAGTAGTTTTATTTATTTATTTACTTACTTTACTCCTTTACTCCTTGCCGTCATATGTCCGACTCACTACCTCCCACCCTACCCTCCCCCACCGCCCCACAGCATTACCTCTGCGAGCCGCCACTGGTGTTCTCCCTTCTGCCTTCGCAGGCTGGTGCTGCAGATGTGGCACTGTGCTGCGTGTTTTCCTTTCTGCCTCTGCAGGCCGGTGCGGTAGATGTGGCGCTGTGCTGTCTGTTCTCCCTTCTGCCTCTGAGGCTGGTGCTGTAGATGTGGCACTATGCAGTCTGTTCTCCCTTCTGCCGCCGCAGGCTGGTGCTGTAGATGCGGCACTGTGCTGTGTGTTCTCCCTTCTGCCGCCGCAGGCCGGTGCTGTAGATGTGGCGCTGTGCTGTGTGTTCTCCCTTCTGCCGCCGCAGGCCGGTGCTGTAGATGTGGCGCTGTGCTGAGTGTTCTCCCTTCTGCCGCCGAGGCCAGTGCTGTAGATGTGGCACTGTGCTGTGTGTTCTCCCTTCTGCCGCCGAGGCCAGTGCTGTAGATGTGGCACTGTGCTGTGTGTTCTCCCTTCTGCCGCCGACGCCAGTGCTGTAGATGTGGCACTGTGCTGTGTGTTCTCCCTTCTGCCGCCGCAGGCTGGTGCTGTAGATGTAGTGCTGTGATGTGTGTTCTCCCTTCTGCCACTGAGGCTGGTGTTGTAGCTGTGGTGCTGTGCTGTGTGTTCTCCCTTCTGCCGCCGCAGGGCGGTGCTGTAGATGTGGCGCTGTGCTGCATGTTCTCCCTTCTGCCGCCGAGGCTGGTGCTGTAGATGTGGCGCTGTGCTGTGTGTTCTCCCTTCTGCCGCCGCAGGCCGGTGCTGTAGATGTGGCGCTGTGCTGAGTGTTCTCCCTTCTGCCGCCGAGGCCAGTGCTGTAGATGTGGCACTGTGCTGTGTGTTCTCCCTTCTGCCGCCGAGGCCAGTGCTGTAGATGTGGCACTGTGCTGTGTGTTCTCCCTTCTGCCGCCGAGGCCAGTGCTGTAGATGTGGCACTGTGCTGTGTGTTCTCCCTTCTGCCGCCGCAGGCTGGTGCTGTAGATGTAGCGCTGTGATGTGTGTTCTCCCTTCTGCCACTGAGGCTGGTGTTGTAGCTGTGGTGCTGTGCTGTGTGTTCTCCCTTCTGCCGCCGCAGGCCGGTGCTGTAGATGTGGCGCTGTGCTGCATGTTCTCCCTTCTGCCGCCGACGCTGGTGCTGTAGATGTGGCGCAGTGCTGTGTGTTCTCCCTTCTGCCGCCGAGGCTGGTGCTGTAGATGTGGCGCAGTGCTGTGTGTTCTCCCTTCTGCCGCCGAGGCCGGTGCTGTAGATGTGGCGCTGTGCTGCATGTTCTCCCTTCTGCCGCCGAGGCTGGTGTTGTAGCTGTGGTGCTGTGCTGTGTGTTCTCCCTTCTGCCGCCGCAGGCCGGTGCTGTAGATGTGGCGCTGTGCTGCATGTTCTCCCTTCTGCCGCCGAGGCTGGTGCTGTAGATGTGGCGCAGTGCTGTGTGTTCTCCCTTCTGCCGCCGCAGGCCGGTGCTGTAGATGTGGCGCTGTGCTGAGTGTTCTCCCTTCTGCCGCCGAGGCCAGTGCTGTAGATGTGGCACTGTGCTGTGTGTTCTCCCTTCTGCCGCCGAGGCCAGTGCTGTAGATGTGGCACTGTGCTGTGTGTTCTCCCTTCTGCCGCCGCAGGCTGGTGCTGTAGATGTGGCGCAGTGCTGTGTGTTCTCCCTTCTGCCGCCGAGGCTGGTGCTGTAGATGTGGCGCAGTGCTGTGTGTTCTCCCTTCTGCCGCCGAGGCCGGTGTTGTAGATGTGGCGCTGTGCTGCATGTTCTCCCTTCTGCCTCTGATGGCCGGTGCTGTAGATGTGGCGCTGTGCTGTGTGTTCTCCCTTCTGCCGCTGAGGCCGGTGCTGTAGATGTGGCTCAGTGCTGTGTGTTCTCCCTTCTGCCGCCGAGGCTGGTGCTGTAGATGTGGCTCAGTGCTGTGTGTTCTCCCTTCTGCCGCCGAGGCCGGTGTTGTAGATGTGGCATTGTGCTGTGTGTTCTCCCTTCTGCCGCCGAGGCTGGTGCTGTAGATGTGGCACTGTGCTGTGTGTTCTCCCTTCTGCCGCCGAGGCTGGTGCTGTAGATGTGGCGCAGTGCTGTGTGTTCTCCCTTCTGCCGCCGAGGCCGGTGCTGTAGATGTGGCACTGTGCTGTGTGTTCTCCCTTCTGCCGCCACAGGCTGGTGCTGTAGATGCAGCACTGTGCTGTGTGTTCTCCCTTCTGCCGCCGAGGCTGGTGCTGTAGATGTGGCTCAGTGCTGTGTGTTCTCCCTTCTGCCGCCGAGGCCAGTGCTGTAGATGTGGCACTGTGCTGTGTGTTCTCCCTTCTGCCGCCGCAGGCTGGTGCTGTAGATGTGGCGCTGTGCTGTGTGTTCTCCCTTCTGCCGCCGAGGCCGGTGCTGTAGATGTGGCACTGTGCTGTGTGTTCTCCCTTCTGCCGCCGCAGGCCGGTGCTGTAGATGTGGCGCTGTGCTGAGTGTTCTCCCTTCTGCCGCCGAGGCTGGTGCTGTAGATGTGGCGCAGTGCTGTGTGTTCTCCCTTCTGCCGCCGAGGCCGGTGTTGTAGATGTGGCGCTGTGCTGCATGTTCTCCTTTCTGCCTCTGATGGCCGGTGCTGTAGATGTGGCGCTGTGCTGTGTGTTCTCCCTTCTGCCGCCGAGGCCGGTGCTGTAGATGTGGCTCAGTGCTGTGTGTTCTCCCTTCTGCCGCCGAGGCCGGTGTTGTAGATGTGGCACTGTGCTGTGTGTTCTCCCTTCTGCCGCCGAGGCTGGTGCTGTAGATGTGGCACTGTGCTGTGTGTTCTCCCTTCTGCCGCCGAGGCTGGTGCTGTAGATGTGGCACTGTGCTGTGTGTTCTCCCTTCTGCCGCCGAGGCTGGTGCTGTAGATGTGGCGCAGTGCTGTGTGTTCTCCCTTCTGCCGCCGAGGCTGGTGCTGTAGATGTGGCTCAGTGCTGTGTGTTCTCCCTTCTGCCTCTGATGGCCGGTGCTGTAGATGTGGCGCAGTGCTGTGTGTTCTCCCTTCTGCCGCCGAGGCCGGTGTTGTAGATGTGGCGCAGTGCTGTGTGTTCTCCCTTCTGCCGCCGAGGCCGGTGTTGTAGATGTGGCGCTGTGCTGTGTGTTCTCCCTTCTGCCGCCGAGGCTGGTGCTGTAGATGTGGCACTGTGCTGTGTGTTCTCCCTTCTGCCGCCGAGGCCGGTGTTGTAGATGTGGCGCTGTGCTGTGTGTTCTCCCTTCTGCCGCCGAGGCTGGTGCTGTAGATGTGGCACTGTGCTGTGTGTTCTCCCTTCTGCCGCCGAGGCTGGTGCTGTAGATGTGGCACTGTGCTGTGTGTTCTCCCTTCTGCCGCCGAGGCTGGTGCTGTAGATGTGGCGCAGTGCTGTGTGTTCTCCCTTCTGCCGCCGAGGCTGGTGCTGTAGATGTGGCTCAGTGCTGTGTGTTCTCCCTTCTGCCTCTGATGGCCGGTGCTGTAGATGTGGCTCAGTGCTGTGTGTTCTCCCTTCTGCCGCCGAGGCCGGTGTTGTAGATGTGGCACTGTGCTGTGTGTTCTCCCTTCTGCCGCCGAGGCTGGTGCTGTTGATGTGGCGCAGTGCTGTGTGTTCTCCCTTCTGCCGCCAAGGCTGGTGCTGTAGATGTGGCGCAGTGCTGTGTGTTATCCCTTCTGCCGCCGAGGCTGGTGCTGTAGATGTGGCTCAGTGCTGTGTGTTCTCCCTTCTGCCTCTGATGGCCGGTGCTGTAGATGTGGCGCTGTGCTGTGTGTTCTCCCTTCTGCCGCCGAGGCCGGTGTTGTAGATGTGGCACTGTGCTGTGTGTTCTCCCTTCTGCCGCCGAGGCTGGTGCTGTAGATGTGGCGCAGTGCTGTGTGTTCTCCCTTCTGCCGCCGAGGCTGGTGCTGTAGATGTGGCGCAGTGCTGTGTATTCTCCCTTCTGCCGCCGAGGCTGGTGCTGTAGATGTGGCGCAGTGCTGTGTGTTCTCCCTTCTGCCGCCGCAGGCTGGTTGCTGTAGATGTGGCGCAGTGCTGTGTGTTCTCCCTTCTGCCGCCGCAGGCTGGTGCTGTAGATGTGGCGCAGTGCTGTGTGTTCTCCCTTCTGCCGCCGAGGCTGGTGCTGTAGATGTGGCACTGTGCTGTGTGTCTCCCTTCTGCCGCCGAGGCCGGTGTTGTAGATGTGGCGCAGTGCTGTGTGTTCTCCCTTCTGCCGCCGAGGCCGGTGTTGTAGATGTGGCGCAGTGCTGTGTGTTCTCCCTTCTGCCGCCGAGGCCGGTGTTGTAGATGTGGCGCAGTGCTGTGTGTCTCCCTTTCACAACACTGCATAGGACATATGACGCTGCACAGCGCTGCGCTGAGGCATCATTCAAATGGCGAACAACTCAAGCATGTGAAGTAGAAGCATTCTCGCTCTAGCAGGAGTCATCACCTAAGAACAAACAGAATCCCTGGTCTTTCTTTGTTGATGAACTTCCCCTAAACAAGCTCATGCAGATTCAAGTTGGTTTGTATGGTTTATTTACATTCTCAAAATAGTGTCCCATAAATTAGAGTTCAATGAAACCGTAAAATGAAATGTGATTAGGCCAAAAGCAGATCCTAGAAAGAGGAGAGGTGTTATGCTATTTTAAGTTATGTTTTGTTATTTTATGTTATGTAAATGTTATGCTGTGCTATGGTTTAGTATTGTATGAAAAGTTACGTTATGTTTTGTTATGTTGTGTTATGGTATATTATGGTATGTTATTCTATGTAATATTATGTTATGCTTTGTTATGGTATGATAGGTTATGTTTTTTTATGGTATGTTATGTTATGATACGTTATGTTATGGTACGTTATGTTTTGTTATGTTATGTTATGGTACATTATGTTTTGTTATGTTATGTTATGGTACGTTATGTTTTGTTATGTTGTGTTATGGTATATTATGGTATGTTATTCTATGTTATATTATGTTATGCTTTGTTATGGTATGATAGGTTATGTTTTTTAATGGTATGTTATGTTATGATACGTTATGTTATGGTACGTTATGTTTTGTTATGTTGTGTTATGGTATATTATGGTATGTTATTCTATGTAATATTATGTTATGCTTTGTTATGGTATGATAGGTTATGTTTTTTTATGGTATGTTATGTTATGATATGTTATGTTATGGTACGTTATGTTTTGTTATGTTGTGTTATGGTATATTATGGTATGTTATTCTATGTAATATTATGTTATGCTTTGTTATGGTATGATAGGTTATGTTTTGTTATGTTGTGTTATGGTATATTATGGTATGTTATTCTATGTAATATTATGTTATGCTTTGTTATGGTATGATAGGTTATGTTTTGTTATGTTGTGTTATGGTATATTATGGTATGTTATTCTATGTAATATTATGTTATGCTTTGTTATGGTATGATAGGTTATGTTTTGTTATGTTGTGTTATGGTATATTATGGTATGTTATTCTATGTTATATTATGTTATGCTTTGTTATGGTACGTTATGTTTTGTTATGTTGTGTTATGGTATGTTATGTTATGATACGTTATGTTATGGTACGTTATGTTTTGTTATGTTATGTTATGGTACGTTATGTTTTGTTATGTTGTGTTATGGTACGTTATGTTTTGTTATGTTGTGTTATGGTATATTATGGTATGTTATTCTATGTTATATTATGTTATGCTTTGTTATGGTATGATAGGTTATGTTTTGTTATGTTGTGTTATGGTATGTTATGTTATGATACGTTATGTTATGGTACGTTATGTTTTGTTATGTTATGTTATGGTACGTTATGTTTTGTTATGTTGTGTTATGGTATATTATGGTATGTTATTCTATGTTATATTATGTTATGCTTTGTTATGGTATGATAGGTTATGTTTTGTTATGTTGTGTTATGGTATATTATGGTATGTTATTCTATGTAATATTATGTTATGCTTTGTTATGGTATGATAGGTTATGTTTTGTTATGTTGTGTTATGGTATGTTATGTTATGATACGTTATGTTATGGTACGTTATGTTTTGTTATGTTATGGTACGTTATGTTTTGTTATGTTGTGTTATGGTATATTATGGTATGTTATTCTATGTAATATTATGTTATGCTTTGTTATGGTATGATAGGTTATGTTTTTTTATGGTATGTTATGTTATGTATGATACTTTATGGTATGTTATGTTGTGGTAGGTTATGCTATGCTATGCTATGTTTTGGCCTTCCGGGTGCGACTGCTGTTTCTTCCCCTTCTGCCTGCCCTCCAGCTTCGCCTCCGTTCGGACATCTGGGACCCGTGAGTACTCTCCAGGTATGGGGGTGCAGTGGTGGTGAATCTACTCAGCGCTGCGGTGCGACGCTCCTGGGCTTTTCCGTACCATTCTGAGCCTGGGAGGCCTGCTGCCTCCCTTTTCGCCAAGACTACTCCCTAACTACCATGCTGACTTCCCCGGACCTTCTTCTTGCGGATCGTCGACACTGATGCCCCCGTGGTCCAGAGCCTTCGGTTCGCCTTTGGTTTTGTGGCTGCGTCCCCCCTCTGACTCTACTCAATGGAATCCTGCTCTCTGGGTTCCTCTGCTGGATTCTTGACTTTGGTGACTTTTGTGCATCCCGCCATTTTTGGAGATGGTCTCCGTCTATACCCACGACCCGGACCCGCCATTTTGTTTGACCTTTGTTCCGTTCCTTCTTCCCTCCCCACTCCTCCTGATGACCCTCAATCGTTTTTCTCTTTTTGCTGGACTGCCTTAAATATATATATATATATGTATATATGTATTATATAATTGTCCAAGCCTAATCGCTGTTAAAATGTAATCCTGTGTGAATTTACTATTTGTATATATAGAACTCTAACCACTAGTATTTGTAGTAGACCTTTGCACTTACTACCATTCCTATGGGACTTTAGAGTTTATCGTTGTATCTCTTCCTTGAGTGACTTTACACCTTGTACATTTGCAATTTTTTTCTGTTTGTATCTCTTATGTAACTCATGAAACCCAAAGTCCTTATGTAACGCAACTGGTTCTTTTGTAAAGCGCTCTGACACCTTCGGGTAATGTTCGCGCTATATAAAGTCGCATTAAATATGTCATTGTGTGTTATGGTATTATAAGTTATGTAATGTTACGTGTTTTTCCTGGTCACTGGATGGTAGAAAGCATCTCGCATAATTACAGCAGTTCTTTTAAATGGTAATTTGTCGCAGCCATTACTAGCACCTGATTACTAGACGTCAGGGAAGCCTCGCCCATCATGTGCCAGCTTAGCTCTGTATACAGTCAAAGACATCAGGTTTAGTGGTTTACCGAGCAGGTTAGCAGAGAGTACATTGAAATGTTTGGATCGATCCCTGGTCTATGTGATCAGTTAAAGGATAAACGTTGACTGACTTGTTTGTTTCTTTCTTTCCATTGTATTTTATTGTATTTACTAAAGCACAGAAACCCTGCCTCTACCCCAGCGTCCTCCTGCTGCTGATCTCCATCGTCCTCCTGGTGACAGCCTCAGTGTTGGGGGTCAGAGGTAAGGAAGGCCCCGGCTGCAGAGACCCTGGCGCTCGCTGCATGTGAAGCTGTGCAGAGGGCCTTGTCGAGTCACTTTAAATGCAGAGGCGACGTGAGCGCAGCGCTGCATGGCTTCGCGGCACATAGCGCCCACGCTAAATCTTTCATCCAAAATGGAGCTAACTGGGCGCAACACTGCTGGGACACGTGGGCGACTGACATGGGCGTAGATTCGGGCTGGGGGTCTTTGGGGTGTTGCACCCCCCTACTAAATGTCTTCTGTAGCACATATTGGGGTACGGGAGCTTTAAGTCTGGTATGGTGAGCTGTTTGTTGTATTTCACTCGGGCTTTTGACCTACTCATGCAGACAAAACATACCCTCACACACACACACACCCCCTCTCTTCTCCGCTTTAAAGGTCTTAAAAATAGATATTTTACAGATTATCCAGTGCCCCTCCCAATCCCACTGCGCTCCCTTCCTACTGCTCCTTGAGGCCCCTCCAGCACCCCTTCTGTATGATGTATTTTAAGCAGCGCCATTGTTGGGGAATCTGAGGCCCCCCGCCCCCCATTCTTACTGTCCAAGCTACGCCCCTGGCGACTGTGCAAAGAAACTCCCTAAGACCCCTGTCCGCCTCCAGTGACATAGAGGCGAGGGGGTAAAGGGGCTGCTGTGCCAGTGCGTGAGACTTGTGATCACTTTTATTTTATGCGTTTTTATATAGCGCGGACTTTACCCGAAGGTGTCAGAGCGCTTCACATTAGGAACAGTAACATTACATGAGGAGGACTTTAATGGAAATGACAGGTGTCACGGCTTTAATCTGCTTTAGTTTGCCTGCTAAGGATAAGGGTCCTTCCTTCCCCTTGAATCGGCCACTTCTGCATCTAAGAAACACGACCAGCGGGCCAAGGCCGTCAATGAACAGTCCCAGCAGAAGCGCCCCTGTCCAGAGCCCTTTGCATACTCGAAGCCTCCCAGCTTGGACCCTGTGTTTACTGGCGCTGAGTGGGAGGTGTCAACCTCTCTTACCTCTCTTCATTCCCAGGGCTCCAGGTCTCTCCTGATTCGTCGCCTCCTCTCACAGCCCCCAGGCCGGCCTCAGCCTCAGAGCACATGGGGTCTCTGACCTGCAGCGTTGTCATAAAGGTGCCGGACCCAAGAGATGCGGAGGACGAGGAGGAGTCAGGTAAACACTGCCCCCCTCCCCCCTCTTTGTGCGGTGGCCTCTGCTGGAGACGGCCTCCGTCTTACAACACAGGGGCACGCATCTCTAATGAGAATCCAACACCTTTCTGTTACAAGCTTTCTTTAATCACACTAATTCATAACTTGTTTTTGATGTTATAGCAACCCAAAGATTGTAAAGTTATTCAAACTTGATAAAACTTTGCAAGCTGTAATAAAGTTCATGCTGAATTACTTTCTGAGTTTTTGAGAAAATATCACACAGTTTGCAGAGGGACGCGCTAAGAATTTACTCTGCGCAGTTTCCTCCGGCTTAGATGCTTCTTGTAAAGACCGGTCTGGAAGGTTAACAATTTACAGTAAATACAGCTTATAGAATTGCTCGCGCGGCAGTTGCATCACGCAGCCCAAGTGTGTGTCCTTCCTGAAGGGACCCACACTGAAGGTACAACAGTCCAACCCGAAGGAGTATTGTAGCTTGATGCACTTGAACAGTTCAATGTCTCGAACACTTTCCAATTGCACCTGATGCAATATATTGATTTAAGCTCTACAAACTGATATCACAGTTTACACATCTCCAAAACAAAGTGTGTTTATATTTTGCCCACCAAAGATCAAGAGGTCCAGCTCCTGCTGGCAGGCCCAGCTTTAGGGCAGTGCGACAGGTGCAGCCGCACTGGGCGCTGACCTGCTGGGGGCGCGGACCTCAGAGGGATGCCCTGTGTTCAGCAATAACTTATGATTGCAAGATGAGGGGCCCTTTTGCTCAGTGGTAGTGAGAGAATCCGAGGAAGTGGTAATGGGCGCCAAAAATGATTGTCGCACCAGCGCTAAATCGGACCCTTCCTGATGGACAGAACCAGTGACCTGGCTGCTTGCTCCTTTAAGAAAGAGGAACACCAAGCAAACGCCAACTGATGAACAATTCCAGTACACTGAACCTCTCCCGCATCCTCTGAATATGTGATATTTTTCTAAGTGTTATGGGCATGGAAAGCAAAGTTTTAGGAGCTCATTTATGAAAGGCTTGCGCCGCCGGAGTGTCACTTTTTTGGACTCTGCAGTGGCACAAGCCTCTCAACAATATCCATGAGGCGACGCAAAGGCACTCCGTGTGGCTCTGAGTGGCCTCATAGATATGGAGTAAGAGAAAGAAGCACAAGTCGCTGCTCTGCCTTACTCTGCGCCAGGACGGCGTTCCATGGGTGTTGCGGTGGGTGTTCCCTTGCAACTCCCATGGATTTTGATGCTGCCCCAGATTTACTCAATCACGTAAACCTGGGGCAGAGTCAAAACCTTGCACTTCCCCAGAGTAGGAGTAATGAGCAGAAATATCTATATTTCTCTGTGGTGTTCCTCTTTCTATGTGTGCTGCATCCTGTAAACGCCTCTCTGCATTGTTTTTGTGCAGGATGGTGTCCCTACAAGCACAAAAACAATCCTGCCTGCAACAGAGGCACCCTTGCACCATGATGAAAAGGTGCCTCTGTTGCAGGCAGGATTGTTTTTGTGCATGAAGGGGCACCATGGTGCAAGTGTGCCTACGTTGGCGCTAGGCAGCAAATTGTTCACCAGCGCAGCTGGAAAGGACAGGAATGCACCATATCTCAGACTTGTGGTGCTGCCCTACGCCAATTCCTCATAAATTAACCCCCAGTGTTTAGTGTCGTAGAGTTGTGACATATCACTCATCTTTTCCAGGGCTACAGGTTATGGCTACCACGTTGAATGCCTTTGCACCACTCGAGTGCGCTTCAGAACATTTGGGTGCCCTGAACTGCAGTGTTGAAGTAAAGATGTTGGGCTCTAAAGAATCAGAGGATAACGTGCAAATGTTGGAAGTGGAGTTACAACAAACAAGAGCCACTCTAGAAGAAACTCATGAAGAACTCGTCAGAGTTAGGAAAGAGTTGGCAGAATGGCAGAAACTGTCCAAAGAAGGCAGTGATAGCTTAAAACGAGTCAGCGAAAAGCTAAAGCAGACAGAGGAAGAGAGGATCAGCTCCATTCAAAGGGAAATGGATAGATACAAAAAGGCAAAGAGCTGCGTGGCACTGAACAGCAAGGGGTAAGTCTCAATATTCAGCCATTGAAAGCCTCTAGTCAAGCAAGTGCCTTCCTTTGATTCCCAGGCTTGCAAAAAGAGATGCAGCCTAAACGTAACTTTCATTTTGTATGTACCTAAGGGAGTTCCAAAGGACCTATAGGAATGGCTGCCTGTGAGTTCCTGAACACTGAAGGGCATATTTACGAGCCCCTCGCTGCACCAGAGCATTCACTGCGTTGCCTTACTCTCTGCTCGGGAGGCGTTCCATGGGCATTGCAGTGGGTTTTCTCCATGGATTTTGAAGCTGCCCCAGATTTACAAGATCATGTAAACCTGGGGTAGTGCCAAATCCATACGCCGCCTCCTTTTTTCCTCTTTCCATGTGTGTTGCATTCTGTAGCACACAAAGAAAGAGGAAAACACCTCTCAGGATTGTTTTTGTGCAGGAAGGTGCCCCTTCAACCCTGCCGACAACACAAAACAATCCTGCCGGCAACACAGGCACCCTTGCACCGAGGTGCACGGGCACCTGTGTTGGCGCTTGTCTGCCAAAATGGCACCAGTGCTAGGATAAAGAACAGGAATTTGCATTCCTGTCCTTTCACTTTGGCGTAGGGCAGCACAGCAAGATGACTTGCTGCGCTGCCCTACACCAAATCCCCATAAATGTGGGCCTGACTCTTTCTCACCTGCTACATTATGGTAAATCAGATGTGTATTCCCATGTCCCTGCTAGAGTATGCAAACTGCTCATGTGCAAATAGGTTGTCCCTGACTGTACCACATCGTGCACCGCATCATTGTGCAAGATTTAGATGCATAGTTAGAGAAAAATCACGCAGCGCAGCAAGCTATCTTGCTGCACTGTGTGATAGAGAAAGGGCAGGCATGCGCTGTACTTAACATTATACGGCACATTCCTGTCTTTTCCCTGTGCTAGCGTACAATGATAACACTGGCACCCGTGCACAATGGTGCAAGGGTGTTTGTGTTGTAAGTGGGATTGTTTTTGTGCAGGAATAGACACCTTCCAGCACAAAAACAAACACTGAGGCATTTTCCTCCTCGTTATGCCTCACCTGGGAAGGTGCAGCATTTTCATGCATTCCCAGATGTACCAACATTTGGGCAGAGTGACGCAACACAGCAATTTTCACTGCGTTGCGTAACTCAATGCAACACAGCGATTTGCGCTGAATTGCGTTACTCCAGATATATCAAGCTCTCAGAGCCAAGCAAGGTGGCCATCCGCGGCTTGATTAATCCAAAGTAAGAGTTGCGTCGCTATTGCCCCATTGCATGGTGCACGGGCGACACAGCTGTTTGATAAATTTCACCTGGAATATCATTCACACACCCATTGCCAAGAAAAATCAACCAATATTTTCATGGAGCTTAACATTCTCGAACACCAGGGCAAGACAGGCCTTTGTGCCAGTCTGTCACCGTCCTGGTGCGATGCTGACTGGGAGGCTGCTTTCCGAGCTGGGGGCACTACCATAACCCAACCATTAAGACCCCCATAGCCCAATCTAACCACAGCCTCCTGTGGTGTGGGACTGGTTTGAGCTTTTTTGCTAGGCTTCATTTTGGTTTCCATTCAGGCCTTCTCAAGACACAGTCGAGCTGTTTTAGTCATTGTGCCTAAGTGGAGATTTTCAGTAGGGTTACCCACTCTCACCTGAAAACTGCACACATAATATAAGCTCTGGGATGCCCACAAAATATGAATTTTGCGTTTGTTAAACACCTATGAATTAACCCTGGTTTTCTTGTACTTTTTATGTTAGATTTGTAAGTTTTGGCTGTGGGAAGAACAACCAGTGTTTCAATGACTGAAATTTTCAAAGAAAACGGACATTGTAAGTATCATTCTCTTTTCCAGCCTTCATTATCTGACTCTATGGATCTTTATCTCACACAGAAAAGGGATAAACGAGGAGAAATGAAGGTATTTCTCCTCATTGCACCTCCCTTACACCTCCACTGGGGAGGCGTAGGAATCTGATGCATGCCCAGGTTTATGAAACCTTGTAAATCTGGGAATGCATCAGGTTCCATGGATGTGCATGGGAACACCCACAGCAACACCCAGGGAACGCCCATTTCACGCAAAGTAATGAGTGAAAGAGGCCCATAATTACAAGGCCATTAAAAGTCATGCAGGGTGACTTTAGGGTGACTTTAACTGGCCTTGTAAATATGGGCAAGCCAATTGCGCTGCCGGTGCTTCACAAAAAGTGGCACACTGGCGGTGCAATGGGCTTCTAAATGAGGCCACAGATTTACAAAGAAGTCACACAAAACAGCACAGCAAGTAAAGTTGATGTGCTGAGCTATGTTGTGTGAACGGGAGTGCGCAGAGTAGTGCCATATCTATTAAGATGTGGAGCTGTTCTGCTCTCTTCTTGCACTGGGGCACTTTTGCCTGCCATGCGCCACCTCAGACACACTTGCACCATAGTGTAAGGGCATCTGCATTGTGGCCAGCATAGGTTTTGGGCAGGAAGGTGTCCCTTCCTGCACAAAAACTATGTTTAAGACATTTTCCTCTTTGTAGATGTGCTTTATAATGCAGCACGCATGCAAAGAGAAAAAAACGAGGAGAACATTAAATATTTCTCCTCGTTATGCCTGCTTCAAGGAGGCACAGATGTCTGGCACAAATAGTTGTCTACAATTGTTTGCAGATAGGGAATTACGTCAAAACCCATGGGTGATTGCACTGGAATGCTCCCTTGATGCAAAGTAACACAAGGCAGCACATTGTGCTGCGTTGTGTTTCTTTGCGTTACAATCCAACACAAATTTTGGTATCCATTGGATTGTAAATACCAAACAATCACTTTGCTTCAGGTTTGCAATAAAGAAGTAAAGTCTTTGTAAATCCTGGCCTAAGTGTTTCACTTTTTCCATGAAAAGAATCTTTTGCCACATTGTTGGAAAGTGGGTTATTGGTAGGGGTAAGCATGCACAAACCATTAGTAATAAGGTCACTAATAAGGTCCAGTAAAGGTCTCAGTGAATTAGCCGCTTGCCCAATCCTTGGTAGTTAACAATGAGCAGTCAGGCCTTTATTATTATTATTAATTAATATTTCTTGAGCGCATGGCTACCCTGAGGCATCCCAGCGCTAGCAGCAGAAAGACTAGGCGGAGGGAGGTGGCTACCAGTTGAAGTTTTGGAATAGCAAGGTTTTGAGACCTTTCCGAAAGGCCTAACTTAAGAGACAGGGGTGTAAAGCATTTAAAAACACCAATACATTACATACGTAAGTCACAACACACAATCAAAACCCCAAACCATTTTATTAAAGTAGGAAATATTTTTATGAACAGATAAACACCAAAACAACAAACATCCAATGTAGAAAACTGGAGATATGAATTTTTTAAAGATTAACCACTTAATAGTGCTTAAAACACATGGAGCCACTCTGGGACATCTGGTCGTGCTTGACCTGGACAAAGTCAAAGTTTGAGGCCAACTGCAATGGAGCTCTGGTCGGATACACTAATTGGGAGGCCCCAATCAAAATTTTACCTTCACACTGAGAAATTTTTCTGGAGCTTTTCTTCCAACATCACTCGAACCTCCCGATCAGGCAGCATTCAGAGAGGGTATGTCGGCTTGACTTTCAGTGAGGCCACAGTCAAATCTTTTCAGCAGGACGTACCTGAAATCCTGGCCGGGTCGCATTTCAAAGTAATCCGCTTGACTCTCGAGGTCGGGTCAGTCACCTCACGGAGCTTTTTCACAAAAGTTCTCCAAACTTCAGGAGCTGCTTCCTGAAGGTCTCCTTGCAGGTTCAATGTGTCCAAAATAACAATCCAAAGGTCTGGAATCTCCTAGCTGCTCCTTGGTATGTCTGGACTACAATTCCCACAATGCACCTGGGGGAATCCTTAAAAGTCCACTTGACGTATTCCAGGATGGGGACTCTTGGTGAAGATGATGCAGGTGGGCTCTGTTAATCCGTAGCTTGCAAGGAGTCCACTCCTTCTTGATTCAAGGCACAGTCCCCAGGGCTGTAGTACCAGATTGTGCAGCAGGCACAGTCATTCAGAGTGCAGGCCTTTGGGTGCAAATCCAGATTCCAGCAGGGCAGTCCTTCTTTTCCTTGTAGTTTCAGGCAGCAGATCGGAAATACTTTGCAGCTCTCACATACGTATTCAGTGTTCTCGTGTGACAAGTAGGGGGACACCTCTGTCCAATGAGATGTTGGGTGCAACCCAAAAGCATGACAACTTCCTCCAAAGTGTGGCATCTTCCTGTTCCACAATGCACTGCTGTTAGAAATGGGGGTCTCCAGTTGGCAAGTGTTTGCACCTTTGTCTAAATAGGGACCCCTCTTCCTAGTCAGGGTAAGGGAGTTACACTCCTAAAATAACCCCTGCTCACCCCTTTGGTAGCTTGGCACGAGCAGTCAGGCTTATCTTAGAGGCAGTGTGTAAAGCATTTGCACATAACCCACAGTAATACAGTGTAAGCACTACAAAAGGACACCACACCAGTTTAGAAAAATATCCAATATTTTTATATACTTAAGACAAGACCAAAAAAAATAAAAATCCACAATACAGTACTTAAAAATCTTCAGTTATCAAAATATGCTTTAAAAACAGTTCCTTGATGTCGATAGCGCCGTCCGGGGCTATCACGGCATCGTGAGCAAACAAATCCAAACAGTTCTGGCTGACCGCGGCGTCGCGGTCCCACTACGGTGTCGGGAAGACCCGCAAACAGTACCTTTTAGAAATGCAGGGCGTCGGTGACCTCTCGTTGAGCTTCCGAAAGCACGGCGTCCGCAGGCGTCAGTTCCGGAGGTCGGTGCAGGAGTCGTCGGGGCCCTCGAAGTCACACGCGTTGCAGTTCGATCTCCTCTCTGTTGAAGTCAGGAGCGCTGGCATCGGCAGGCGTCGTGTGCTGCGGTGCGAAGTGCAGCGGTGCGGCGTGCGGTGCCCTCAGGTCGCGGTGCGAGCAGCGGCTCGGTGGTGGCGTCGGATGGCGTCGTCGGTGAGACCAGGGTCACGGTGCGAGATGAAGGCGGTGCTCGTCACGGTGCTGGCAGGTCACGGTGCACGCAGCGGCGTTGTCGTTGCTGAAGCGCTGACGTCGGCTGACGAACTGGAGTCGATGGCGCCGGAGTCGGTAGGTCAAGGCTGCAGTGCGGGATGAGGGTGGTGCGTCGTGTAACTTTACGAGCGGTGCCCTCGAACCACGGTGCAAGCAGAGGCGTCGATTAAGGCGGGGAGCAGATTCGTCGAGGATACCAAGGCGTCGTCGTGAAGCGAGGCGGTGCGGAGTGCGGTGCCCACAGGTTGCGGTGCGATCAACGGCTCGGTGGCGGCATCAGCAGGCATCATCGGTAAGACCAGGGTCGCGGTGCGGCGTTGTGGTGGTGCCCTCTGTGGTGCCAAGGCGTCGTTGTGAAGCGAAGCGGAGTGCGGTGCCCACAGGTCGCGGTGCGAGCAGCGGCTCGGTGGCGGCGTCAGCAGGCATCGTCGGTGAGACCAGGGTCGTGGTGCGGCGTTGCGGCAGTGCCCTCTGCGGTGCCTTCAGGACACGAAGTTGGCAGCAGCGTCATAGACGTCGTCGAGTTGCTTTTCTTCGGCTGCAGCACAAAACACACAGTCCCCAGTGCTGAGGGCAGAAGAGCTTGAAGTCTTTGCTGTTCCTGAGACTTCTTGAACAGGGGCAAGGCTCTACCTCCAGCCCTTGGAGAGACTCACAAAGTAGATTGTAGAAAGTTCAGTCCAGTCCTTTCACTGCCCAAGACAGAAGCAGCCACTGCAGGCCAACACAGCAAAGCACACAGCAAAGTGGTAGTTCCTCCTCACAGCTTCTCCAGCTCTTCTTCTTGGCAGTCTTCTTGATCCAAAAGAGTTCTAAAGTTCAGAGGTCTGGGCCCCAATATTTATATCCCAAAATCCTTTGATCTCTTAGGCAGAGAGTGTCTGTGCCCAGCCAAAACCAGTTCTGCCTTCTCTGGTGTGATTTCCTGGCAGGAGGTGGAGACGGCATTGTCAGAGGCAGACCAGGCCCTTTGAGGTGCAAGGAAAGCTCCTCCCCATTCCCCCATTGTAACCCAGGTCTATTCAGACCTTTCCTGACCCACCTAGACTATCTGGAGTCACTCCTGCTCCCCCAGCCTTCTGTCATCCAAAACCCAGACAGGCAATCCACATTCCAGCAGGGGCACACAGGATGACTGAGCAAGAAAATACCTACTTTCTAAAAGTGGTATTTTCAAACAAAGAATGTAAAAATCACCTTCACTAAAAGATTCATCTTTAGATTCTGAGTTCAGGCATACTAAACTTTATTTTTCTACCTAATTCCCCGGGCCAGTTATGTTTATAAGATGTTATAAACAAACTTCCCATTCTGTCCTATGGGGAACAGATAGCCTTGCAATAGTGAAAAAGGAAATTGGCTGTAATTCACTATCAGGACATGCCACACACACCAGGGCATGTCCTACCTTTCACATACATTGCACCATGCCCACAGGGGTACCTTGGGCCTACCTTAGGGGTGCCTGACATGTAAGAAAAGGGAAGGTTAGGGTCTGGCCAGTGTGTGCACTGGCCAAGTCGACATGGCAGTTACAAACTGCGTGCAGACTCTGCAATGGCAGGTCTGAGGTACCTTTTCAGGGCTATTCACGTGGGTGGCACAATCAGTGCTGCAGGACCACGGGTAGCATTTGATTCACAGGCCCTGGCACACTCAGTGCACTTTACTAAGGACTGACAAGTAAATCAAATATCCAATCATGGAAACACCAATCCATAACACACTTTACCACAGGAGCACTTGCACTTTGCCACTGATCAGCAGTGCGAAAAGTGCGCAGAAACGCTATGCCAGCAAAAACAGAGTCAAAACCGGGAGGTCAGAAAGCAAAAACTCAGGGGAAACACGCCAAAAGATGCCAAGTCTAACAACTGCACTGAAAAATCTAACATGGATGCTTTCTCTCCAGAGGAGTAAGAGCTAGCTAAATCAACCCACCGTGTGTCTCATTTCCATTAGCTCTCCTCCCTCTGTCCTCTACAAATTCCTGTCCTAAGCCTGCCATTTGGCGGGGGCACAGGATGTGGGGGTAGGTACGCCTGGCATTCCTTACTGATCTGCTCTCTCTTTGAACTCATTTTGATTTAGCCAGCTCCCTCCCTAGGACCTAACCTCCACAGCTGTAGAGCTTTCTCCATCAGATAACCTCTGCTCCTGCCAGGCCACTTATCACCTAATCAAAGCAGCCCAGCTAAGCCTGTTAAGGCTGACCAATTAGCAGAGACCTCTAGAAGGCTGGAGTTTGGATTACAGAAGATAAATTCAACAGAGGCAAGTTGATGCATTTATCAATACCAATTTTGTAAGTTCTTGAATGAAATTTTAACTCATCTTGGGAGTGATTAATATGTAAAAATAAAGTGGATTATCACATTTAAAGTGCCCATTCCACCTAAGTCGAATTTGTACAAAATTCTACTTTTAAAGCGAGTCTGCAAAAGGACAGCAGTCACTCGGCAGTGCGCACATGCAAGAGCAGGAAATCTGCTGAGCCTCTAAACCACCCTGCCCTAATATATACTCAGGACACATAGGTAGATTGCACCCCTGGGCCCAATTATTTACTCAGGACTTATAGGGTCTGTCATTGCCAATTGAAAGTGCACCCTATTACATGTACGGCAGGGACGCTCAACATCCTGTGATTCTGGGCAAATCACTTAATCTCCCGTGCCTTTTAAAAATGAACGTGTCCGTCTGTAAAACAACTGGTGCTCATGAAAAGGGTTCTGATACCTTTGCGTCGGGTTTGCGCTATATAAAGAACATAGCACTGGCTAAAAAGCACATATCCCTGGCCCTGGGCCTGCTTAGCAGAGCCCAGGGTACAGTCAGAGTCAGTTACCACCAGTATCATGCATCAAAAAATGAGGGTGATCAGGGAAAAAGGATGACTTTCTAACACACGTGTAAGTAGCTTTTTTGAGCTCGCAAACTACCTGAGTCACAGAATCAGGCCGTTTGCGACTACAAAAAAGCCTTTTTCTATGTACAAACCCTATTTTGTGATTCGGTTACCTATTACCGAATCACAAAATAGGTTTGTGATTTGGTATTAGGAAGGGGAGTGTTTATGGCATCCCAACTTAATAGCGACTCTCAGTGGTATGTAAGAATGTTTTGCGACCAAAATGCGGTCACAAAACATTCACATTTTACCATTTACTTGAAGTTGGTTGTAACCCATTCTCAAATTGAAAGGAGACCCCTTTGTGAATGCAAGTGAAAACGTTTTTTAAGAGCGGCCAGTGGTCCCACGGAACATTGCTTATTCTTAAAAAATGAAACTGAAATGTTTATTTTTCTTTTTGAAATGCATCACATTTTCCTTTAATCAAAACGGGCTTCATTTAAAAAAATAAAATGTTGCTTTATTTAAAAGCAAACACAGACAGGGTGGTCTGCTGTCCCTAGCAGGCCAGCATCCCTGTGTTTTTGTGATTCCAAATGGGTCACAAGTTCAACCAACCTCATGAATATTAATGAGGTGAGGTCAATTGCATCCCCATTAGGAATCGCTAAATGTGTCAACGACACATTAGTACATAGGCGTTTGTGATATCCTAATAGCAAAGATTTGCTATTAGGAAATCGCAAAATGAAACCTACATCAATGTGGCCCCTTGTCTCTAATTCTCTTTCACTTCCTCCCCCGTTTCGGCCAACAGCTTATTGTCAAGTCATTTCTTTAGGACCTCTGGATCTAAATGAGAATTAGTCAATCACTGTAACAAGTATTGCTACTGTTCTTGGAGTAACAGAAGGCAGATACTATTGTTGCCAGGGGTTGGCAAAGGCCTAACCCTGAAGGGTGGTGTAGGGCCCAAAGGAAACCCAGCAGTAGTATGACAATCCAGAACCTGATTCACATTGGCATATTTCATCATAAACTTAGGTTTATAATGACATTTATGTTTATTTACTCCTGCCAATAATCCATTACGGAAGTTCTGACAGACATAAATGAATTTCTAATCCATCCAAATGAATTTCTAATCTCCTCCATAAATGCCGAAGTGGGTGGTCCAAGGTGTGATTCAACATGAACGTTTGGGTATGCCAACAATCATGTTCATTTGTGGGCATCGCCAAACTGTGATCAGACTGCTCTCCACCCTTGAAATGCTCTGAGACTGACTCCAGCAAGCAGCTCAAGTAACTCTCATATATGGCAGGGCTGCAGAGAAAGGTCTCTTCATGGTAAAACCTTTTCCTGGAGGTCTTTATTACTCAACAATGGACTTCTGCACTACGGGGAATGCAGTACCAGGTTACTCATCAGACATTCCAAGTCGCAGGCCTAGAAACCTGCACCTGGGTGAGCTTTCCAGGTAGACTTCTGGGAATGTTTCCTAACTCTAAAAAGAAGTGAACCTGCACCTACACACAGACATGAATCTGCCAGTGCAGATTGAATGCTTCTTTTCTGAATCATTCCCATGATGCCTGTATCATGCTTTAGCATAATAAAGAGATTCACTATTACTAATTTTAAGCAAAAAATGATTAACAACTTGTGAACATTCAAAAAAGATATTGCTTGTCCCGAAAAATGTTCTGTGTATACTGTAGGAGAGTAGGATCTGCTTCACATGGGTACCCCCACTTTTTGCTGATGCTTCACTGTTTTTAGACCTTAGTCTGGCTGGGGCCCTGCTAATCAGAACCCCAGCCTAGCTGCTTCCTCTTTAAAATGGTTTCCATGTGCCTTAGGCACATCTCTGATTGGAATCTGGAGTGCCCTTATAAGTCCCTAGTATATGGTATACTATGTACCCAGGGCATAGGTAACTCAGAGGCCTACCAGGGGCTGCAGCATGTATTGTGCCACCCCTGGAAGGCCATCCAAAATGACACCACAGGTCTGCTACTGCAGCCTGGGTAAAGTGGTGCATGCACCCCTTACTGTGATATAGGCTACCTATATCACTACATACATACACACATATAAACCTATAAGTCACTCCTATGGCAGGCCTTATCAATCCTGAAGGCAGAGTGCGTGGTTCCTATGTGAGAGGGTGCCCCAGCGTTCGGAGACCCTTCTCTGATGCTGTTTGTAGTGCAGCCTGACCATATACTCTTAAGCGCATTATAACCTCGCGTTAAATGCTAACTTTGGGATGGCTGCACGGAAACATGTCGTGTTTGGTGTCAAACATCTTGGAATACTACCCCCGCCAGTTCTGGCGGCGGGGGTAGCATTCCACCCTTCTAGAGGGAAAGACATGTACACACCGGTATACCCGGTACTGACTTTCCAGAGCCCTGGCATCACAAAATGGATGCCCCTGCCACAGACACGAGTCTGGCCTCCTGCTGCTGACCTAAACTCCGGCAGGGGAGGCCTGGACAATAGGTTTCCTGTCCCAGGGAGGTGTAACCACCTCCCCAGACAGGATAGTGTGTATTGGGGCTGGGCGGGAGCACTCTCTGGTGCTTTGAAGTCCTGCACTGGGGGCACACTTGGTGTCCCTGTGCATACCCCGTTCAAACCGGCTCAGGGGCTTCCAGCCCCTGCTCTGGCACAAAACTGGACAAAGGGAAAGGGGTGTAACCACCCCTCTGCCCTGACCCTCCCATAGGTGGGGCCACAGAGTATGTCCAACCACCTACCTTAGTATAAGTAGGGGACCCCAGTCCTTAGGACTTTAGATTTACCTGGACGAAACTCTGACACAGAATCCTGGACCTTCGAAGCTCTACTTTAAGATTAGAGGACTGAAGAATCTCCCTTGGGGTAAAGGAGTGACTCCCCTGCTTGGCAGGCACCAAGAAGCAATTGTCCGGTCTGCATCGCTGAAGCTCCCGTCAGACGCCGAAGTCTTTGCATCACCAGAGGTAGATTTCCAGACTTCCCCGAGGCTGCCCTGAGTCCCCAGCAAAGCTGAGGCCCGTAGTTGTCGTGGGTAACGTGGAACCATGACCCCTGGACACCGAACGCATTTGCAAGTGCATCCTCTTCTGGGTCTTCCACGAAGTTTTGCTTTGGGCTCCGAGTAGCCCCAGCCTCCAGCACCACCTGCACCGAAGATCACTGGCCTCCACTCCACGAGTGTCCTGTGAGCCAGCTCCACGTGCATCGACTCGAGGCTCCTTCGCGGTCGCTAGTCCGTTGGCTAGTAGGCCCTCCTGAAGGCCAATCTTTTTCTGCTTGGGCTCCCTGGTTGCTCCAGCTGTACCCTGACTTACCCTCGCTGGGTGAGTCCCACAGATCTTGCTGGTCTGCAACATCATCCTTCTTCCATTTTCACAAGACTTGCCGTTGCCAAGGCTTGTTGGGTCCAATCCGGTCGCCAATACCCCTGCAATGGACAGACGTCGTGGCACAGCTCGAATCCAGCTCCTGGTCATCGTTGACGCCTCCTGGACCTCGAGGCTGAAGAGTCAAGACGACCGTCAACCTACCTGAAGCACTCGACATCGGTGGGCATCTGCTCATCGCCTTCCTGGTCACTGCCTAGTGACCCAGACTCTGTCCCCTCTGCTTTCAGGTTCTTCAGATCTTCGATCCACCTTTGGATCCACCCGAACACTTTCGACTTGGCCGCCAGCAGCACTTTGCAGCAGATCACCACTGAAAGCGACGACGAAACCCGACCCCGAAAGACACCTATGCACCGGCTTCCCTGGGTGAGGTAACTCGAGTACTCCGGTGCTCCCGTGGGTATTGACACTAGAACAGCCTAGTTCTCAAAGGGTTTGCTCCAAGTCCTCCTCTAAGTGTCCCTTTTCTTTTAAATTCAAACCGCGACTTTCCCCATAGAAGTTAACGGCGATTCGTGGCTGTGTTCATACACTGCACGCGTCCCCCGTGGGTCCCCTGTGTCACTACCTTGGGTGGTTCCTTGTGGTCCAAGCACTTCTACAGGCTCTAGGCCTTGTGTCTAGCTCAGTCGTGGTTCTTATACCACTTTATTGGTATATGGTTTGGTACGCCCCTAGGGCTCAAACGTGTATTTGTGCTATTACTGTAGATAACTAACTTATAATTTATGTACTTCGAACTCTAGCCTCATAAAGAGACTAGAGGGGTGTGTTTAGTAATAAATACATATATTTTGAATATATACCTGGTGTGGTCCTCTTTCATTTGGTCACTCACGAGATTATAGACTGGTAAAACAAGCTGCTTTACATTCCTTCAAGACTTAGCCTGAAGGCTGCTCTCCATAGCTACCACTAGGATAGCTTTCAATAAAGGTTGTCTTTAACCTATCTCCAATAAGGGGTTGTTTGGACTGGTGCAAGGTGCCCACTACAAATAGTGGACAGCATATGCCAGGCCAACTTCTCACATATACTCTGTGTCATGGAGAGGGATCTACAAATGAAAGCTCCAATAATTCTTTTTTTAGCCCCCAGGTTTTTGTACCACATCAGTGACAAGAGAAAACTTCCTGGAACTTCCATCACTGTAATGCTTTTTACAAAACGGATCAGCACTGCAACCACCAGGATCCACATTTAAAAATAAAGTCAGCTCCTGTCTACAGCTGTGGAAGGCGCTTTGAGCAGACTTGATATTACATGTGTTCACTCAGGCAGGCTGAGCAGTAAACACTGTCTGACTCAACTACACCTACTCAAAGAAAGCAGTGTGGCAGATGGGGTTGACTTAAATTTATTATGACTCACTTGGAACCCAAGAGAGACTGCAAAGTTCGCTTTGGCCCCTCAGGGCTCACTACCTTATTATGTGGTGGGGGCATGCGGCCTCCCTCGCTGAGCCCCAGGGCCAAATAATGTGTTTTGGGACAGGGGCATGCATCCCCCTCTTGATCTGCCGGGACCCCATACCCTGGACTTGTGTTTTTAAGGGGCAGAGAGTGTCGAGACCCCACATCAAGCCGTACAACAGCCCAGGGTACTCCATCCTGGGACACTGCTGTTCCCTGGCTAGGAGAGTGCAGGCTGAGGATACTAATTTAATTAACTTCCAGCACTCTCTCAAGCAGGGAGCAGATCTTTGCTCCTTGCGGGCGGGAGCAGAGGAAAAAACTGTTCCTGCCTGGGTGGGGCAAAGCAATGGAGCCGACTCCTGGATGCACCCAGAATGGGTGCAGGCTGTGGAGCCGGCATGGGTTGCAGGGGCCTTTGTTCACCATCTACATTTCAAAAAGGTGTGGTTACCCCAGATAGGCACTGGGGCAACCACAGTAAAATAATGGCCGGCTCCTTTGAGCACCCATTGTGAGTGCTGGCTTGGGAGTGGCAGGAGCCACAGGGGCCTTGCGACTCCCTTGCAACCCCAAATATATTTTGAAGTATTGGTGTCCTGGGATTGACCAGAGCACCCACAAACATAAAAAATAAAATAATGAATGAACAGCAGTAACCCATCATTTATTATTCACTGCCCCAGCAAAGAGCACCCCATAATGCCCTGACATTTTATTTGTAATGTTGACCCTTTTGAAGCTCCTGGAAGAGACAGGGGCACCAACAAGTATTTTTCTAATATTGTGGAGGGCTGCAGGGAGGCAAGCGAGACCTAACAACATTATTAAAACATAGTTAGTCTTCTGGGTCTGGAATGTAAGACCCCAGAGAGCTTGCCATAGTTTTTAAGACATTCCAAGGTGGAGCAGTATGCTCTTCAGCTGGAGTGCAGGGACCCCTTGTGATTTGTTCTATGGCTGCTTTTGTGGCCTGAAAAATGTTTTAAAAAATACTCAAAAACGCAATAAAGTTTGTTTGTTTTTTGAAAAATGCTTTATTGAAAATATTTTTGGACAGTTACTATTATTAAGCATTGCAATGTGGGAATCTATAAAAGATACATTTGATTATAGTTATTGGAGACTGTTTGACAAAGCCAGCAGGTCTGCTTTATATATGTTGATGGGCTGACCCCTTGATAAAGCCAGTAAGCCCAACTCTTTTTATATTTTGGTGTTCTGCTCCTTGGAAAAAGCCAGTCGATCAGCCTTACCTTTAATGACACCCTTTTTATTGTTATATGACATTGTCAGCTTTACACAGTGGCCGGCGGATGGGTGCCTGCCAGGCTCAATGCCCAGCCCCACGCCCCACAAGGTCACTTGCCATGCACATCAGGGGGTCAGTGCCTATGGGGGTTGGGGGCAGGCCCTAACCACAGGCCAGGCTCTGTACACACACCCTGGCCTCAGACAAAGAAAGGTTGTGCGTGGTAGCAGGATGAGCATCTGTGGATGCAGGACCAAGCCATGGACTCAACCCCATGCAGTGCACAGATGTGGGCTTTGTGATGTACGGTGGTGGGCACCCAACCCCACACCGTGCATAGCAATAAACATCTTACCTTATTTTTTTAAAAACATAGAAATTCCCTGAAAATGCCAACGGTTAAAATGACATTATGGTTAGGAGTTATAATATCTAGCTTTACATAAAAAAAACCTTAGAAATTCACTGAAAAAACACAAAGGTTAAAGGGGTGTTATTATTAGGTGAAAATACTAATTAAAACATACTGTTTAAACAAAACCACTGAAATTCCCAAGTTATAATTATCTCAAATAACTATTACACATGCTCTAAAGTAACTTTTACTCGCACTCTCATCATGCACTGCTTATTACCTCCCATGATATATCACTCATGAAAGTTCTATGACATCATTGATAACATCACTGTAACATCTGAAAGGACTTCATTGATAACACTGTGATTGGCAGGGTCTCGAAATATATATATATATAGCTGCATAAATATGTTATATTTACCCTGTTTTTAACTGTAACTGGAGATTATAGAATGATAAAAGGGACAGATTTGGTGCCTTTTATATTTTTTGTCTGACTTGGAATTCATATTGCAGGTTATTTCTTATCTGAATGAATTTGTTACCATACTTTATGAATGATTGTATTTCACTGAGCCAGCCTTTAATGTGATTCATCCTTTGAGCTGCAAGGGTATATGGGTTAATTACTATGCTGCACCAGCTAGTGAATCAAAGGCCCCTGTGGACAATAGGCCCATTGCATGGGGTATTCCCTGCTGCAAGAAAAGGGCGGAGTTGGGCTCTCCACTGCCATCATCATGCATTTCACTCTAATTCAAAGGTTGGAACTCTCCCAGGTGTTGACAGTGAAAGTCTGAGACTCCTTGCTCTGCTTCCAAGCTGTGGGTCCCTTTGAAGAGTTTAGGAGGAAAGAGGCAGGTCTTGGTTGGTCGAGTTTAACTCATTCAGAGATGTGCCCATACTTTGGATGGAGTTGCTATTCTGAATTCTACCAAGAATGCCTCTTTGGAGTTGGACAATAAGGGGTTAATGCCTAGGTTAGGTTTGCACCAACCAAACCCAGAAATTGACTCCTTGCCTAAGGCCTTATGCAGGCTGCAGGAGTTGAGAACTAGCTTGTTGGGGACAGAAGAAGGAGTGGTATAGCTGTAGAATCGCTGTCAGGACTTTGGTAAGTACACTCTTCTGATCTGTAGAACAGAATATGTTGGCTGTTTCCAGGGCTGTTGACACCAGCTCCCCAACTCACACCCAGACCCAGTAGAGAGTGGACTTGCTCAATGGTCATCCTGTAAACATCTGTTTCCTTGGTCATTCTGTGTGCCTCAGAGGTGGGCACTGGTGTCTCTGGAACTTGAAATAGATGCAAGGCCTGGGGAATTCAGAAAAAAGTTATTGGCCTACCTTGGAGGACCATTGGAGTGCTGCAGAAGAAAATGCCATATCAGTAGGGCACCATGGTAAGGCAGAGCCTATGCTTCTAAATTGAAATTATAAGGAAGAAGGAAACAATAGCACCTTTGTCTGTAAGAAAGTATAAGATTTTTCAAAAAGGATTTCCCGGGGTCAGGAGACCCCTAGAGTGTGGCACTGGAGGTTAGACACCACCATAAGGAGAGCATTGTTAACTTGCAATTGCATGCCTTTCACCCTATCTTTTGAATAAGGATTACTGCTTATAAATGAGGTCCTAAATGGAACTTGGCCTATGCATCTTGCAAACTGTGGGGACAAAAGAGAGTCAGCACCTGCCCCAGAGAAGCTCCACTAGAGGGGGGTCCCCAACGAAGCACCAGAGGCATTGTTGATTCCAATGCCATAGAGGAAACACAACTCATAGACAACTGGAGCATTCTTCTTCTCCCCCCTCTGGCACCAAGGGTCAGGTGGTGAACCAGTCAACATGACCCCACAGCCTCTGTACACCAGAGGAACACTTGGGAACCAGTAACCTCTGATTTCTACCGAGTATCCTGAACTTGTTTTCTCACATTTATATCTTTGACTTATGATTACAGAATTTTGTTAGCGCTTGGATCAGGAATACAATTCAGTCATGCTGGGGTGGGGGCAGGGCTTTTCTCACCCTACTGGTTTGCAGCTCATCTGCCAAACTATAACTGAGGCTGCAACATTTTAGCTAAAAGTGGACCTTGTCTAAGCTTACTTTAGAGAGTAGACATGAGCAAACAGTTAAGCTTAACTCAAGGGAGTAGTGTTGGGTGAGTGTAGGAACAGTGCAACTCAATTATAACAGCTCCAGGAAAGATGACTGTCCTGCCAGAATTTGTGGAACAAAGCACTTGTTGAAACTTGAAATAGATGCAAATGGGAGGGTCATTTTCCTACAATGCAATACGGTGATATGTGCCTATGAACAGATGCTAGGTACAAGCTTCCAGTGGCCAGAGTGTGTGGCACAAACTCCAGGTGGCTGCCTTCAGTAAAAACAATTTGTTATTTCCTCCCTTGACAAGCCGTAACACAAACAAAGAACAAAGGAGGAAAGAAATGTGGGATGTGGGATTGTCCTCGGCGGGCCGCACTCAACCATTTTACATACAGGATTCTTATACAAAGGAAATGCCCATGTGATGGCTATCTTAACAATGTGTGCATTGCCAATGTTAAGACTTTAATTGTAGCTCACTTGTTCTGGTGTTTGCACTGCTGTACCCAAAGTTCACAAACATTTATTGATTCAATGTTAAATAACTCAAAGGACCCCCATATGCCACATACCTCCAGACCTAAGTTATGCAAGTTTTCAAGTGTGAAACATATTTGAGTTTACCTATTCAACCCAAAACAGGATTTAGCTGCCACTGTCTAAGGCTTAGGCAGAAGTGGCTAAAGGGGATTGTCTGGAGATTAAGAGATGCAGTCAAGCAGTGACCATTCCTCTAGTCTTGTAGAAGTGTTTCTGAGAAGCACCCTATATCTACTTTGGAAGAGGTTGCACAAATAGTCTCTTGCAGTCGCGGTCCATGCAGGTAACAGCGGTGGGGCCGCATTGGGGGGGATTTTGAAGGACGATGCTGAGGGGAAATTCATTATTTATTTAATTTTCCCTCTGCAACGTCCGTCGAAATCCCTCCAACGCGGTCCCCAGGGCCCCACCGCTGTTACCTTCTCAGACCGCGGCTGGTCTCTTGTGTGTAATTGATTTCGTGTTTCCTTGCAATGACTTGCGTCACGCAAGGACATAGCACGTCCCTAAAAAATCTAGGACCTTGAGTTTTCCCAACTCCTAATAAAGTGGGACAACTGTGAGTTTTTTCGGATGGCTGGTGTGGTCTGTTTGGGTGGCTGCCTGTTTAGGACACAGGCCATACTTAGGGGTTTATTTACAAGCCCCTTGTGCCGCCTCTGTGTCACTTTTGTTTGACACAGCAGCAACGCAATCAGTGCGCCACACTGCTCCATACCTACAAATCAATGCATTGGGTCCAATGTGTCTGTTTGTAGAGCCCTGTGTCATATTATACCTGCGCCAGGTACCATGTATGCAGGGTAGGCATTCAAATGTAAAAAAGCCACGTAGAAGTGGCGCAGAGAAATTTACAACATTTTACTGCATTGACGTAGGGCTTTTTTATAATAGGACTTGCCTATGTGTTCTGATGCATTGCTGGAGTTGCATCAGTTTTATAACTAACTCCAGCAATATGGCACTTTTGCGCCAACAGATGTGTCAGAATTTCTGACTCATCTGTTAAATTCTTGCGCCATGGAGCCCTGTATTGTAAATACAGTGCATACATGGAGTTGCAAGGACTTTTGTCACAGTCACAAGGAAACTGACGCATCAATACCGATACAAAACTTTCTTGTAAATTAGACCCTTAGTCTCCTACCTTCTTGTTTGTTTGTGGGTGTGTATGTGTTTGTGTGTGCAAATGTTTATATGTTTATGAGTGTGTGTGTGTGTGTGTGTGTGTGAGTGAGTGTGTGCGTGCGTGCGCGCATCTGTGTGTTTGTTTGTGTGCGAGACAATTATCTGGCCTTCATCACTGGAACTTTCTAATTTTCCAAATTATTTTTTCCAGGTGCAACAGCAGGTTTAAAGTCAAAGCCAAGTGGAATCACCCTGTTGCCCTCTATTGCTTACTTGCTGAGTCCTTTAAATTAGGGGAAGTATGATTTGAGAATTGGCGTATGCAAAGACAATCCGAAATCACCAGTCCCAATTGTCAATGTCCTAGTAGAGAGACTAATAATTGAGAAGTCTAACTGGAATCCACTTGGGACTTTCCATGAGAAGAATCACAACAGAAAAAGGATAAGAAGCCCACAATCAGCTTCATAAGTCGTTTCAACATCTCTGCTAGCGCTCTGAACACAAAGGAAGACCAGACCAATTCCAGAGCGCTTGGGTTCTACTAACCAGAGCTATGTGTAGGTTCTCTTGATCCCAAGAGGACCAATGCATCCTCTGGACACAAACTTACTTGAATTGTTTTGCTACAATAAGGCAGAATCATTGGACCAACTGTACGTCACTGTATGTGTAATACTAATAGTGTGCTGAGTACTTGTGCAGTGTAACCATTAAAAGTAAAGGCAAGAGTGTTCTAAAGACCTCAGGATTTAGCAAGACTGAGAAAGCGACAAAGTCATATAACCTCATGCAAAGCAGCAGAATGTCTTGATGGGGTGTTTACTTTACAATCCTAAACTTTTTTCTCCCTGAAAACTGCACCTTTTAGTACAAATAGCGCTTTGCACTGCTTTGCATTAATTTGCAACAAGGAGGCACTCCATTGGTGGTACATGCAGAGTGTGTGTGGATGTGCGTGCGTGCATGCGTGTGTCTGTGTGTGCGTGTAAGACAATATTATGGTCTTTGACACTGGAACTTTCTAATTTTCAGGAGAACTGCCAAGGGTTTTTGATGTAAAGCCCTCTCAATTAAAATTGCTGGCTGTTTTTTGACTAAAAATAGCCTGTTTGAAGTGGAAGCAATCCTTTTTTCCTCAAACATTTCATATATTACATATGTACTACACTGTACTTTATTGAATGTTTTTAAAAAGCCTAGGCATAGGATTTCCCTTACAGTGCAAAATCTATCCTAAACATCACACAATATGGTGCCAAGTTGTGTGCGAGGCATGGCCCAGCCAGTTTGTGAGTCAGTGCAAAGGAAGGGAGAGCAGCAGCAGGCCATGATTAGTAAATATAGCTCTGTGCTCCTCCCTCCCCCTAGCAAAACACTGCTCAGCAATACAGTTGCTGCGCTGTACTATAATTTAGTAATGTGCCCCCTCGAATGCTAACTCAGAACATTATCAACTTAACATTTGCAGCCAGCTGAAACTATGAAAAAAAAAAAATTAAGTTTTTGTTTTAAATAAAAATAAAATAATAATTTCCCTACTTTTGTAAGCTCTGAAGTGATTGAACCATTGCTCTCCTTTCTTTGCTTGGAGGTAATTGTAACTTGCACAATGTTTGCTACATATTAGATTCCACTTACCGCAACATGCATTTCATTCACTACATGTTTGACATCACTTCCACACAGCAGTAACTTCAGGTAAACATGAGCACGTGCACACTCTATTCACTTGGAGGTAACAGTACAGGGTAAGCTTGGTAAGCTTGAGCCAGTCGTGTGATGGTGACAAACTTTTTCAGGGTCACGTCACACATGTAGTGCTCAAGTCTTTTTGGTCATGTAGTTCCTCAGGTTGTTGGCATGACTCCTGGCTGGTGGAGGCATCACAGTGGGTTTGGGTGTTCAAGTAGGTCAATCAATCAATCAGTTCTTGTATAGCGTGACTAATCACCCGCGCGGGTATCCAGGCGCTGTGCTGCAGGAGTTCAGTTGAAGAGAAAGGTTGTGAGTCCCTTCCTGAAGTCTCAGTGATAGTGCATTTCAGAGGTGGAGGGGGAGGGCGTTCCAGGATTTGGCGGTGAGGTGGGAGAAGGAGCGTCCTCCGGTTCAGCATCAACAGATGCATGGAATTTGAGTGAGGGCGAAGTGGGCAGAGGGGAGGTTTCTAGGAGGTTCATGTATGCAGGTCCTTAGTCGTGGAGGGCTTTGTAGGCGTGGGTCAGGAGTTTTAATTGCCATCTCTTCTTAATGGGGAGCCAGTGGAGGTCTCTCAGGTGCTGGGTGATGAGGGTCCTTTTGGGCCGCTTGAGGATCAGTCTGGCTGATGTGTTCTTGATTGTCGGTGGTCTTCTCAGGAGTTTGCTGGTGGTACCTGCATAGAGTGCGTTATCGTAGTCGAGCCGGTTGGTGATAAAGGCCTGCATAACAGTTTTCCTGGTGTTGATGAGTAGCCATTTGAAAATTCTATGGAGTATGCAGAGGGTGAGGAAGAAGACTGAGGAGACGGTGTTCACCTGTCGTCTCATGGAGAGATCGCTGTCCAGGATGATGCCAAAGTTGCAGGCATGTTCTTTTGGCATAATGGTGGGTCTGAGATCGGAAGGCCACCAGGAGTAATTGCAGAGGGTGGTGTGTCTGCATAAAATCAACACTTGGGTTTAGTCTGTATTGAACTTCAGGCAGCTGTCCTTCATCCAGACAGAGACATTCTTCATGCAATTGTGGAAGTTGGTATTCATTGTGGTGGGATCCGTTGATAGCAAGAGGACGAGCTGGGTGTCGTCTGCGTAGGAGGTGATGTTGATGTTGTGGGTTCTGACAATGTTTGCTAGCGGCGTCATGTATATGTTGAAGAGGGTATGACTGAGGGATGAACCTTGTGATACGCTGCAGATGGTGTGTTTGGGCTGTGAGGTGAAAGAAGGGAGGCATATTCACTGGGTACACCTTGTGAGGAAGGATGCCATCCATCTGAGAGTGTCATATTTGATTCTGATCGGGTGTAGTCGCCCAATGAGTGCGTGATGGGAGACAGTGTCGAAGTCTGTGGAGAGGTTGAGGAGGATCAGGGCAGCTAATTCTCCTCTGTCGAGAAGTGTGTGGATGTAGTCAGTTGCGGCAATCAGAGCTGTCTCAGTGATGTGGCTGGCTCTGAAACCTGATTGGGAGGGGTGGAATAGGTTGGTTCTCTCCAAGTGTTTGGTGAGTTGGAGGTTGATGGCCTTCTCCAGGACTTTGGCTGGAAACGGGAGTAGTGAGATGGGGCAGTAGTTCTTGATATCGCTGAGGTTTGCAGAGGGTTTCTTGAGGAGGGACCAGACCTCTGCATGTTTTCATGCATCGGGAAAGGTGGCTTTGGAGATGGAGACGTTGAGAATGGTGCTAAGCTGGTGACTGATCTTCTTGTTTCCAAGGTTGAAAAATAAGTGGGGGCATGGGTCGGTGGGTGCTCCAGAGTGGACGGAGTTCATTATGTCAGTGGTGTGAGGTGTGCTGAGATGTTTCCATGAGGTGAGCGGGTAGTCATGAGGTCTATTTGTGGGAGTGAGGGTGCTGAGGAGTTTGATGGGCTGGGGATCAAAGTTTCTGTATATGGTGGCAATCTTGTGTGGTAGTGGTCTGCCAGAGCGTTGCTTCATTTGGTGGCTGGGGAGCAGGTGAACTCTCTAACGATGATAACAAGTTCCTTTATATGTTTGGCTCTGGCATCAATTCAGTGTTTCAGGGCCTCCTTTTCCGTGACTTTGAGTTGGAGCTGGTAGCTGTTGAGGGCGAACTTGAAAGTGGCTCGGTCAATGTTGTTTCTGCTGTTGTGAAATCTTCTTTCCAGTTATTTGCTTCTTTATTTTGCTTCGCTGAGTTCCGGGGTGTACCACTTGGCTCGTTTGGTGGGTCTGTACATTCTGGCTGGTTTGGTGAGGGTGACTCGGTCAGGTGCTCTGGTGATCCAGGCATTGAAGTTCTCTACTGCTTGATCCAGGCTGGTGGAGATGTCCGGCTGGGAGCTGCTGAGGGCGTTCGTCCATTGATGCTGAGTGACCTTGGTCCAGCTATGGAAGGGAGTGTTGTGGTGACTGGGGGTGGTGTGTGAGTCTCAGGCGATGGTGAAGTGTACGATGGAGTGATTGGACCAGGTGAGTTCTGAGGTGTGGCTGTATGTGACTCTGTTGCTGGATGTGAAGATGGGGTCCAGAGTGTGTCCTGCTCTGTGTGTGGGGTCTGTGACCAGCTGCATGAGTCGAATGTTGTTCATTTGTTCCAGGAAGTTGGTGGAGTTGGTGTTGGTATGCTTGTCCAGATGGAAATTGAGGTCTCCCAGGAAAAAGTAGTGTTCGGATTCGATGGGGAGCGGGGTGATGAAATCTGTGCTGCGTCAATGAGGCCGGTGCATGGTCCTTGCAGTCTGTATGCGAGGGTGCCTCTGAAGGTGGCTTTGTTGTCAGTGGGGAGTTCAGGTGTTCCATGGATGGCTTGGTTTTGGCTTCCGTGCTCGTGCAGATGATAGATTCCTCGTGTATGATGATGATGCAACCTCTGTGTTTTTTGGTGCAGTCGCGATGCTTCATCTTGTAGCCATTAGGTGTTGTGATGGTGATGCCAGGGGCAGATGCGGGGTGAGCCAGGTTTCAGTGATGAAAGTCACATCGGAGCAAGGTGCAGATAGTGTCCCATACTTTTGGGGCGCGTTTGCAGATCAATCTAGCATTAATCAGGAGGCATCTGACTTGCTCCGTGGAGGTCCTGGTAGGCAAGGTCAGTGAGTCTTGGATTTCTGTGGAGGCGGTTGGTCCTGTGGTGGTGGTGAATTGGCAACAGAGGCAGGTTCAAGGTTCCACTGTGAGAGAGGTGATGTGAGGCAGCAGTTGTTGTTGTGGCCTTGGTCCAGGTTGAAGAGATCTGTGGTGGAGTACCTGAAGGAGTTTGGCAGGACACGGTTCTTGGCACTGGGCGTGGTCCAGGTGCAGACAGGCGCAGTAGGGCTTGCCTTTGGTGCACCGGCAGCAGACCTGCTGAGTACGTCTGCCGCACGGCCGCACTCATCCCTCCATAAGTTGCCCTGGGAGGTGGGAGGGGCTGGCCAGGAGGCAGCAGGGAGTGGGCAAGAAAAACCTGCGGACCTGGAACCTGGCCAGGAAAAGTGGGATCTAGCGGGGCGGGGCTACAGGGTGACGAGAGGTGGAAATAACCTGAAAATAAAGTTAAGAGAATAAACATACCATAAGTTATATTAGCCAAGTTAACACATAAAACAGAGCTCAGATACAAAGCTACTGTCCAAAGTAAAAAGGATACCCTTGGGGCGGCGAGCTATGCGGAGATGGACAGCGGGGACGAACTAGCGGCTGCAGGGAGGAGGAACAGATGCCTTGTCAAGTTGCCAGGCAACTGAGGCAGGGAGAGGAGAGTGGCTGGTGAGACCAAAAAGGTCAAGGTGTTAATTCCTTTTAGCTGGATGGGGCCATAGTTGGCGGCCCAGAATTGTGATTAGGGTTCAGTTTCCATGTTGGGTGCCTCTTCTCCACTCACTTGCGTGGAGCAGGGGTTGCTGGTCTGAGCAGCATGCCATCGCTTGGAGTCATTTGGTGAAGGTAGATATGTTTCTTGTGATACAGTCTGAGTTTTTTCTGGAGGTCACCATCGTGCTGTTCTGAGCGACCACAAGAAGCGGACGGACTTTGAATGGGAGACACAATCTCTTCCCCCCACCAGATGCTGGTCTCGCACAAGGACCCAGTCTCCCTCACTGAAGTCTGAAATTTGGGCATGCACCCCTGGCTGGCTCTATCACTGTTCTTTGATCTATTTAGTTGTGTGGCTGTGACATAGACAGTTTCTGGAGTCCATGTAGTTGCGTGGGATATGTTGACCTGGACGGCATGTCCACACATGATATTGGCAGGTGCTCTGTGAGTTGTGCTATGGGGAGGATCATCTGTACTCTCCAAGGGATTTGTGGAATGCCTCCTCCATGTCTACTTGTTGTGCACACCCTTGTTAAGCGTGCACATCAGTCTCTCCACCTCTCCGTTGACTTGTGGCCACTGGGGTGTGATCTTCCTGTGTTTGATAGGGAGCGGTGTGGCTCAGTGGCCAAGGTGGTTGACTTCGGGGCACAGGGCTCACGGTTCGATCCCCTGCACCAGTGGTAGCTCAGCCCAGCACCATGTGACTCTGGGAAATAGCTAGCTTAATCTTCCCAATGGCCCGCAGCACCTTGAGACCCTTAGGGGTGATTAGTTTGTGCTTTACACATACTGTGTTATTATTCAATGGCCAGTAATTGTAGATGTTGCTTGAAGTCTGGACTTTTGAATGATCTTCTGTTATCACTTTTAGAAGTGTGGGGGACTCCAAAAGTAGTGAAGACTTTACCAAGGCATCTTCTGGTGTTGTCAAATAATGTTGCCAGTATTATCTCAACAATGGGGAACTTGGAAAAAGCATCCAAAATGACCAGCATGTGCTGGCCTTCAGGTAAACTCCCAAAGTCCACACTGATATCTCACTAGGGCCCCTCACTCGGCCTGCCGGTCATGATTGGAGGAGGTTTGTCCAGTAGCCTGCTGGCTTGGCACAAGTGACATTGTGTGACCATAGTCTCGTCTTCAGCATGGGATTCACACCGTCTATCTCATTCACACTTTAGCCTTCATGCCCATTTATGACCTGTGTGTGCAAGGGTCAACATTATCGCTTGCAGCAAACAGGGATGACAATCCGGTGACTGCACAGGAGGAGGCCTGGTGGCATGGTGCTGAGCTCGTGGCAGACTTTCTAGTGGGCAGTCAGATGCTGTTGGGTGATATTGTTCTGCTTCTTCAGGTACCGGAGGAAGTCCTTCCACTTCCCAGAGGTGGCAGCCTCCTGCACTTTTTGGAGTGCATAATCCAGTGTGGTGGTATCTGCAATATTCTGAAGGGAGACGGTGTTGGGGCAGGCAAGTTCTGCCACCCAGTGAGAATATTTGTCTGCCTAAAGTGCAGGGGTGAGTGAGCTGCATGTCACTTGCCGTGGATGGCTAGAAATGTATCTTGCTGGGTCACTGTCCCTGGTTTGTATGTCATGGTGAGCTGATATTTCTGAGGCTGCAGATCCCATTTCTTGATCCTGGGGTGGGTGTGGGTAAGTCAAAGCAAACAGAGACAGCAGTGGCATGTGGTCTGTGATGACTTTGAAGGGGCAGCCATACAAGTAGAGGTGGAAGTGACAGCAATACATGATGGCGAGGGCTTCTTTTTCGATATGTGAATAGCGTTTTTTTGTCTCTGTGAGAGCCCTGTTGGCATATGTGACTGGGGCCCAGCAGGCATCTCCGACGTGGTGCATGAGTACGACTCCGAGACCAACGGGGCTGCATCAACTATTTACTCTCAGTCATTGGTGTGGTCAAAATATGCCATAACGGTGTCTTGGAGGAGTACTTCTGTGATTGCTCGGAAGGCGTTTTCCTCTGTCAAGCCCCATGCCCATGTTATTGATGCATTGGTAAGGTGTCTCAGTGGGCCTGCTAGTGTTGCTAGATTGAAGGTGAATCTGTCAAGGCCTAGGAAGCTTCGAAATTCTGTTGTGGGCAATTAGTTGCTGACTCTTTTTTGTCAATGCACATGGACGGGTCAACCTTGCTATGTTATGTTAAGAGAGCTAGTCTAGCGCATAGCTGTTCCAGCAACAGAGCTTCCCAGTGCTGAGCCTGAAACAGATGTATGTAAACTAAGTACAACAAATGAAGAAGGGGTGAGGAGGAAAGCTAGTTGGAAAAGGATCAGGTCTTGAGTGATTTTCTAAAGTGCAGATGGTTCTGGGTTTTCCATAAGATAGGGGCCAACGTTCTGAAGGAGTGGCCTCCAGCTCTTGCCTTATTAACTCGAGGTACAATGGCCAAGCTAAGGTTGGCTGATCAGAGAAGTCGGTATGGCAGGTAAGGGGGAATATGATTGTCGAGAATGAGAGCCCCCTGGGAGGGAAAAATCTTGTGAGCAATGCACAAGGTCTTAAAGTATACAGGCTTGTCCACTGGGAGCCATTGCAGCTGCTAGAGAAACCAAGAGGGTGAACAAAATTTTGGGAGGGAGAAGAGTTTACCTAAAAACAGAGCTCGCTCAAAAAAGAAGAAAACCAGACAAGGGCCGACACGCAATGTCCGATGTCATGTGAACGCTGTAGTAGTGTTTTATGTGAGACCATGTCAAATGCGGCGCTCAAATCAAGCAGGATCAAGGCTGATGACCTGCCCTCTTCCAGAGAACTGCATATTTTCTCTGCTACTGCTAAAAGTGTGGATTGAGTGCTGTGGGGCAGTCTAAAGCCATTTAGAGACATATCCAAATGTGGTGTTCTTCCAGAAACTCTGTCAAAATGCTGTTGACATTTCTCTGTTACCATGGCCAGCTTTGCAGGGTCCAAAGAGGGTTTTTTTTAGCAGGGGAATTACTTTGGCATGCTTCCATGAACACGACACGGAGGCAGATGTTAAGGAGAGATTAATAATTTCTAGAAAGGATGGGAGTAGAAGATTCTGAAGTTTTAACATGAGATCTGGTCTGATGGGTAGAGCCAGATGTAACTTGACTACAAAGATCTTGTAAAGAGGACAGGCTGAGGGGAGGCAAAGTGCTCAGTCTGGCCTTAGGACTGATGTTTTCTAATGAAGCAATAAAATAGTCTGCTAGCTTATTGCAGTGTTTGTTGGAAGCTGCTATAGGTTCAGTAGATAGAACTGGCTTCATTAGGCTGTTGACTAGATTGAAAATCATTGTTGCTGTTTAATAGAATAAAACTCAGCCCTAGTCTTTATAATCAGTTTGTGTTTTGCTTTAACACCTTATCTATACTGTGCGTTTATGGAGTAATCATAAGGTTTCCTCCTAGCCTGTTCTAAAAATTTTGGTGCTTATTTACAAGTCCTAGGCGCCACTGGAACGTCACTTTTTGTGACGCTCGGGTGGCACATTGGACTTAGCCATATCTACAAGGCCACATAATGCCACCCTGCATGGCTTTTAAAAGCATTGTAGATATAGACTGAGGCAATGCAGTGCAAGTCGCTGCGTTGCCTCACACTACGATAAGGAGGCACACCATGAGCATTATGGTGGGTGCTCCCACGTAACACCCATGGTAGTTGACACATTCCCAGATTTACAGCAAGCTGTAAACCTAGGAATGCGCCAAAAGTTTATGCCTCCCCAGGGGAGCCATAGGGGAGGTGCAACAAGGAGAAATAACTTTATTTCCCCTCGTTTTTCCTGGATTCAGCAGCACACATAGAGAGAGGAAATCACCTCCATTGGTTGTTTTTCTGCAGGAAGGTGTCCCATTCTGCACAAAAACAATCATCCCTACAATACAGACATACTTGCACAATGATGCAAGTGTGCCTGCATTGGCGCATGGCAGCCCATTGTGCACCAGCGCAGGGAAAAAGAACAGGAATGTGCAGTATCTCATAGATATGCGCATTCCTGCCCTTTTCTTTTAACGTGGGGCAGTGCAGCAGGAAGGCTCGCAGCACTGCCCTACATCAAAATCTAGTAAACGAGGCCCTTACAGATTTTTTAGCAGTGACGAGGGTCTCATTGACCCATGGGGCAGAATATATCCTTTTGAACTGACCCTTGCTGGTGGGGATGAAAGCGTCAAGAGCTGAGGTGAGCCATGATTTCAGCATGTTATCGGCAGCATCCACGTTGGGGGCCGACTGGGAACAGCTAGCCTGAATACAATTGACATATTCTGTCAAATCTAGCGTCTGCCAGGGACGTTTCAGGATGGAGGCAAGGGCTCGGGTGGGGTCCTGACATGAGAAGGACATAGGTATCATAAAGAGGTTAGTCCAGGTCATAAGCCAAGGAGTCGAGACACTTAGCTTAAGTTTGAAAAAACGGGATTGGGGAGGTGGCCAGCAGAGTGTGTTGCACCTATATCTGATTGGGATAGTTGCATGGCTGAAAGATTATACAGGAAGTTGCTAATTTCACCATCATGATAGAGTTGAAGTGAAGGTTAAGATCACCAATGATATTAAAATTTGCATTTTTTATGACTAGAAAATAAGATGTTTATGGGTGTTTCTCTGAAACCTTTGATAGAACTGGGGGTTGGTAGATTAGCAGCCCAGGTGTGTGAAATTATTGTTGAGGGAGATTTTAAAAAGGGCACTTTCACCATCTTGAGTGGTGCATTGGGTCAGACTGCTGCCTAACATTGCTTTATAAACAATGGCTTTGCTGCCTTCTCTGCCGCTGGCTTTGTTACAGTTCTTAAATTTATGACCAGGGGGAAGTGCTAAGGCAGGTTCTGCTACAGTAGACTGCCCTAGTCAAGTTTCTGTGAGAAACAATATGTCAGATAAGTAGTACTGAATAAAATCAAAGATGTCAACGTGGTGACAAACCAAAGAGCGACAATTGATACTAAATAGCTTGAGAGGTAGGTATAGTGGTAATACCAAGTATGTTAGGTTTGAACCTGCAGGCCTTGCATCTAAAGGAAATCTCCTCTGGGTCTCACAGATACAACTGTTCTGTTCAGCATGCTTTACAGAATAGAGTTTGAGCGAGGAGTAAACTTACTTTTTAGAAATGGGAGGGGCAGGGTTCCTTACCCCTGGAGCTGTCCAGGCACGGATGGGTACAGACAGGCTTGCCTTTGGAGCATCCTCAGCATGCCAACGGCGGGTCTGTGGGGCATATTATCAAGACAATTATCGCCGCTTTAGCGGCCGTTTTCGGCCGAAAAGCGGCAATAATTCTATTGCAGTATTAACAAGGACACACTAACAGGCTTTAGCGTGTGTTTCCTTGTGTTAGCACCCGTTCCACTAACGCCTTGCATCTCATCGCTAATGAGATGCAAAGTAGGCGTGCCTCACATTCACCACATGGGATAACATCGCTAACGCAGCTTCGCGCTATTACCAACGATGCCCCATACCCGCGTAGTGACAATAAAAATCGTGCTAAGGCACCATTAACGCTGGATTCTAACGTCAGAAAAATTTCTGACTTAGCTATATTACCCTATGGGAGGTGGATTGTCAGGCTAAATCCACCATGGCTTATTATCATGGAATTCCCTATCGCTGTAATATTATCGCTGGATTACCAGCGATATTCCAGCATTTCGCCGCTTTCTCTGGAATTTTTATCGCCTTGGAGATAGCCGTTGCTAATAACGCGCTGTCTCAGCGATAAATTCCAGCGATAGCCGGCGATAACTAAAATCGCGCTAAGCGCGCTTAGCGATATTTATCGCTGTCAGTTGATAATATGCCCCTGTGCATCGGAGCTCATTTTATGCTAGATACCTAGGATTGCAATTGAGAAAGTTGTGCCAACTAGACGGATAACGTTAGTTACTCTGTAAGCCCAAATCAAAGTGCACAGTGCTCGTAAATCGGGAGCACACCTAAAAATGTTGTTGAATTGTAAAACTAAACAGACATATCAGGGCCAGCCCACCCTCTCCGATTCTCCAAGTCGTGCTGATCACAATGACAAATAACGCGCAAATTCTAAAAGCAGCATTTTGGTTTTGAATAGTGCAAAATATTTTTTAAAATAGCAGCAGTACAATAAAAAGGTTAACATTGGGCAGGGCGGAGGTTATCAGGGTGCCAGGATCGTTTCTTATGGATGGCATCCCGCCATCACTGGAAAAGAAATAGCCCCATCTCTTGGTGATAGAATTGGCATTTTGCCCGGTTGAGGACAAGGCTGGAAGACTTGATCCCTGAGAGGGCAGCATGCAGGCTGCCCTGGTGGCTATCGAGAGAGGGTGCATGGATGAGGAGGTCATCGCTGACATTGATGACACCCTCAAATCCTGTCAGAACTTCATGGATAGCACTTCTGCAGCCGGTGATATTCCAAAGTTGAGCCGGTGGCAGCAGTGGAGGCCAACGTGAGTGGAGAATGTCATAACATATCTGCTGTCCTTGTGGAGCTGAAGCTGGCGATAGATCTAGTTTGGAGAAACAGGTTGAGTCGTTGATGTCAGCAATGAGGTCGTCAATGGTGAGGGATATGTGCTGTTCTCTTTTAATTGGCATGTTGGCTGCCCCGGCGTCAATGCAAATGTGATGAGGAAAATGTCGTTTTTGCCTCCATCATCGTTGTGCCCTGAGTAAGACATGGGTAATTTGCTATCCAGAGCAGGCATGAGGTTTTGAGTGACTGCCCTCACTCCTTGTGGTGTGCTGCAGCCCCGGGGAGCGAGCATCCGGCATCCCCTCGGCAGACTGGGGCAAAATAACACCTGGTCAGGTCTTGCCTCTGGGTAGGCATCCATGGAGTGGGCGAGCAGGCTTTACTTGACCTCAAGTCTGGATTGGGTCAGTGGGGAGATCCTCTGGTGAGGGCAGCGGCTGTTTCCACTTTCACATTTGATGGACTGCAATGCCCGCTCCGGTCTGGTGGAAAGTTTTTGGAATGTCATTTCAATCTGTTTGGCTCCGTCATTTGAGAGTTAATGAGAGCCGGCGAGTGTGAGGATTGCATTGATTTTGTTGTTGGGCTGGCGAAGAATGTGACACCTCAGCGTAACGGACCGGCAGCCGTGTAAATCTGGGCGTGCACTTCTTTCTCGAGGATCATCTTCTGTGCACATGTTTGGCAGCTCACACAGGCAGGTGTAGAAGAGGTTGATGGGTTCGCCCTCACACAGGCAGGTGTAGAAGAGGTTGATGGGTTCGCCCTCACACAGGCAGGTGTAGAAGAGGTTGATGGGTTCGCCTTCACACAGGCAGGTGTAGAAGAGGTTGATGGGTTCTCCCTCACACAGGCAGGGGTTCATCTAGGGGTCAAAGTGCACATTTAGAGCCCTGATGGTGCCACTGCAGTCATCGTCAGCACCAGCGTTGGGGAGGTTGCAATATAACTTGAAGATCTCCTCCCCTGCATTCTGTAGTAGAAGGGGGTGTTTTGACCCCCCATCTGTCTCTTTGGTGGTAGTAAATAGTTATTAAGGTGCACCAGTGGGGTGTGGCAGTCGTAGGGTCATAGGGTTCACTGAAGGGAGGTAGCAGGTTGGATGTTCCTCCTACAACATAGGCAGGCATGATACGTTCTTGAGGCCTGGCATGCGTGTCATCTTGATGATTGGAGTTGATGGCAGTTCGAGGAGAAGAAATGGGGAGTAGGCAGCAGGCGGTCAGCAAGACCCATTGGGTAGTAGGGCTGGTAGACTGGCCGTGCAGGGAGGGTAATCAGTACTATATGAGCTAACAGCTATATGAGCAGTTGTGCAGGTCAAAGAGCTGTGCGTTGTCAGGGATGTTTGGGCAAAGGTGAAGGTGCTGTCATGAGATCGGTGCTTGCACCCAATACTGCATGTGTCAGTAGGTGCTGGCAGTGGGGGTTGAGGCCTAGGCATTGGTGAGTGTGTCAGTAGGTGCTGGCAGTGGGGGTGGAGGCCCGGGCATTGGTGAGCATGGGGCTCACACTCACAGGGCTGAGAGGATGTCGGCAGGATGTGGGGCCCGTTGCGAAGGGCTTGCGGAACAATGGACATCTGGAAGCTGAGACGTCAGAGGTGTGGGGCCGGCTCCATCCTCATCGCCAGTGTGGTGATGGCCCATGCGTGGCCGTCCAGTCGTGCGGTGCTTGAGTGAACAAAAAAGATTGCATGCTAGTGGTCAGGCATAACTCCGCGCCAGGAACTGGCACGTGGCCACCTGTATTTATTAACTCACCCTAACCTCCAACATGGGGTGAGGGCATGTTAGTGTGTGTGCATCACAGTGTGGATGTGTGGCTTCGTGCTGTGTTACAGCCACCCACCTATCACCATCTGTGGTGTAATCTCTAAGCCCAAAAGACAATAAACAACAGAAATTTCAATAGATAATCCCAGGAAATTTGTTTATTCAACCAAATCAACGTCAATATTCTTTCCCTTCAGTACTAGAATATTTTTCCTCTTACATGATTTATTGTGAGCACCATGGCATCTAAGTACTTGCCCTAAATAAAGGACAGAAGTTGTCAATTAAAAGATCATAAAGGTGAAGAGATTCCATTCTGAAATAACAGACTCTCCTGTAAATTCTTGCCAGATGATTAGCATTGCTACACAACACAAAGAAAAGAGTACCTCCCCCACAAGGGGACACAGGTCATTGCTGCACAGCACGTTCTCATACTGTAACCTATGCCCCATACCCACTGCCAGTGCACCCAGCCATCAGGCTGAAGCGGCTCTAGTACAAAGACTTACACCAAACCACAGAATCACAGACTTCACCTTGGCCTTGCAAAATGGGAACTGAGAACACAGTCATTGTATAAAGTCAGTAAATGTGTCTCAAAATCAAGGTATAACTGCTCGTTTGCTGCTTTGATGAACTTGGGGTTGACCGTCAAAGTGGATCCCACACTAGGCGTGTGGAAGGAAATGCAGTCTTATGGCCCCTTGTGGCTTCTGAAGACTCCTAAAGAATGCTTCACAGCATTCGCAGCAGCAATCAATTCACTGTGAGGACTGAAAAGGCTAACTGCAGAGGTGGATTATAAGACACCAAGAGAGATCAACGCATTAAAGGAAGGCAAACAAATGACACATTTAATTGTAGATAAGACTGTTATATCCACCCATGACTATCTATTACACTAGTGCTCAATGCACAGATTACGTGGTCTCCTGCTTTGCAGCTTAAATCGTCCTTTACCAGGACAATTTCTCCCATGTCTGTTCCAGGTCTTCATAACATAATGCAATGGCTTTCTCATTGAGGGTGGATTTTCATGCACTGATTACACTTTCGAGGAAGGCAAATCTCATCCTGCGCCCTCCCTTCTCTGCCCTTACAGTGCGCCCTCTACATGGGATAGTGAACATGCTTGGCGACATTCTGGCAAACACTGGAGCAGTGATGGCTCATTCCTGACTCTGTTGATGTGCTTGCAGTATTCCGGCTATCCCTTGCAAAGTATTGCCCTGTCTTTGATATATTGTGGGTATGCTCAACATAATTGCGGCTATTCATCGTATCCATGGTATCCAATCGAACTTACTGTGGTCATTATTGACATAATTCTGGTTAACAGCCTTTTGAGTTTATTTGAGGATAAAATCTTGCAGATTTATGCCTCCTTTCCCCCGTCTCCCTGCCCCAGTGCGAAGGGCGACTCCCATTGCCTTATCCAGAACCAGCTGCTGTTCACTGAATTTGCAATGGTCCCCGTGGAGACATCGTTGGCTGAACTACAGAAATGCAAATCCAGGTCGTCAGGGGACCCCTGGCCAGCTCAACAGTATAGTTTACTTGCTGAGTGGATCATTCCGGCCCTCAACTCCATCTGGAACTCCTCACTTAGGTTAGGGATCTTTCCCTCCGCTTGGAAACATGCTTTCCTACTACCTATCCTGAAGAAGTCCAATGCTGACCCCGAAGTAGCCAGTAACTTTAGGCCTATCTCCTTACTATTAGCTCCTGCAAACATATTGGAGAAACTGGCCCACCAGCAGCTGGCTGCCTTTGTAGAAACACTAATAAGCTGCTGCATGATTCTCAATCTGGTTTCCGTACTGGTTACAGTACGGAATCAGCATTGGTTGAAGTTGCACATTTCATCTGTTAATCAGTTGACAGAGGCTCTGCGGCCATGCTGGTACTCCTCGATCTGTTGGCAGCGTTTGACATGGTGTCTCACCCTATCCTGCTTGACAGACTTAAGTAAATTGGCATCCGAGGGACGGCACTAGATTGGATCGCCTCCTACCTCCACGGCTGAGACCAACAAGTATTTCTCCACCACTTCAACTCCGCTGCAAAACCACTCAGATGTGGAGTGCCTCACGGCTCAGCTTTAAGCCACTACTCTTCAACATCTAACTGACGCCACTGGCGGATCTCATTGCTAAAAAGGGGTTCACGGTGATATCCTACGCGGATGACACCTAGCTGATGTTTTCTTTCAGAGATGTTTCGTCGTCAATCTTTGACTCTTTCAGAGACTGTCTTAAAAACATTGCGATCTGGATGAACAATAACTTTTTAAAGCTCAACGCCGATAAAACGGAGGTTCTATTTTTTAACCAAGCTTCTCCCCCCCGCAGTCCTCGGGTGGCCTGTAGAACTCGGTGCTCCTCCAGTGCCTAAGGATTCGGTTAAGAACCTTGGTGGTCGTTGGGACAAAGGCCTGTCCCTTTCGACCCATGTCCAGCAAGTTCCGGCGGCCTGCTTCGGAAGCATGAGAACTATCAGAACATTTATTGACTTTATGCAGGAGGAATGCTGAAGAACCGTTGTGCATGCCTTGGTGATTTCGCACCTCAACTATGCCAATGGCCTTTACCTCGGCCTGTCTAGCTGTTTGATCAGAAGGCTGCAGATAGTGCAGAATGCTGCCGCGAGGATGTTCTGTAAGGTTCCGCTCTACCACCATATCTCACCGCATCTCAGACAACTCCATTGGCTCCCAGTCGCCAATAGAATTGAATTCAAGGCCCTTACATTCGCATTCCGGGCCTACCAAGGCAGGGGCCCTAATTACCTGAGGAAGAGACTTTGCCCTTAACAGCAGGAGAGGTCTTTGAGATCCAACCAAAAACGGTACCTCGCTGTCCCTCGCTTTGCCAAGACCAGGCTAGGGGTAGATCATTTGAGGTGGGTACCTCCACACAGTGGAATGACTTGCCTCTCCACCTATGCATGCTGACATCAGAGCTGGAGTTCAGAAAGGCATTGAAAACCTGGCTTTTCAAGCATAGGGATTAGCACAGCATTTGCTCTGCTCTGTTGGCTTCCGCCGTAGTGCAGGGACACCTCAGCAGAGGTAGCTGTGCTCTTTATAAATGCCCTTTATTATTATTATTACTATCCCTGCTGCAATGGTAGTGAAAAAACCTGTCCTTGGATGGACATCCCTAATGTTCAATGATGGTGATAACTGGTGAGGCAGCCTTGGTCACTATGTAAAAGTAGTAAATGTGCTTTCTTGACGAAAATGTTTGTTAAAATCTGCCTTGACCAAAATTTCAAAATCTATACTCAGAAGAAGAAGAAGGAGATCATTCTTCTTCATCAAAAAGGGGACTGCTCTAGACTAGATCACATCCTACCTTTGCAACAGAACTAATGTCATCCATACCCCCCCTTTCTCGTCCAAACTGTACTTCACAAAAGCAGGAGTCCATCAAGGCTCTATCATCTCACCCATGCTTTTTAACATCTACATGAAGTCCTTACCGGCACTGATCAATCAATTTCACCTCACTTGCTATAACTATGCACACAACACACAAATACTCCTTCAACTGGAATGCCCCAAAGACATTGGAAAGTCGCCTATTTTTAGCTGTCTCAGAGACGTGGACCAATGGATGACGTGGAGCCATCTCAAATTGAATGCTTAGAAAATGTAAATACTCAAGTGTGGTGATTTGAAAAATTATGACCCACTCGCTGCCTGGCCTGATGATCCGGTAACACCGTCTAAAGTATCAAAGGAAGTAAGAAACCGGAATGACCATGGACTCCAAGTTATCAATGAATGCCCAAGTTAACAAACTAGCAAGATCAAGCTTTGTTACTATAAAAACTTTGCGAAAAATGTTCCCCCATATGGGATTTCCACACAAGGACAAGGCTACCATCTCTCTTGTTCTATCCAAACTCGATTACATCAATAGCCTCTACCACGGAGCACCTTTAACAACCATGAAAAGACTACAACGGATTCAGAACTCTGCGGCCAGACTACTCTTATATATAAAGCTGCAAGACCACATCTCCCCTGCCTTGGAATCCCTGCATTGGTTTCCGTTTGTCAGAAGATCCACGTTCAAGCTGCTTTGTATCACCCACAGAGCGATACATGGAACGGGACCGCTCATTATCAGGAATAAAATCACCAAACACATTCAACAAAGGAACCTCCGCTCTATAGTGGCACCTCGCCTCAAAATCCCAAGATAAAAGAAAAAACCATGGGTGGCATGTCCTTCTCTGTTCAAGCAGCCACACTATGGAACTCTTTACCCCCCACCATAAGATCCGCGGATAGCCACCTTATCTTCAGAAAACGACTCAAGAATTGACTCATTCCCACATAACTACCATACGCAAACAGAAATATACAGCATATCCCTCTGTATATAACCATTTATTTGCACTATAGATATGTACACATATATGAGTATTGCTTTGTATAAACGTGTATAATAATTATGTTTTTAAAAATATAGATATGTATTAGTTCTGCTTACAAATGTACATGTTACTGATATTTACATTATTCTATGTTTTAACATGTGTATAGGTGACTTCATAAATAAGTAAATCTTTTATCAGAACTATTTATCTACAAGTGCCTCACTATTGAATTACAAAAATAATAATAATAATAATAATAACAATAATAATAATAATAATACTACTACTAATAATAATAATAATGACAACAACAATAATAATAATAATAATAATAATAATATTAATAATAATAATTTAAAGTACAACACTTGAGAGCCAGAGTTTATTAAATGCATCTTTAATCTACATATACTACCTTCCTTATGCATATATATATATATATATTCACTGGAAAAACCATAGGTTTCAGGCACGTTATAGTTAGAAATTAGCATTTAAAAAACCATAGAAATTCACTGAAAAAAACATAGGTTTCAGGCACGTTATAGTTAGAAATTAGCATTTAAAAAACCATAGAAATTAACTGGAAAAAACCATAGGTTTCAGGAACGTTATAGTTAGTTGGACATTTCACTTGTACAAAACCATATAAATTCCGGCGTTATAGTTGGTTCAGCTAACTATAACTCGCGCCCCCGCAATGCACTGCTGATGACGTCACATATTACATCATTCATGACATGGTCAGTGACATCACTGATGACATCCCTGATTACATCATCCAGTGACTGTGTGTTTCTGTAAAGTTTAATTTTGTTTTATATATATGCCAAGCTGTATTGAGGAATGAGTGGGTGTATAAGTGCCTGTATGGAGGATTTAGTAGGTACGTGACTGACTGTATAAGTGAGTGATTAAATGTGTCTTACTGAATGCATGGGTTAGTGACTAAACTGTGTGAAAGTCTGTATCAGTCTATCTGTTGTTGTGTAAGCTGCTGCATGGGTTGGTGAGTAGCTGCATGAGTGTCTATATGGGTTATTGATTGCTTGCCTGAGTATTTGTATGGCTGCCTGAGTGTGTGTGTGGGTGGGTGGGAGGTGTGTGACTCTGTGCATAGATGTGTGAGTGGTTGATTCACTGGGTGTATGGGTTCAAGAGTGCATGTGGAAACAGCTGTAGGGGTGGGTGAGTGTGTGTATGGGTGTGTTGGTAAGTGAATGGATGTCTCAGTGGTACATGTGCAAGTAACTATATATGTAAAAGGCAGTATATGTGAGTGATGGTGTATATAAATAACTATATGTGAGAGTCAGTAATTGTGAGAGTGGCTGCATGGATGAGTGTGTATTTGTATCAGTGATTCTATAAGAGAGTAATTATGTGTTAGTATCTGTATGAATAAGTGAGGTTGTGTCTGTATAACTGTATAGGTGAGTAAATGGAAGTATGATTGATTCTTTGCATGACTGACTAAGTGTGTGAGAAACTCTGGATATGTGGCAGTGTGTGAGTGTCTGTATAGGTGTATGAATGCATATGATAGTGTTGTATTGATGATTGACTGCATGTATGAGGGACAGTATGGGTGAATGAGTGGATGTGTGTGTAGACCTAGGAATCAGTCTGTGCGTATTTAGTAACTGGTATTGATGTGTCTATTTTTTCGAAAATGGTAGTCTGTATTTTAGAGTGGGTGTATCAAAGGTTATATTCAGGTGTGAGGAGGTGCATCAGATTTTCACGTGGATGATGTCATCAGTGATGTCATCAGTGATGTCATTTGAGATGTCATCAGTGATGTCATCAGTGATGTCACTGACCATGTCATGAATGATGTAATATGTGACGTCATCAGCAGTGCATTGCGGGGGCGCGAGTTATAGTTTGCTGAACTAACTATAACGCCGGAATTTCTATGGTTTTGTACAAGTGGAATGTCCAACTAACTATAACGTTCCTGAAACCTATGGTTTTTTCCAGTTAATTTCCATGGTTTTTTAAATGCTAATTTCTAACTATAACGTGCCTGAAACCTATGGTTTTTCCAGTGAATTTCAAAGGTTTTTTAAATGAAAATTTGTAAGTCTTATGTACCTCAATCCTAGTTTTTTTTTATTTTCTATATTTTCTAATAGACGTCAAAGACATTTTTCTGAAATACAGTATTCTAAACTTATGCGAAAGATTAATGATCATGGGAACGTTATTGTAAATAAAGCGGATAAGGGAGGGAATGTAGTGCTGTGGCCCAGAAATCTATATATGAATGAGGCAGAACGACACCTTAGCGACACATCATGCTATAGGAAAGCGTCGTTCCAGGAGTTGAAATCCGTCAAAGATCTGGTTTGTAAAGAGTTATCCCAGTGGAAAGGCGAAGGGTTATTGAGTAAAGACGAGTACAATTTTCTCAAAAATAACCATCCTATTACTCCAACCTTGTACTTTATTCCCAAAGTCCACAAAAAGGTTAAACCCATACCTGGTAGACCCATCATCTCGGCTCAGAAAGGTATTCTTGAAGCCACGTCTAAATATGTTGATTTTTATCTCCAGGGATTTGTAGACAGCCTTCCTTCCTTCATTAAGGACACTGGGCATTTCCTCTCTAAATTGAAAGATGTTACCTGGAATCATAATTGCCATTTCATAGTTATGGACATTTGCTCTCTTTACACTAGCATACACCATACTGACGGGTTGGAGGCTGTCAAATATTTTTTAAACAAAAGGAATATCCAATTTTTCAAACACAATGCTATGTTGTTAAACATGATTGAACTGTGTTTGTTGAACAATTATTTTTTGTTCAACAAAGAGATATATCAACAGCTGCATGGGGTTGCTGTGGGGGCATGCTTCTCTCCCAGCTTTGCGTGTTTACACGTAGGCTGGTGGGAGGAGCATGTCCTCAGACAGACCCACAAAGAAATGGTTGATGCTCATGTTCTTAGATGGTGGCGTTTCATTGATGATATTTGTGTGATTTGGCAGGGATCAATGGAATCTGCACAGGAATTTGTCAATGCAATTAATGTCAACAATCTAAATCTTGAGTTTACAGCCAACATTAGCAATCAGCGTGTCGAATTTCTTGATGTAGAATTGTATATTGATAACAACAAGATAGGAACGAAACTCCATAGAAAGAGTACAGCAGGAAACTCAATACTACATGCGAGTAGTTCCCACCCAAGACACCTAATCAAAAGCATCCCATATGGGGAATATCTTAGGATCAAAAGAATCTGTAGCTCTAACTCAGACCTTGCTCAATGCCAAGCAGAAGCAACACAAAGATTTTTAGCTCGAGGATATGATTGGAGAGATCTGAATAGTGCATTATGTAGAGCCAACAATACTGAGGATGAGAGTAGTCCAAGGTGTGATTTAATTTCTAATAGGACAAAGACTTCGAATATTACACAAGACAATACTAACACTGTCAGATTGATAACTACATATAGCCAACAGGAAAAACAGGTTAGGAGCATCATCTACAAAAACTGGCCTATTATCAAAACAGACTTAACTTTATCGTCTATTCTGCCAGAATTACCATCTATCACCTTTAGAAGGGCACCGTCGATGAGGGATAGATTGGTTAAAACAAGCCCTGAGGTACTAGCTCCCACCAATTGGCTATCTAGCAAGACCGGCTTCTACAAATGCAGCTCATGCCGTGCATGTAAGTTTGATGTCAACACACAGGAATATACTGACGCATTTGGACAAACTCCAAATAAAATTAATGGGATGTTCACCTGCAGAACTGACTTTGCAGTATATGTCCTTGAATGTACTTGTCAGTTACAGTACGTAGGTAGTACGAAACTTCAGGTGTTTAATCGTATTTTACAACACCTACGTGCAATAGTAAATTCTGATCCCAGCTATCCTGTTGCACGCCATTTCAAGGTAGTCCATAACAACAACTTAAACGACCTTAAATATTTTGTAATTGACGCAGTACCGAGGTCAATAAGAGGCGGCAACAGGGAAAAGAAATTACGTCAGCTTCAATCTCAGTATATTTTACAACTTGATACCAAAATGCCGAATGGCCTCAATACGGGAGAAGATTTACATAACTTTTTATAACTTGGTTATTTATTCAGTACTATATAGGGTTTTTTACATTAATGTTTGAACTTTTATCACCAGTTGATTTTTAGCCCCGGATTTTGCCTTGTTTTAGCCCAGTCCTTGCCAAATTTTAATCGATTTTATCGGTTTTAATGAGGTTTTTTACTGGGTTGGTTGCAGGGTTTTAATTGGGTGCTTTTAACCGGTTTCAAATGGACTAAATGAGAACCTATTTATCTCCCATCATTGTACTGTATTTATTACTTTGCACTAATTCTAGAAAGGTCTGGAGTTCGCGAATTTTGCACAGTTCTATCAATGCACTTTAGAGAAATATTTGCTTTTGCTATTTTGGAGTCTTCCCCTGGGCCACTTATGTGAATATTTGTGATAACTTGGATCAGTGAATTAAGATGTCCGTATTTGTTTACATTTTCTTCATGACAATAAGCATTAGCTGTTACATTGAACATGTGTGATGTATTAATTTAGGCTCAGGTCGGCTGTCCATATATTTTTACCCAATATGCAGCTATGTCAATTCAAATAGTTGTCATATTTTTTAAATGTTATATGCACCTTTTAAGAACAATGCACTTTTTCACGATTTTTTCACCACTAACTCCCACTCAAAAATAAGCCAAATTATCATGAATAGATCGATTTGCAAAGTTGTGTTTATTGTGACCTTTTTGCTTTCAGGTAATATTTGCCTTATTATACGGTTTGGCCACTTGGCCACTATTTCATGATACAACAACATTTAAGTAAGTTCGCAACATGTGATGAATTGTTCATTCCGATTATCGTAGAGCACTATGCTTTTACTTGATGCTTGTATTAGAACTATGTTACAACAGTGTATAGAAGATATCACATCAACTCTTCTATTCATGTTAGTCTGTTGTCTAGCTTCAGCGTGATAGTGGGAGGTTTCAATCAATTAGTCTGTCACTATATAACATTGCTTAATGGTTCTGGCACGCCATGTGATCAAGACCGGGGAAACCCGGTCGAAACGCGTCATGCTTTGGATTTTGCAATAAAGCACAACCTTATCATCAAGCACTTTGTGGTCCGTACCTGATTTCCAGCTAAAGTGGAGTCCTATCGGGATTGTGGTTGCCCATATATATATTCACTGAAAAAACCATAGGTTTCACACACGTTATAGTTAGAAATTAGCATTTAAAAAACCTTTGAAATTCACTGAAAAAACCATAGGTTTTAGGGACAGTTATAGTTACTTGGACATTGCACTCGTACAAAACCCGTGAAATTCCCCGTTATAGTTAGTTCAGCTAACTATAACTCGCGCCTCGCAATGCACTGCTGATGACGTCACATATTACATCACTCACGACATGGTCAGTGACATCACTGATGACATCACTGATGACATCTCAAATGACATCACTGATGACATCATCCAGTGACTGTGTGTTTCTGTAAAGTTTAAATATGTTTAATATATATAGGGAAAGGCGTATTGAAGAGTGAGTGGGTGTATAAGTGTCTGAATGGATGATTTAGTAGGTGCGTGAGTAACTGTATAAGTGAGTGATTAAACGTATGTTACTGAATGCATGGGTTAGTGACTTAACTGGGTGAATGTCTGTATCCGTCTGTCTGTTGCTGTGTAAGTGGCTGCATGGGTTTGTGAATAGCTACATGAGTGTCTATATGAGTTATTGATTGGTTGTCTGAGTATCTGTATGGGTGCCTGAGTGTTTGTGTGGGTGGGGTGTGTGCGACTCTGTACATAGATGTGTGAGTGGGTGATTCACTGGGTGCATGATTTGAAGAGTGCGTCTGTGATGGACTGCTTGGGTGGGTGAGTGTGTGTATGGGTGTGTTAGTGAGTGAATGTATATCTCAGTGGTACATGTGCGAGTAACTACATATGTAAAGGAAGTATATATGTGTGTTAGAGTATTTAAAAGGCTATACGTGAGAGTGTGTGATTGTGAGAGTGGCTGTATGGATGCGTGTGTGCTTGTATCAGTTATTGTGTAAGAGCGTAAGAA